>NQII01000090.1:1064286-1127549 GCA_002778355.1 Clitarchus hookeri
CATTATTATATCATTTATCCAGAAAACATTTGAAGGATAACCTTCACAATTGATTGATCATAGGTGGTGCATTAATGTATTGTGGTAGTTTATTGAAGAACTTTATTTTAGAATAATCTATGTATATGAAAAGTTTCTTGACAACGTCATAGCAATATCATGTGAACATCATCATCTTGTTATGTACATATGAAGATTGAGTGGCACTAATAATTCCACGCATTATGATATGTTGACATCAGGCACAGCGCATACAGTTCTATCGTGATCAAATGTATTANCCACTAGAGTTGTCCTGAAATAATTAATTAACATTATTATATCATTTATCCAGAAAACATTTGAAGGATAACCTTAACAACTATTGATCATAGGTAGTGCATAAATGTGTTGTGGTAGTTTATTGGAGAACTTTATTTTAGAATAATCTATGTATATGTTTTCAAAGAACTGTTGCAGTATCGTATATCATGTGAACATCATCATCTTGTTATGTACATATGAAGATTGAGTGACTCTAATAATTCCACGCATTATGATATGTTGACATCAGGCACAGCGCATACAGTTCTATCGTGATCAAATGTATTATTTACAAATGCTGTGTAGTTGTTTAGTAATAAATAGTAGTTGTAATTTGTACACTTTATAAGTGATTGCTTTTGTATTACTGTATATGCCTTGACCATGTAAATTAAACACGTTTTATATCCATTGCAGTTGTTTCATGTTTGTAAATACAACCTTTCAGAATTACTTTCTTATAAACCAGACCTTCATTAAAACGAACAACCTTCAGCATGTAATAATATATATGTGTATGTACATATATAAATATGTAATATATATATGTGTACATATAGCACTGGAATACATGCACTACAGACGTTTGAAATAGTTGTTTACATCTGGGCTTAAAGGTAGTTGTTGGAAAGCGGTGTGTTCAAGAATCCTGTGTGTTATTTTTGCAGGTTACTGAAGAAGGTGCAGTGTGTCACCGCTAGTCTCAGATATTGTTTGTAATACACATGAACTGTTACACGACAGCCATAGCACTAAAACACCATCACTCTCCTTTATATTATAAAAGAAAACATCCACATATGCTAGGGTAATATAAAACTGTGATAATCTAACCACCTTACCTTACCTCAGCGCTAACAACCATTCATTCACTAAATAATCCTAGGTTATAATGTGAGTGTTGTGTGTTACTGTATTGTATTGTTGTATATTATTATTCCATATTGTACAGTCTCACTTTATAGAGATAGGATTTGTGTTGTGTTATTGTAATTTAATTATTTCTAGTTAATTATTCAGAATAGGGGCATTTTTGAAGGCACAATCGTAGACCCACAAAAGTAACATAAATGGGTTCTGCACAGCTTACCTTTTTAATATTGATGAGGGCGTATTGATAAAAGAAGCAGAACATACTAAATAAACCCAACAATCCTAGGTTAGATTGAAAATGTACAATAGTGGTTCACTCATCGCGGGGTTAGGTGGGCACATATTACGACATTTGCACTAGTGGTTTGTAATGGTAATACGTTAATGCCCCTAGTAAATCAGCGTTTTGTGAAATTATTAGAGTGGAAATATACCACTTTCCGTGATTTGTTCTTGTATTTTCATTAAAGCCTCTATTCTGAATAGTTACCTATTTCTCTGTAGTTTCTGAACAGTTATTGTATTCACTTAATACCATATGAGGTTTACGGTACTTGTGTCACTACATCATGAAGAGATGCATTGAACATATGAATTTAATGTGTATTTTAAGCATCACCTTATATATTTATATTGAATGAGTTAATAGCATTCATATTAGATGCATTGTACTTTGCTTATATTGTTAAATATAATGTGCTGTAATGACCTGTCTCGATTGTACTCATTTAAAATGTTTTAAGTTCTTGTTGATGTCCTTATAATATGTATCATATTTTACTTCATGGACTAATAGGAAATAACTGACATGCACAATTTCTACTGTAACATGTTATGGTATGTCACATTAGCTTGACGTAGTTAATTTTATAACAGTATTGGCAATGTTACATGTAACCAAGTAAACATATTGTAAGTTGTGAATTGTACAATGAAATTGTAGACAAACACTTCCTAGACATTCAAATAAAGTAACATAACACAACACAGTTTGTAAAGAGCAGGCATGTAAGTACTCTTCTTTTCAATTGTGTACCATCATCAATTACCCACACAAATAATACAGCAGCCTTGAAAAATATCTTTCAGGAACAGTTTGTGTAACACAAAAAAGGAAGCATAACTGCAGCAGAGTATATATGTATTTATATTGGTGTAGTGCATTTAAAATGTGTGTATCCATCTGTTTTATGCTAAATAGATTATACGAATATGTTAAGTTGATGTAAATGTAGTAATAGTTTGTGAATGTGTGTGTATAAATGTACTAAATACTAAATAAAGAACTATGCATGTGTATTTTGGCATTCAAAAACAATTATTGTTTGGTTTGATGTCTGATTTCATAGGTTGTTTATTGATTTCAATGAGACAGGTTACAATAATTTGAATACAATAAGAACAGTCAATACAGAGTAGATGTGTGTCAACGAAACCTTTGTTCTTCCTCAGAAATGGACGTTCTGGATATACAAGTGCACTGTAACAGAAATAAACAATGATGAGTAACACTGCAGAGGGGGAACATTATCCATAACCCCCAAAGGAACGAACAAATTTACAACAACAATACCAGGGAGAAGGAAAAGTACTGGGATACTAGCCTAGGGAAGAAACCAGGGTTAAAATACCTTATAGGAACAGCATATGAAATAAAGCCAACTAGTTATGGAAAACGACATTGCTTAAGGAGAATAAAATGGGAAAGGTAATGTAGTGATNTATGAAATAAAGCCAACTAGTTATGGAAAACGACATTGCTTAAGGAGAATAAAATGGGAAAGGTAATGTAGTGATGTACATGCAGTTTTGAACTATGATGTTATTTTGGGTCCTGAGTTTCTAGGTCATGATCGTGCGGCCATGAATTTGGGAAATTTTTCTTCGTCTCTTGAGTTTGCACCTAATATTAAAAAAAGTTTGGACCACAGAGTAGGTGATCAGCTCGACGATCAACAGCCTTGTGTCGATGGTTGTACTTCCATTGACAAAGCCGATTGTTGGTCGCACTTATGTGAGGGATTTAGAGATTATATTATTTTAAGAAGAGAAATGTGCAATGTCTTGCCTTATAAATTGTCTTTTTTTAATGGCATCCCCAAGCGTGATCGGCACTTTCGTTGTCGACCACCGAAGTTACAGGCATTTAAAGAAATTATGCAGAGGTTGTTACAAGCTGGTGTAGTTGAACCTTTAACATCTGAGTATAGTTCACCCGGTTTTGTAGTCAATAATGGCACAGTGATAAGTATCGACTTCTAGTTAATCATACTTTGGTGAACCGAAAGATAATTAATGATCGTTTTCCTCTGTATACTGTGGATTCTGCTTTCCAACATCTAGGTCGCGTGAAAGTGTACTCTGTTATAGATCTCAATAATAGCGTCCACCAGTGTATATTGGATCCATCATGTCGGAAGAATATGGCTTTTAGTACGCTCTGGAATCAGAAGAAATTGACTAGGATACAAAATGTGCTAATTTTGGGAGTCAGGAATTGCCACGTGTGTTTGATTATGTGTTGTCAGATTTTAAATACAAATCTGTGTTTATTTATGTTGATGATATAATTATATATATATAGAGGACCTGTATTTTCATTTGTATCGTTTATGGCAATTATTAAAACGGTTTAAGGAAGTTGGGTTAGCTTTAAATCCGGATAACCTGGAGTTGGCAGCCAAATAGGTTAAGTATTTTAGGGTTTGTTATTTGTGTAAATAAACTTCTGATGGTTCCTGAACGAGTAGCCCTTGTTGTATTTTTACGCGACCAGGTACCCAAAAGTGTTGGGTATAATGGGGTATTACTCGCGTTTCTTTGATCATTATTCAGAGATCGCATCTTCTTTTAAAAAACTAAAAAAACCTGGGTGGAATTTCACTGGGGCCCCAAACAGGTGTAAGCTTTCATGATACTGAAGAAAGTACTTAGTTCTTCAGCTGTTCTCACTTTGCTGGATTTTTTTGCGACGTTCTTTCGTTACAAGTAGATGCTTCTTCTTTTGTACAGGGAGCGGCACTGGGTCAGTGGGTGGTTGGCAATATCTCTCCAGTTGCCTTTGTGAGTAGGTCTATGACCAATCCTGAATGTGCTTTATGGATTTACGAGAAAGCAATACTCACATGTTTATTTGGGGGAGAAGTTTGCTTCTTATAAAACATTACGATTGTGATCTGTTTACAGACAATCAAGCGTTGAAATTGGTTTTAAACTACCCACATTAGCTGGGCAAATTATGTCGGTGGGTCTTGTGTTTGTTGCGGCTTAGATTCAATGTGCATCATGTAAGTGGCGTCGACAACCCTGTTGCCGATGCCCCATAAATGATGTTTGATCCGAATCATTTCGAGACTGTAGATACCGACGAACCGGATGTTTTAAATTTCATACAGGATTTTTCCGAGTGTTTTGTTCAATTTCGTCAGGTGCAAGCTTTCGATGCTTTGTGTCGGCAATTAAGAACTGATAATGCTGCCGGAATTCAATGTCTTAATGTTCGAAGGATGGTCTTATTTATTTCTAGGAAAGTTGGTTGGGCCAGAATATTATTAGTTCCAGAATTAGTTCGCCCCATTATATTAAAATGTTTCATTGACTATTTGTATGGTGGTCATTTTGGGATTAATAACACCTTGAAAATTTCCTGTAATTTTGCCTGACCTAAGATGAAGCAAGATATTTCTCTGTGTGTTTGCTTTTGCGATGATTGTCAACCATGCAAATAGGCTGTACAGACAATTTTCGTTCAAGCGAAAATTCAAGTGGCTTCATGTCTATGGCACCTTGCCCATTTAGATATATTTTGGCCTATTGTATGCTCTAAGAAGGGAAATTTTTCTCGTCGGTTTTAATAGTGTGGCGCATGATTCATCGGGCTCTCCTCCTCTACCATGTTTGGGCCATTATTTAATCTACCCTCTCCTTGATATTTGGAACATCTCCTTGTCCTCTTCCTTCGATGCTGCTGCTCGGGATCGCTTTCTCAGTTCTGTGGCTCAGCATCTGGGAGTTACAAAGTGGGAGGTTGCGTCTTGTTTAGAAAAGGCTAGGGTTAATGTCCCGTTTGCATGGGGGACCTATTTTGTGTAGGAATTTCGTGCTCCCTGATAGCTGGAAATAAATTAGTACTAAATGAATTGCGAAATATGAAGGCGTCTTTGGTATTGGTAACCTTTAAGGTGTTAATACTGTAATGTTATGGCTTTGTGGTAGTTCACATGAATTCAGAAATGCCCATGTTAGCCATTTAAAAAATTAGGTTCCTTGGCCTTAAGCCATTGTTTCATTGCTTGTAACCATTGTTAAAATGCTACTGACATTGTTGTGAATATTCGGGACAAGCACTAGTTCAAGCATTGACCGCCAGAGGTCTTAGAGGTCTAGTGTGTGTGTGGGCTTGGCGCCCAGTCTGTGTTGTGTTGTGGTTACTACATAACCTCACTCTGTTCTTGTCTCGTGATATTAGTACATACGTTTTCTTATGTGTTGTGTTTTCTATCTTCTTCCCCATATCCAACAACATACATTACGTGTGTTCATTGTCCCAGGTTTTTCCTTTGTTTATATTCCCCATTCTGACACTTGTTTTTTTTTTTTTCGCTCCTTCCAAGTCCAGACGTCGGGTATTGAGTGTGATCTTCGCCGATCATTTGCTCGAGTTTCTGTCTTCATCCGAGTTCGGTCTTACACCTACGGCCTTGGCGAAGTTTCCCTCTCTCCTCTGGTGACCGTGAAGATGTCAGTCCACCTGGTGCTGAGTTGTGCGAGCGTTGACCAAGGCTTCCTGTGGCACAGCAGTGCGCCCTTAGGCTCTCGACATTCCCTATGTAACATTGTTTCGAAAATTTAACTCATCAATCTATTAACCTCAAGAATTGTATTATTAAGATGTTATTGAAGTAGCACCCACGATGCTTCTGTTGCCACTGATTTACTTTTCTCTTACAGCTATCTGCTTCAAGATCTTAATTTTTGTTGAATGGCACTTTATTCAGGATACTTCGCATCAAGATTATAAATGTTTGTGTATTTGTAACTTTCTTTGCTGCTTCTATGTGTACGAACACTGTTTGGACATGCTACTGATGCACTTTCCTCTAAGTCACCAGGTATTTAGAGTCAACGTTTTCAAGGGTCATTCAGTGGACTTCTCGCTTTGTTGTGTTTTTGTGGTCAACTGTACGTTCCTGTTTCAGTTCCTTTTCTCGTCCCACTTCTTCTTCTCTACTTCCTCGTTGCTGTCCCTTCCCTCTGAGCAGGCATGCTGTGACAGTGTCGCCCCTATGGTGAAGTTATTTAAGACTGTGTTTCTGTTTTCTCTGCTGCATTCCTGAATATATTAGCTTGTGGTATAAAATTGTAATATTCAAGTGTTTGTACTTAATGACCCACAAGCAGATGGCTCATGTGTAGATTATGCTTTTAACCTTAGCCAACGATTTGGGCTAGTTAATGTGTGGTATAGGGTAGCATTTCCATGTCTGTTTTGCATTCTAAATTACTCTTCAGTTGCCAATTCAAAATTTTATTTGGATTAACTTGCTATCGGTTACAGTTGAGGTTCAACTAAAATAATTTTTTGTGTTCTAATGTTTTGTGTTTTAAATATACTTTCACTATGGTAGGCCTGTTACTGTGTTAGTTGTCTGCACGATTGTTGAATAGAGGCCCCACTAGCTGTCTCAATTTGAAATTGTTCGATAAGGCTGTTGGTGCACTGCCTTATCAGGTATTAATTTTAATGTCCTTTTTAATGTCTACATGAATTAATTGTAATTACATCACTTTTTTCTGTTTTTAAATGTACTCTGGTATTACATTGTTGTCACTTAATTTTTCTCTAAATTGTTATACTATGCTTCTTCAGAGCCTCAATTGGTTTTTTGTTATCCATGTCAAAGCACTATAGTATGTGTCTTAAAAAGTTTTATAGAATGGCGATATAGATTGGCTTTTTACTAATACCCATTGATAAATTTTTAATGTTATAGTTTTTTGTTTTATTGTACTGCTGCTCCAGTTAGGCTCCTTAAGAGCCCCCACTGATGTATTTTAAAATTTAAAATAGTTTTTGTAATTGTTCTAATAATTTTGGTGCCAAAAAAAAGTTTTATTCTATTTTTCACACTATTTGATTGTTTGTTGGAAAAAGTACATAAACTAAATAGTGATAATTTTACAAATATATTTGAAAAGATAATAACACTGTTTGTATGATTTAAATAAGCTTGTGGTACATCATAAAGTTATTTCAGAAACTTGCATTTGCACTGGTTTAACTCTCCAAATATCCCTCATCAGATGCACTTAGATTTGTATAATGGCAAAGGCACATTACTAACCTGTACTTTTACACTTGTTCGCTGTGTGCAAGTCACCTCGAAAATGTGTAAATTGTAAGTAAAACAGTCAGGACAAATTTGATACTATGCACCTTCTACAATTTCCAGATAGTCAGAACCTGACCATGGGCACCATTGTCTTCTATATTTGTCGGCGTGTTGTTTGGTGGTGGAGATGGTGGACAGCAGCCCAAGTGTCGGATCCATGGTTGCACTCGCAGTTAGTAATAAAGCTCAACATCTGTGTCGCTCGTCAGTGGCAGTGATAGTACTCGGGTATGTGGCAAGTGCTGATGGTTTATCGATGTTTAAAAATGCCTAGGTGCCCAACTGGTGCACCAGGACCATCTGGACTGCTCATCTGCTGGGTCATTCCTGGGTTCTCCAAAGGGTGGGAAAGTTCGGGCTGCATCTCATAGATGGCTGCGTCTAGCTCTGCATATGTGGCATCTCGGGTTGGATAGAAGGTCGCTATCGGCTAAAGACTCGTCCGGCAGTACCACAACGATGATGTAGAGGTCGGCATCGGGAGTGATACCAGGGTATTCCAGTAACCCCTGGTCTGCGGCTCGGGATTAGCTGTCTGCACATTGTCTGACTCCTTAACGAATTGTCCCTCGGGTGTGGTTAACTCATGCTCCACCATCGGCAGGAAGAGCCAGTTGTATGCCCAGTCCAGGTCAGACTCTGGCTTTGCTGCTCAGGGTGTTCCTGGGCTGTCCACTTCCGGGGTCGGCAGCTCCAACATCCCAGGGTCGATTCAACCCCATGGATCCAGGACGACCTGCCAAAGGTCGTCTCGGTGCACATTCGAGTTGCGGCCATCCGCGCCCTGCATCATGCACCTTTTCTTCTGTACATGTCTCCTGACTGTGCAGGACCCAACCCAGCACAGAGACCCAACCCAGCACAGAGCCAGGCCAGCAAAGAATTACTTGGAGCCATCTGACAGGGGCTGGTTATGCATGTAGACTGTCACCCCTGGCACCAGCTCGGTGGACAGTCTGGACTTGGTCTGTGAGATGCCTTTGACACACTACTCCTGGTGCCATTGCGCTGCCTCCTGTTGCTGGGACCGGTCGCATCGGCACTGGTTGTAGCTGGTTGGTACAGTGACATCATCGGGGCGGTGCGGTTTGCCGGGGCAGTGAAGCCCCTTCCCTGAGCCAAGGCAGCTGTTGATTCACCTTTAGCTGCTTTTTTTGTGGCGACATAGATGAAACAGCGCCTGTGCCAGGTGCATATCCCATCTTGTGTGATATTCTCCGATGTACAGCTATATGTGTGTTTCTAGTTTATGATTCTGGCGTTCGGTTGGATTCACCCTGGGGTGTTAAATGTGAATGGTACATGACATCACATGCAACCATTGACCCCACTGATTTCACCTATATCCTGAAAATTGTCTGCTGTTATCAGATAGAAATTTCTTTGAGAAACCCCAGCGAGGGAATAATTCTGTATCTATGATAGCAGAGATAGTCGGAGCATGTGTGTTACTTAGTGCATATTCCTCTACCCAGAGGCTAAACAAGTCCATAACCAATATGAACCTTTCGCCTCATGCGGTTTATGGGTACAGCTGTATTAATATTAAAACAATGTCCTTGAATGGCTCTTTTGGCAGCTGCAGTCTGTTGTTGGTTTCCATAACCTCGCCTCGTTTTCCAGCTTTGACACTCATGACATATGCATACGTATTTACATTCGTCCCCTACTAGTCCACACCAATGAAAAATGTGAGAGAGTTCACGGACAGTCTGCTCAACTCCCAGATATATCTGACGAAGGGATGGTTGTGCGCATATCTTAACACGAGTTCGCAGGCGACAGATGGTACATAAACACCCAACTCATTTGAACCGGGTCAGGTAGCTTGCACAACCCCATCCAATACCCAGACATTTTCCTTAAGTTCACCCGCACACTACTCGTGGAGGCATGTGGCTGGAGACGACACTGCCTGTGCTTTATGTACTGCTTTCTCTAACTCAGTCCAGGTGATAGGGCTACAGTCCTGTTGCAGTGCGCATGTGGTGATGTGTGTGGTGAAGGCAGGACGGGCATGTTGGCAAGTGCGACACTGTTTGTCCCCTCAGACGGGAAACACATGAGTTCGGGCAGCGACATCACATCGATGTCATTGTCATCCTGTAACGAAACTGACTCGTCTGTTTTCCTTAAGAGTAAGTCGGGCAGTTCATTGTCCATGCCAGGTATATGTTTAGTGGTGAAGTCAAAAGATTGTAACAACAGCGCCCAATGCACCAGATTTCCTCTCCATCCCTGCGTGCTGTCCAATCATACCAAACATGTATTTTCTGTTCCCAAAGTTAACTGTTGGAAATCCAAGTATGGGCGAAAACAGTGTAGAGCCCACACAATCGCTAAACTCTATGGTTTGTTGCTATGGTATCTGCCCAATCTAGCCAAATTCGTACTACATTGACAAATTATGAGGTAGTGCCCATTGTTGTCAAGTTAGTAGAGCACCACTCCCGCACCCATTAGGCCTGGCAGACACGTTCCTGTATACCGGTGAGGTTTACATGTACAGGTCACCTGTACAGGTAAACCGGAGCGTGTGTGCTAGTCGCTGCAGGCCAAACTGCACATTCGTTGCGACCTGCGCAGGTGACCAGAGAAGAATCGAAATTCAATTATTTCTACCTGTGCAGGCGTGTATACCTGAGCGTGTGTGTGAGTCAGTCCAGCACGCCTGTACAGGTTTTAGGATAGTTGTGGCTAGTTCCTTGAGTAGAAAGCGGCGGTCGTCTTTATATTTACTTGTACAATTGTGGTAACTAGTGGCTACGCATACGATAGTTTGAGTGACTTTTGTGATCATCATGTCAAGCCGAAAACGGATCCAAGTGATAGAAGAGTTTATCGAAATATATAGGTCGGAACCTTGTCTGTGGCGGGTGAAAAGTAAAGAGTACCACGACCGTGAAAAGAGAGATGCAGCCTATGAAAGACTTGTGATTAAATTAAAGGAGTTATAACCTGATGCTAAAAAGAAATCTGTAGTTAAAAATATTAATAATTTAAGAAGAAATGTAGGTAAAGAGAAGAAGAAACGTGACATGTCAATGAAATCCGGAGCTTCAAAAGACAACGTCTACACATCAAAATTGTGGTACTTAGATTTGTTCAATTTTCTTGGCGATCAAGATACTCCTGGTGCGTCTGAGTCAAACTTGGATGACGAGGATGGAAGTGAGATCGATGAAGTTGGAAACTCAGATTAGTTAAAATACTCATATAATTTAATTAAACTACATTTTGTATTTACAAATTGAAGGTTTATAGTTAAGGCCCACACTTTTCAATAATTAATGCAAAATGTTTTGAACTGTACGAATTATTAACTTACTAACGCCAAACCTCTTTTTTAGTCTATTTTTTGTTTCGAATAACCCGATTGTCTTGAGATGGAACTTTACTTTCATTAATGAAGTAGGAAGTGAACTAATTTCTATGCTGTTTAGCAGCAGAAGTTATGTTCCATCGGATCAGACGTTTCTATGGGATCATATTGAATTCCGAGGTATCCTAACCTGCAATAGCAGTCGTTCCGTTGTAATTATCCTGATAGTTACTGTTTGGAGGATCGTAAAAGGTCGGATGTTGTTCCATGAAAAAATTATGCTATGTACAATTTGCCTTCACAAATTTTGTTATGTTTTCTGGATCCAAATTGATTTGAGTATGGAATATACGAAATCTGGATGCAAGTATTCCAAAACTATTTTCGACAACGTGTCTTGTTCTTGAAATGCGGTAGTTGTAATTTTCTTTACTAGCTTAATCTAGTTGTGCTTGTCGAAAAGGTTTTATAATATGAATTGTAAGAGGAAAGGCGTCATCAGGAACAAAAACGTAAGGGACCTTTTCGAAATTTTCCGTAACATTGCATGGCTTTGGAAGTTTGAACTCATTACCCTCTAACGTTTCATGAAATGTTGTATTCTGAAGAACGTCTCCGTCAGAAACACGTCCATTAGTTCCAAAATCCACTAAAAGGAACCGATAGTTAGCATCCACTATTGCAAGAAGTACCATACTCTGCCTGCCTTTGTAGTTGAAGTAAAAAGAACCGGAATTCGCTGGGGGAACTATGTCTATATGTTTACGATCCATGGCACCAAGAGAGTGTGGGGAAATTCCATCTGCCGTCAAATGTTTTATCAATAACTTTCCATTTTTCAGCGGTATCAGGAAACTGAAATGAAAGCAAAATAATAATATTGTTTCACAGTGTGGATGTATAGCTATGATGATTACAGCAGGCTTTATAAATTTGGTTTTATAAGTAAAATAAAAATGATATTTAAAATAACAAAAAACCAATGCTTGTTTAAAAAGTTTGGTTGTAAATAAAATAAGAAATAAAATTTTAAAATAGTCCAGTACCACTACTTGTTTAACAGTTTTTTAAAAAGTTCTGTTTTATTTTTATCTTGTATTTTTGTGTTATATATTAATTTGTATTCCTGATCTAAACAATAAAATCAGGGTAAATAACTTAAAGGGTCTTTTAATATACTTCTTTCAGGAGGGAATCGAGGATCCTTCCCCACAAACACCCAGCAATGAAGAACCCTCCGAGAAAAATGAGAATCCTCCACATCATGCATGACCGAATTCAGCTGAACGTGCGGTACTCCCGAAATCACGACCTAATTTAGCAAAAAAAAAAAGGAAAACTGAGGAATTGACCAATGATGTCCTGCTATCAGTAAGATATCATTTCATAAAGCCTTAGCCCCAAGATGACAGGTATGATCAAATGGGAAAATCTGTTGCAATGAGAATTAGGTTACTGGAAAAACGCCTGCGTTTGATTGTTGTAAAAAGAGTCAATGACCTCCTATTTGAAGCTGAAATGGGAATGCTTTACGTGCCAATGAGTTCATACAGCTCCGAATATCTAAGCAATCCCAGCTCAAGTAGGAGCTCACCAAGTCTTTCTGCAACTGCTTCATATGATCAATGTACACAACAAACAGCGACTGCAGGATTTATAACCAATGAAGAACTTCCACTTCCACACTCAATGGCTACCTACTTAGCTGATTTTTGAGGCATTTTGAATTATTTCTATGCTCTTAATTGACCAATTCTACCAAATTTTCAATAATTTTTCTAATTTCATATATTATTCAATAAAAGTCCTGAGTTGCAATTTTGACTTTGAACTGTAAAAACAGTTATTAAGAATACAAAATTTAAAAATAATTGGGTGTATTTATTATACATACCTGAAGATACACTTTTTTCAGCATATTGCAGATGGCTTCACTTGTCTCCGGAATTATTTTGCCAAGAAATTGGGGTGATATTATAGCAGAATACTTGAGACATTCGTACGATTGACCGTTGCAAGAAACCTCAAATTAGCTGTCAGTCTTTCATGGTGAGAAATAGGAGTTCTCATAACTGTATTTTTCTTTTGTATTAGAGGAGTTACAAGTGACTACAGTTTTTGGTAGACTTTTTCATTCATCCGCAAATAATTACGGTAATACGAAGGATCTTAACTTAGCTCTTTTAGTAATCTTGTATGAGTGTATTCATTTCTTTTTATAAGCCAATCCTTACATAAGGTTTTGCGTTTTCGTTTCATTTTACACTTCATGGCCACCAACAAACCGACTAAAGAGATCGCGTCGTCTTCTTGTTTGCTCGCCATCTCTCGACTGAGATAAAATCTTCTGGTTTACCGTAGTGTGTGTGTGTTCTAGCCTGCACAGGTATACCTTTCCGGTTAACCGTGTAGGTTTACCTGACATGTATATCGTAACGTGTGTGCCAGGCCTAATGGTCGCATTGGTTTGTCGAACAGTCGGCGGTTTACATCGACATGTGACAGGACATAGTATTCTTAAAACTGTATCTTAATATGGTCAAATGTGGCTTGCGATTCGGTCGTCCTGCTGTACTTGTACCTGGTCGATGACAATTCCGTGAGCGGGGCGGCTAGTTTAGTAAAACGAGGAATGTAATTTCTGAGCCAGTTTGCGCAAACCAGGAATCTTTGCAGTTGCTTGTATATGGTGGGTGGCACTGCCTCTGGAATGTTTCGCAAATGGACATGGATGGCATAATTTCCATATGGCCCAGTATATCGACTGCGTTCTGTCCAATGTGACATTTGGCCAGTGACACAACCACCTAATGAGAAGCCATTCTTTCCATTCTTATCCCCAGGTGAATAACATGTTCATACCATGATCGCGACCAGACTATAATGTAATCTAGGTACACCTACGTAACCTCATAGTACATTGTACGTAACGTGCTGTAAAATAAATGGTGCGTGCGTTAGCCTAAGGGGCATGTTACTTAACTGAAATCTATGGCCATCAGGTGTTGAGAATGCCATTTTTCTCTTTCATCTGGGCGAACTGAGACTTGCCAACAACATGGCTTTAAATCAAGCATGGTGAACACTTTTACATCTCAAAAACTAGCTAAAGCCTCCTCGACGGTGATTTGCAGTAGTGGCATGTTCTCAGTCAAGATGTTCAACGGGCGAAATTCCACACAAAAACCTTGTGCTCCCATCTTTTTTCTGAACAAGTACCATGGGAGTGTTATATTGGCTATCAGACGCCACACATACCCCTTCCTTTAGTATTTCCACAACCTGCTCGCGAATCAGTTGCTTCTCTGCAAAGCCATAACCTCGCGGTCTCGTGTATTCCGGATCATAACTCGTGGTCAGGATCTGGTGCTCGGCAGTAGTAGTTGCAAGAAACAAGTCCGAAAACCTGAACACTTCCTGCCTCTCATCTAACACATGCTGCACAGAATCACAATACATGGGGGCACATCATTCGCTAGATCTTCTGAGTACACTGTTTGTCTCACCTAAGGGTTCGCGGCTCCCACAGCATACACCTTCCTGCATTCGCACGCACCCAGATGGATGTGGCGGGCGGCGACATTGATGACAGCCTCCTGCACTCACAGTCAAGGCTGGCCAAGCACAACCTCCACGCCCAGGCCATCGTCCACGATCGCCTTGGTGCTGGAGGTTTGGTCTCTCAGATTGATGTTGATGTTGGTGGACCCCAGGGTAGTTCCAGTGCAGTCCAGTGTGAAAAGTTGCAGAGTCCCAGGGTCTGGATGCAGGTCGCCTGGGTTGATGATTGTTGGCTGCGTCAGGATGTGGCTGGTGGCGATTTCGACGAGGGCAGACATAGGGTGGTAGTTAACCTCGGTGGGGATGTGGAGCAGCTAAAATGGGTCGGCTACAGCAGCATTGGCCCTCAGGTGTTGGCACATCACAGTCGGTAGTTTGGTTGAGACCACAAGTAGGCCAATGTCAGGGAGGTCTCCCCCTAGGCCCAGTTTTCCGATGGCAAGTTACATACCAGGCCATTCAGCTGGCAGTGGTAGGTTGGCACTGGATAGGTGTGGCACTGGTGAGGTCGAAACTCCTGTTGGTGCTGTGTGCAGGCACGGACTGGATGGCCTTTCTTGCTGGTAGAGGTGGTTGCTGTGTGTTGTTAGGTGGTGCTTCCCATGGCGAGTCATTCCGTGCATGTGATGTAATGGTGCAATCTTCGGTAGCAGCAAACCTGTTCCAGAACAGATGTTTCATTCAATGTTTGGCGACATCAGCTCAGTGCACATAGCTCTCCATCGACTCACGTCGGGCGAGGATGAGAAATGACTGCAGGATGTTATACAGGTGCCGGGTCATGTCAGGAAGTGCTGCCTTCAGTGGTTGCTCTGGGTGGATGAACCAGAACAACTGCAGGCAATGAAGTGCTCTGCAGGTTTACCATCGCAAAGTTTCTCGCCCCTATAACTGGGTGTGGCAGTCGGCCCTGGCTTCAGCAGCAGGGAAGCACTCCCTTAGGCTGTGTGCAAAGTCACAACAACTGCATTCCAGCTGCTTCACAGTGTCCACTACTCGTGTGCATGCCCATGAAATTGTGCTCTTGCCCACTCTGTCCACTTTTCACCAGGAGTCCCATACATGCCCATTTGATCATCATTCTGCACAGGGAATTGATTGACGTCCTCTATACTTGCACCTGCGACCTCTCGCAACAGTACTGAGCAAGGGGTTTTTCTTGCAAATGTGAAGCTGCACGGACAGCTCATTCCAGCCTCATCCGACCTCTGCCCCAAACACAAAACCATCTGGTCAAAAGTGTACATCACCGGGATTTTGTCCTCGGGGCGCGCCGCTTAACATACACAGATGCATGGAAGGTCTGGCACGGCTGCTCCACTAAGTATCACATGGTTTGGATTTTGTGACGACCTCAACTCGATTGTACCGCCCATCGCTTCTGTCCAAACATACACTTCATGCGAAAACACCATCGCCGAAAGGTGCTAGTTCTCGTGTCTGTACAAAGCTGTGATGACATCAGGTATGGCACATGACATACACAAAAAATTCCGCACCTAGCTGTTCACAAGTTGCCGCATTACAAATTACATAGTTCAGCATGTTAGTATGTAAAAGTCCCTCTGATTTGACTTTTTTCCTGCTCGATATTGGATTTGTGAACAAGCATTTCAAGTAACAGAATATATCTCACATTAACAGGTCCACCTCTCACGGTAACATGCACTGCTCACACATACTACCATGTGTGGACAGCATTCTGCATGAGTAAGCATGGTTCTGTCCAGGTGGTGGTTGATAGTCCCATTAGTGCTGCCTGGAATGCAGCCGGCAAGATGTTTGAGTGGCGAGCAATCGCCAGTGCTGAGCAGGGAAGATGGTGGGTTACCCATGTGGTGACTTTTAATATTCCTTGATTGTGAAAATTTCTTGGTGGCTACTATGTAGTCCCAGTAGTTAGTCGCTCTATTTAAGGCCAGACAGAAGGGCACCATATACCCCCCTCGGAGAGCCCCAGACTGCGGCGAGGCAGCGATGGCAGCCGATTAAGTTGATGAAGGGTTCCACCCTGTTAGTAATTGTAATACTTCTGGGACAGGGCCGGAGACGCGTGGTTCTCAGGGCCATGCAAAGTCTTACCCCGAAGGCAGTTAAAATGGCACAACATTGCTTAGAAATATGTAACTTACACAGTGTGGGGCCTGGTATCTGTACTATGTCTTAGAGCATTGAAACTATAAATCCTCATGCTGGGGAATAAGGCGATGCCTGACTATTTTAATAATTTCTAAGGCACTGAATTACACTGGAAAATACAACACAGCATGTAGAATAGCGATGGATGTTTATTTATTTTATCTTATTTCTGAACAAATGGTTACAGGTGCGGGCATAGCCTGGAACAAACACTTGCCAAAGTAAAGAAAATTGAAAAATTAAAACAAATACTTGAAGCAGACATTAACTGACCGTGTTGGAAAATGAAATGATCAAACAAAGTTCATGTACATGACCATGTGTTCGGCACACTTGCCAGTTTTGTGTTTGGACACTGCTGCGGACCGAAAAATTTAAATTACTACTCTCCCCCGCCCATACTAGATGCTGCGAGGTCGAGAGAGAGAATGGAGCACATAAGACTGAAAAAAAAAAACGGTTTTGGTAATATATTAACATTGCAGAATTTCAAAGCCAGTTGAGATACTAAAGTGCTTGTCTCCCATACCATGCATCCATCTCCTGGTGTGGTCCAACAAGAACTGGACGAGGCCACAGGGCCATCGACCCTGGTCGCCTTGATGGGATATTAGGGCTGCAGCAGAACTTAACGATAAAAGCAGAAAACCAAATAACTCTTAATTTTGATACATAACACTGACAGGAAAAATGAGTAAATAATACAAATCACTGAGGACAATAATAACAATAATTAAAATAACCCCAGTCTGCTATCTGAGTGCGTAGAGAAAATAATGTTAAAAAATTAATTTTTAATTTATTCCTATACTAAGGGACAGACTCTAGTGTAATTCCCTGTAACAAACACACAACCCAGCACTGCCCTCCTATCAAAATAACAATGCCAATTAAATGGTAGAGAAAATCGTGAGAAATTCAGCACGGTGGCTTTGAAGTTGGTACTGGTCAACGCCACACAGTTTAGTGAGCCTGCCCTAGCCCTGCACAATTACTATTGCGCCCACTCATGAGATGTGTCCAGAAACCTGCTTAGACCTCTTTTAAAACATCTGCTCATTGGCAGTTCGCTGTAAAATAACACAGGCACTCTCGTGCTCGGCCATCGGAATACCTGGTGAACACCCAACTGATGCACAGACTAACCTGTCACTATGTGAACGAAATAACCATACCTGCACCAGGAACACAGCTGATAGATGAACACAGCTTTTAATAGTGGGGAAAACCATGCACACACTACACTTGTTGTTTCCTTCATGTTCCTCGCAGAAGGTCACTGTATTCTCGGTCCCATTCTGAGTGGATAGCGATTCGCGGGCGTGTGCGCTCTCCGGGCGTCTCTCTAACGTGTCATGTCCACATTACAGGTTAAGTCTCTGATGACCAGAAGAGGAACGAAGATAAAGTGTATGTGTTTTTGGTTTGTTCATTTGGACAGGATATTTATTTCCAATTTTTCTCAGAATGCTTGTCTGGTGTTCTTTTCTGAGTGGAATATATGATTCAGAGTGTATAAAGCTACTAAAGATAATTCTTACTGTACATGCACGATTTGATTTATTGCTTATATATTTACACGCATGCTGTTCATGCAACTGGTTCTCTCAAACACATACTGTACAATCTTTACATCTAGTATACAGATGCAATACACATTGTCAGTGTAGTTTGAAACACAATCACGTCAACAATCATTAAGTTTCATTTAATTTCATAAGTATGGCAAAAAAAACAATTTTTTTCCTTACGAGTTAATACATATTTAGTTCTAACCACTACCATCATAAATGCTTTTAATATAATATACTATTAATGCAAATGTTTCTAACATAACGAAAGCTCCTGAATGTAAATCAATAGTTGCTTGTTAAACCATTTTTATGGATTAAGAGGTAATATTGATATATAATGCTCTTATATATATCTAATTGGAAGCAACAAGTATGGAACAAAAAAAACATACACAATGTTTACTTTCATCTGGAAATGTTATGTATTGCATTCCCTTGCTTTTTATTTTTGACATACAGTACTTGTTATATATATATATATATATATATATATATTGCCTGTCCAATTTTCAAATGAAACAAGTAATGGAGTATCATAATTTCTGGTAATATATATGACAATCTTACATATTTAGTCCCTTCTAAGCGAGTTTAAGTCATAATTCGGAGACATCAAATTACTCTTATCCCAGAAAAGACACATTTTATGCAGTATTTTATAAAAATATAAAAACATTTGTTGTGGTACATGTGAAATCAGTGACAACATTCATAGAATGTTTGTGGGTTATTTTGTACATTGTTAATCTGAATAATTCATGTTTAAAATATTCTTCAAATTATTTATTCTGCTGTTTGGGCTGTGAATAGAATGGTTTAAATTTCAAACAGAGATCCTGATGGAATGGTTCTCTTTGCATATTTCCACTCCATCATGATGTATGGCATAATTTTTAAGATGAAATATGTTGACAGTAAAAAAATGTGTTCCATATGCAGATTAAAGCTTTAACAAGACTGTTTGGGAGAAATAAGTATGAATATTTCATAGACCTCTCTTCAAAAATGTACACTTTCATAAACATTAACATGAGGAGAAATGCCTGCAAACATAGCTATACTTCTAACATCTACTAACCTTTTGTATCAACTTAAAAGATACTTGCAAGCGGTGTTATTTTCAAAACCACCAATCTTTATCAAACAATATAAGGATGTTTTTCTTTCAAAGCATTTATACTGTTAAGAAACTTATGTGTTATTAGGCCAATTTTGTTAAGTAAGAATTTTTAATAAATTTTAATTGTAGATGTCGGATGGGCAATGTATGATGGTAGTGTCATTGTGTGTGCACTATTTGAAGTACATGTTCCCGGAACGAAAACACTCACCAGCCCAGATATATTTTGCATATGCTTTACCAGTAGCTCTAATGTGGTAGACCATGGTGGCCAAGCCTCCCCTTGTCGTCCACATCAGTGATAAGGTTGTTGTTAAGTAGCGTTTGGTTATTAGACATGTGAAGTTCGCAGTTGGGGAATATCACTACTGTTGCCCATTGTTACATATATGTTACGTTAATTTCGTAGTTTAACTAAATTCAGAGCTGAAAGGAAACACCATAAGTAATTTATCAATGATGAAATAAGTTAATAAAGATTAAACATTCAAAAGAAACACACAAAAACCCTGAATGTGCTGGTTAACAACCATTAAGAAGCTCAGATTGGAGTCAAAGTAATATCACGAGGTTGCACAGTTTCTTGCAGTCTCTCGTACAAATAGCTACCTAACTTGCATAGTGTAAATCAGTCCTGGCACACAAAAGAGCAAGTGCTCCGAAGTGGTTTTACAATGAAGTTAAAATCCTGAAGAGTAAGTGAGCCTGCAGGATGTAGAGAGAGTCTCCTCCCCATGCTAAATGTAGTTAGTTGAATGTTCCAGTGAAAATCCAGAAAATTCTATTGTACATTGTGATTGCACAATGGTTGATTAAATTCCTGGGAGGCACTGACCACGTGTGGCCTGCTCCGATAGACATCTACTTCAGATTGTAAGGACTGCTGTGGTCTTACCACCTTGCAGGTCAGGAAGATTCTGGAAGAGTGGAAAATATGCATTAAAAGCATTCTCTGGCTTTTGATTAAATTATATGTAACATATGAAATCTCCTTAACTAACTTAAGTAATGCATGTGCCCTAACTAAAATACATAACCCTTAATCATGAAAATGCAAACAACATGAACGACAACATAATTTTGTGTCATTAAGTTTCCAGGGCTCAAATTGGTTGCTGCATAAGTCCACAAACATAAATATGTATAAAATGACTCAATAAACAGACATCAAGTACAAATAAAGAATTTATATTTGGGGTCTGGATTTATGTTGGAATGGGTGGGGCTTGAAACCAAGTCAGAAATTGTTGCACTGCACTTTTAAAGTATTATTAATTACATTCAAAAACATTACATGTTCGTGGTACTCACTTGGATCTACATTACAATGAAATATGCTCTGCATTTGGGAGACTGGCACACACTGCACTCGGGTGTCAAACAATGACATTTGCTCTTCGTACATATCTTGATCAAAGGTGCTACAATGACTGGGGTTTCCTTCATTTGTTCTATGTACTGATGGCATTGTGTTGTTTTGAATCACGCATATTGGTGGATTGGTATGTAGACGAGAGGGCTGTCCTGGTGTCGCCCACATAGTTGGATCAAAGTGGGACAGACAGCTGACTCGCATGGGGTTAGGCGAAGTGAATGTCTCCACAAACACCGAAGAATTACTGCTGCTGACAGCCATGCCCGAAGTTCTGGTCGTTAGCACAGTACTCGCCTGGGGATACAGGGGTTGTTGATGGTGCAACAAATATTGTCAAAGGAATGAGAGTTTGAGTTCATGTCAAATCCTCCCCACAGAGCATTGTGGCACCATGCCGCCATACAGTAGTGTATAACATCAAGCACAGCTGGCTGGAGTCAATGGCTGGACCCTACAAATCCACGGGTTGTAGTGGCCTAATTGAGGCTGGCTCTCTGATGCAGTGTTGTGAGGCTTCTGGGGGTGCTGATAATTGTTTTGCCTGTGCAAGGTAGCATTGAGAGATGTACAGCCCCTACAGACTTTACATAGTGCCAGTGTGATGCGACAAGTCTGCTTGGAGAAGAATGGATATGGTATGCTTTCATTCCCACTCTCATCGTCGCTGCCGCTACTTGTGGTTCAGGGCATGGGTTTGGCCGATAATGTCGAGGGGCATCTCAGGCATCACTAATGTGGTGTTCGTGTTCTATGCCCATAGTGAACATTCTCTGGTTCTCTCTGGTTGTTCTGCAGTCTTTGAAATGGCTGTGGGGAGACCCATCTGACTGATCATGCAGTCGTAGATTTCTCCTCATCCATACATGGAGCGGCAATGTCCTCTGGTGTAGGCACCTCAACACAGGTGCCTCTATGCTTACAATCGTGAAGATGCCATCTCACCCGGTGGGCCTCTGACATTGCGGCACTGGACGCTCTGGCATCTTACGTTCGGTCTGACTTCCGCACAGCTCGTGTCTCTGCTGTTGCAGTTGATGATCCACATGGTCTTGATGACATCGGTGTCGCATGCACCTGATACAAGTGATTGCCAGCACTTATCGGCCTGGACTACTTAGGTCGGTTGCGATTGTCTGGTGTTACATTGGGGCGCAGCGGCGTCCGGTGTCGGTGCCTCCAGCACGCCCTGTAGGTCCTCACAGTGGAATTTAACTTGCCTTCGCACACCCATCTGGATTATGTAACCGGTCTTCTCCACCCTTTTATACCACTGTGTGGGGTCCACTGCAGCGGGGGGCTAACACTGCGCAGAAATTGGCATAAGTGTTCGACTGCTGGTGTTCTTGCACATAGACATACATGTTGTGCAATTTGCAGCTCTTTTGGGACCATGTGGTTTCCGGCAGCCACTGTTCGATGCACCATCCCTGTCTCTCCCTGGGCTATTGAAACTCTGCCGGTGGCGTCCTTCTGGTGTCTCCAATTCAGTGGGTCCTGAGTTTGTGGTCGGTTGTGGGTATGTATATTCCCCGAGGTTGTGCCAGACTGTGTCTGTGTAGTAACTCTGCAGGCGAGTGGCCCGTTGCTTCGTTCTGTCAGTTTCTCAAGCACTTTAGCACCTCTGGGACATGGGTGGCCCAGATAGTGTGTTCATCACCCAAGCGAATCCGGAACTGCACCTTGAACTCTTGGTTCCTTCGCTCTGTGGGATTCGCACGGAGGGGTACTCTCCCGTTGTGTTGTGTACTGCCCGCCACTTTGTGCAGAGTTCCCGAAATCGCTTTTCCCTGAACTGTGGTCCATTGTCCAATATGATTACCTTTGGGTAAACCCAGCGGGTGAAGACATCATTCTGCAATGCTCGCGCTACATTTTGGAGTCATGAACTAAGGAGGGGATAAGCCTGGCACTAACTGTTGCAAAAATCCGTGACCACCAAAGAAAATCGCTTCCTGTTTGGGACGCTGGGATATGGTGCCATGAGCTAGGAGATGGTAAGAAAGGTTTTCTCTGGTACATGGCGTTGCAGTTAAGTAATGCCATCGGCACGGTGCATTTCAGGAAGTTTTATGTTTCGCAGTGACGTAAAAATCCCTGCATTTGTCGGGTGAGCCCTGGCCAGAAATAGTGGGCTTGTATGTTCCACTTGGTTTGCGCAGTCCCTGGTTGCCCAGCTAGGCATCTGGCATACGAGTGCTCCAGGACGAATGTGATTCCCACCTCTGGGGAATATGTTCTCCAGTTCCCCTCTTACCCTCGGGTCGGGACATCAGTTGGTTATCGACCACGCGAAAGGTGACCAGCTGTTATCTTACACACTGTATGTGGTGCTCTGCGACATATGAGGACAGCTGTTGGGTCGCGAATACTCGTTCATATACCGCATCAATTGTTATGTCTTGGGTGGCATTACTCGTCCCTACAGTGACATGATGTAGCCAGGCAAACTGCGAACTGTCTGGCGGAAATATGACTTACCATTTGTCTTCATTACAAGCTATTTCGATAGTACTTGGCAAACGGAAAAGGATGTCAGCTGACTGGTTTTCTTCGCCCAGAATGTATTCCACCACGAAATCATATGCAGGTTATCATAAGGACCACTGATTGAGTTTGCTGGGGACAGTACGCATGTTATACCGCCACATTAAACACCGATTCTTGGTCCTCAATTTCAATAGTTGGTACTCTAGGGGTTGGCGGTATGTGTTTTAGAGCCCAATCCATTTCCAAGCATTCCCTCTCGTTCACATCGTAGTTGGGTTCGCATGAAGCAAACTTGGCACTACTGTAGTCTATGACTCATAGGTCCATAGCATCAATTCATTGAAATCGGCCGGTGCTAAGGCCCTCTTGACTTCCATATGTTTGCAGATATAAATGCCTTTGGGTGTAAATGGGACAGTTTGTCGCACTGCTGGAATCTGTATTTTAACTATTCGAACACATTTTGAGCAACGTCGTTCAATTGGAAATGCTGTTGTGTTGACAACAAGGCGGCTAGTGGGGCTGTTATTGAGGCGAAGTCTTGTATGTAGTGCATTAACCAGTTTATATACCCGAAAAAGTTTCGCAGGCGTTTCCATGAGTTGGATGTGGGATAGTCTTGAATTGCCTCAATTGTTTGTGGTTGGGCTGGAAACCCTCAGCGTCTACCATGTTGCCCAGATGTTGAAGACATGTTTCCTTTATATAACATTTTCCATTTGCAAACATTAAACCATTGATAGGCAGTTGCTCCAAGCCAAGATATAGTTGTTGTACATGTTCTTCCCGTGTTTTTGACCAGATCACAACGTCGTCTAGGTATGCGATCGTACACTCCCCTATCAGACCATTCAGGATGCGGACTCTAAAGCTCTGGAAGGTGGAGGGGGCGCATTTCAGCTCTAAGGGCATGGCACAAACATGAAAACTTCGCCATCAGAGCCGTGAATGCGGTCTCATGATGGTGTTTGGGTCGTACTAGTACTTGCCAATAGCCGCTTCTCATGGCAAGGGAAGATAAAATCTTGGTGTCCCCTAACATGTTAAGTGCAGAATTCACACCGATTAAGGGCGGGGGCGCACTTTCGGTCATTTGGTTGAGTAGGCGGAAGTCCACAAAAACCTCCAGCTCCTGTCTTTCCTGGGGGTCAGCGTTATAACTGACATGTAATTGCTTTGTAAGGGTTTTATTTCCCCATCCCCATTCATTTCCTCGATTTGTTGATTATATATCCTCATGTGATAAAGCTCATAATCACGGGGGAGGGGCAGACCAGAGGGGTTCAACTTTAGAGAGTGGTATTGCATGTTCTGCCCTTCTCGGTATTTTAAGGTGTCTGCCACTTCAAATATGTCAAGTCATTCGTCCAGGACTCGCTAGATCAAGTCCCTATGTTCTGCGGGTACGGCGTGGTCGAACATGAATAGTGGGACAGATTGTTCGCAGTTTTCTCTGCGATGCCCTAGGTCGTACACCGTTCACTGCTTGGTCAATACGAAGTGAATGTGGTTCATGGTGATTTCAATAATGGTGTTGGGTTGTCTCAGCCACATGAGTCCTAGAATCAGGTCCTCTTGTATCTCGTCAGAGACGAGGGTGATGATGTCCATACAACAGTCACGAACTTCTATTTCCACTTGGACTTCAACCAAGCATTCCTGTTCCCATTTAATTTGGCCAATTGTACTACTTGTTTGTCCCTGGTGATCAGCTGTTGGGCTATAAACTCCGCAGGCACGAAGTTATGAGATCGCGCAGTATCATTTAAGGCGACAATATTCTACTCATCCAAGAGTATGCATATTCTGATCAGCTGATCTTGCCTATGTAATGGTGGATCTGTTTGTAAATGGTAGTTTCGCGAGTTCCGGTAGCGACAATAGCGATGAGAGAAGCCCCAATTTTCCCTACTCTGCGTTGTCGTTTAATTGTGGTTCACTCATTCAGGTCGGACACATTTCGTGCCAGTTATATTGTTCTACATTTCATATGTGGCAGGGAGGCAGGTTTGGTGGGCCCTCCCCACTATTAACATCCCAGATTTTGGGACGGTCCCTTATACCACTCTTCCCTTCGAACATGCGGGTGACCACAGTATTTCTCTGCGCATCTCTCCACCCACATTTACTGCGAGCATTAATATTTGCTGCCCTTAGCTTCTCCGATATTTCACAATGTTGCATTTGTCTCGAATGGCTTCAGCTACCTTAGGCCACCATCTTGTGGCCTGCTACCATTGCCATGGGACAAATCAGCCAAGATGTCGCCAACCTTTGTGCCTGCTGGCATGTTCCACCACCAGCAATAGCTGACAGGCCGAGCAGCCCGTCGTGTGCAAGAGTGACTGGATCCTGTAGAGTTTGAAGCCTCCTGGGAAAATTGCTTGTGAGCGACTTCACTTTATGTGCACCTATGCTGTGACTCGAATTGCTTCCGCGAGTGAGATGGGAATCAATCCACTAATTTTTCCCTAAGGCCAAATCTGATGTACTTCTACCTGAGCAGCAGAAGCACGGAAGGCGGTGGGCGCAGCGTACAGAAGAGCTTGGCATCTGTAGCACTGGGGAATGCGTGAAGTGCCTCGGAATGGCTAAACTGCCACAACCCAGCAGCCAAGCGAGCAGAGAGGGTAGAAGAGGGGGGTCTCCCCTACCTTTTTGGTGATGATGAGGAACGATGCACTAGCAGTGGTCTCGGCTGCTCGGAGGCGGGTGACAGAGGTGACCGGAAGGTTGAGGGCGGCCAGCTCCTCAACGATTTCCGTGGTGGTGGTGGAGAGGGGAAGCCGTTTTAGTACGACACGGCCCTGCTTCTCGTCAGGCCGGCATGAGGTGTACGGTTGGAAGATCAGTTCCTTGAGCTTGTTGAAGAGAATCTCGTGGTCGTGAGGATTTGAGGTGTAGAATGATGTCCGATCTCGAATGGATGATATATGCAGTGGACGTATGATGATGTATTCGAGGCGGCGAGCGGTGACGAAAGGTTGCTGTTCGATCCGAACAATGCATGATATTGGGGGCATGCGTTGAATTGTCGATATGGGTGGTGATGGTGCGGGTGTGCGAGCGGGTGTGGGTGGAGTGTTTGAAGTGGTGAGTGGCATGGTGGGTCGAGAAGCCTGTGGGGGGTGAAGTGAGGTGCGGGCCGAGGCAACTTTTCGTGTTCGGCCACCCTCAGAAGATGCAGGCGAAGGTGAACGAGAGCGAGTGGGTGAGTCAGGAATGTCGGTGATGTCCTGGATGGTGTCCAGCGGTG
The DNA here is from genome assembly GCA_002778355.1 of Clitarchus hookeri. Classification (NCBI taxonomy): domain Eukaryota; kingdom Metazoa; phylum Arthropoda; class Insecta; order Phasmatodea; family Phasmatidae; genus Clitarchus; species Clitarchus hookeri. Next base: position 1,090,689 of record NQII01000090.1, read on the forward strand.
AATATCTGATGGTGAGTGTGAGTGTAGAGCGGTCGGAAGGCCGAGGTGCAGTGCGCTGGCGCTTCTCGGTCTTTTTGGGGACCACAAAGCCATCCAGGTCCATCGGTGCAGCGGTGACGACATTTGGATGGTGGCGAATTAGGTGACGATGGTAGAGGGGGGGGGTTGAGATGATAACATTTGGGTAGAGGGTGAGGTGCGAGGATGCGTCTCCCAAGTTTTCTTGGGTTCGGGGGTGAAGCAGGGGGGAATGCGACCTTTGGAATTGCATCTCCTGGGATTCCTCATGCGAGCGGGTGATTGTGAGTGAGATTGTGGAGCAATTGAGGTGTGGGAGCAGGCGTTTGAAAGGTTGACAAGGGGCGGAGGTGATGTGCCTACTGGACTAGGCATGTCTGACAGTGAGGAGGAGAGGTGAGAGGAAATGGGGGGAGCTGAAGCAATCTGGCATCCTTCCTGGGCGATGGCGGGCGTGGTGGTGGTCTTGGGGGCGACTGCAGTGAAATTAACTTCGAGCTGATGCTGCAGATGTGGGTGTGGTTGCTGTGGTCTGCGCTGGTGGTGACTGGTGCGAAGGTGGATGAAGATCTCAGAGTTGCGGTGGTCGAAAAAGCAGGGGTTGTGGTGATGGTGGTGGTTGTCGGTGCAGACAACTGAGCCATGTAGGTAGGTAGAAGTGGGCCGAAAGTTGTGGAGGTAGAGAGGCGTGAGCGAAGCTGTTGATGGCGAAGATGAGAACATTGCCCTAATTCCAGAGGTCACGGTGTCGGGGAGGGTTAGGGTCTCGCCCCCCCCCCCAAATGTACTAAGGAGGGGATTGTTGGTGTCATGGCGACACTTTGGTGGCTTACCTCTACTGCTCTTCGGCCACGGTTGCTGACCTGATGATCATCTGGGCGCCTGTGTTGGGGAAGAGTGGCATTAGGTTGTATAGTGCGGCAGTCGGCCGAAGGCCTCAGCCCTTTCTGGCCTCCACCCTGGGTCAGGTTCATCGGGTGGAGTCCATTCCAGACTCCGTCACCAGGTGCAGGGACAACGTGTGTTGATCCGGGAACAGGGAGGGCACGGGTTGTGGGCACCCAGGACATGCCAGGGGAAAAGACAGGGGCGCTGGAATGGCAATGTCGCGGGTGGGAGCCATGGTGTCCCCCTGGGGTACTCAAATTTAAAACAAACAGATAACACATAGGGGGGTAGGGGGACAAGTGATACACACAAAAAAGAGAGAGAGGGGCAGCTTAGTGGTATGAAACTTACTAACAAGGTACACAAAAGGAAAAAAAGAAGAAATTAATGTAGGGGTGGGGGTTATTGAGGGGAACACACAATTACAGGGTATTACTCAGGGTAAGAGTTAAAGGGGTACAAAGGGTGAGATTATATTGATTTTTGTGATACCAGGGGCAAAAAGAAAGAGGGGAATGCAAACAAGTGAAAAAAAGTTAAAGGGTAGTCAGGAACTAATTGGGATAAAAAGTGCAAAAAAGCTTAGGGGGTGCAGAAAAGTGTAAGTTGGGGTACAAAAAAGTGCAAGTTTCGGTGGTGAAAGTTAGTGCAGAGGGCTGGGAGTCGGGGGCCAACAGTTAGTGTGCACACAGTCTATGGAGAAGGCGCCGAGCTCCGCCGAGCGCTGCCAAAGCTGCATTAGGTGAGGAGTAGGATTGTTGTCTAGGGCAGCTATACTCAAAGTGTGTTCCGCGGAGCCCTGGGGCTCCGCGAAGCCTTTCTGGGGGGGTCCACGAAAATAGATACTGATCATAATTAATAAAATACTAAAGGAGTACTATAAGGCTTCAGAGGAAAAATCCGTCAAAAGTTTAATATTACGTATCTACAAAAATTTAAGACACGAACTGGACGAGCGACGCGAACCGCGCCGCGTGACTCCCCGCGTCTGTATTTTGTTTGCAGCCAGCGTAAGAATACAGCAGTCATCTCGTGTGTGATATGCGCTCAGTTCAATCGTGTTTATTGTTATTAGTGGTTTTGAAATCCTATGATAATATTCGTCATAATATTGTACCTACAATTCAATTATTAATAACGAAGAATGGAGCGCTGGCTTAAAGGCCTTAAAGTTGGTGCAACAGAATCTTTCACTGATAGTTCAAAAGTGGTACTCCCAGAGAATGTGGCAACTTCCGATCAAGACAGTATTGCGTCAAGCTATACTACAGTTTCAAGTAATACGAGTAAAATATGTAACGACTCATTAAAGGCGAAAAAAAGAAAATATGATGAATCATACCTCAATCTCGGATTTGTTGATTCTAACGGTTCACCTCTCTGTATGTTATGTAGTAAACTGCTTCCTAATAGTTCTATGGTACGTGCTAAGATGCGCCGACATTTAGAAACTGTACACCCCGAATTTCGAGACAAGACTGAAGACTTTTTTATGCGTAAAAAAGAACAATTATTGAAGAGTCAAGAAACCATGATGCATGCGACCCAAATTGTGAATGAAAAGGCCACAGAGCCATCGTATGTAGTTAGCTATCGCATTGCAAAGGCAGGTAAAGCGCACACTTTCGCTGAGAATTTAATAAAACCATGTGTGTTAGATATAACAAAATGTATGCTCGACGATAAATCTGCAAAGCATCTTTCTACAGTGCCGCTTTTAAACGATACCATTTCGCGCTGAATTCATGATCTGGCAAGCTACGTCAAACAAGAACTAATTGCATGCTTACAAGGAAAACCATTCGCCTTGCAAATGGATGAGTCGACTGATGTTGCTGGTCTGGCCATCTTGCTGGTTATTGTGCGATATCCATATAAATTTTCTTTTGAAGAAGACATGCTCATGTGCTCACCACTGCCTACTAACACTACCGGAGANGTTTTTCTTTTGAAGAAGATATGCTCATGTGCTCACCACTGCCTACTGACACTACCGGAGAAGAAATTTTTAATAAACTTAATATATTTTTTAAAGAAAACCATCTTAATTGGAATGATTGCGTCGACATTTGTACTGATGGCGCCAAGGCAATGACCGGTAAAACAGCAGGAGCTGTATCTCGAATAAAAAGTAAATCGCCTAATTGTAGTTCCAGCCATTGTATTCACTACAGACAGGCACTCGCGATTAGGCAAATGCCACCAAATCTAAAATTGTATCTGGATGAAGGGGTAAAAATGATTAATTTCATCAAATCACGTCCACTGTAATCCCGATTGTTTTCATTGTTGTGTGAAGATTATGGTAGCAAACATAAAACACTTCTGTTTCATACAGAAGTGAGGTGGTTATCTCGGGGTAAAACTTTAACAATGCTATTTGAACTCAAAGCAGAGTTACAAACATTTTTTACAGATAAATCATTTAATTTGAAAGACCGTTTGTATGATAGAACTTAGTTGTTCAGACTAGCTTTTATGGCAGATATATTTCAAAGGTTGAACGAATTAAATTTGTCATTACAAGGTAAACAGACAACAGTGTTCAACGATAGTAACAAAATAACTGCATTCAAAAGAAAATTGGAGTTTTGGATTATTTGTGTTGGGAAGAGAGTGATAGAAACTTTTCATTGCTCAGTGAGTTCGTTATAGACTCAGAAATCTTGCAAGATGATTTGTTTGAAGAATTGGTCCAATATCTCAACTCCGTACGCGCATCTTTTGAGACGTATTTTCCCGAAGAACAGAAACAAAAATTAAAATGAATTCGTGGATTCAAAATCCTTTTGTATCCAACTTGCAAAAGCCTGAAAGTATTTCAAACAAGATTTATGAATCATTTTCGGGAATGACATCAGACACAAGTATGGAATCACTATTCAAAACAATGCCTCTAAATGATTTTTGGTGCAGAATTCGTTATGAGTATCCAATTCTTGCCTCAAAAGCCCTGACTGTTCTTCTCCCGTTCCCAACTACATACTTATGCGAGACAGGATTTTCAACCTATGCAGCTACAAAAACAAAATACCGCAATAGACTGAATGCCGAACCTGACATGAGACTTCAACTCTCTTCTATCGAGCCTGACATCAAAGAATTGATGAAAAATAAAAAACAATTTCATACCTCCCATGAATTATTTCAATGATTATTAACATAATTTGATTATTAATAAAGAATTACAAATAAATCGGTGTTTGATTATTCTAGGGTTCCGTGAAATACTTCGCTTCCCAAAAGGGTTCCGTAGCCAAAAAAGTTTGAGAACCGCTGGTCTAAGGGATGTCTGGGGATGGGGCCAAGCTCTTGCTGGTCGCTATAGCAACCACTCTCAGAGACAGGGGTTCTAGTGAGCAGTGCTGGGCGCTTCAAGCCCCTTCTAATACCCTGCACAGATGCTGTAAATTCAAATATCGCGTCTCTCGACGACTGCTGTGGCGTGGATTGGAAGAGCGGTGGCGGGGTGGGCTGAAAATTCAAATTAGACAGAGTCCTAAGAAGGGACCAAATTTGGCTGAAGGCACAGTGCACAATAAAAAGTAGTTTGCTAATAAGGGGAGTTGAGATTAAATTAAAGTGAACAAAATATTAGGGGCAGCTGAGGGCTTGTAAAGAGAACAGGGGAAGTAAAGTTGGGTTAATTAGTTGGGGATTGGGGTGAAGGCGGACGAAATGTTAGGGACAGCTGAGGGCTTATGCGTTAGTGTAAGTGTTAACTAGGGGGAGTCAGAGCACAGTAGCAATACAGGGTAAAGTGCAGATGAGAGAGAGGCTAGGGTTGAACACCTAGGGCTAAAACTAACAGGAACAATATGCCAAAATGCCAATACACAAGGAGAAGGAAAAAAGAAATTTAACAACTGACACTAAAAAATTAATGTAACAGGGACTGGTTAATAATACAAAAAAAAAAAAGAGTGGAAACACAACTTATATATAAGCACTAAAAGAGGAGGGACAAAATAAGTAAATATATGCAGGTTTGGCGCAAAGGAAAAGTTGAAATGTGAGGTTCAAAATCGTCTCTCCTCTGATTTAAACGGCGCGGTGTTTAGTGGTGGGGGGGGGGTAGAGAGAGCGAATGGAATTTAATTGTTTGTAATTACTTTAGGGCGTGCGTGATGGGCCAAAACGAGAATGATGAAGCGGGATTATAACCCAGAGGGGATGGGGATTTAAAATATGCAAAAGGTAAAAGTTTAAAAAGTCCATGAGGCGGAGAGTTTTGCCGTTATTATTATGGCAACTGGATGACTGTAATTAAAATAGGAACGCTACAAATGGAGTAAATGCGGCGGGAATGAAACCCGAGAGCCGTTCACTGGGGAGACAGGAAATTTAATACGCAGAAGGCTGCAGACGAGCTGTGCGGGCGGCGTGGGAAAGGAATACGTAATGGGCGGTAGGATCGGCCGGGCGGGATGGGCTACAGGACCGCCTGAAGGGCCAACAGAAAGTTGTCGCCCGACCAGCGCTGGGGTGGAGTTAATTAAAATTATTGCAAAAGTGGGTGCAACTGAAAGCTAGGCGGAATAAACAAAGGTGGAGGATGAATTACTGAATGAAAATATATGGGTTAGAAAAGGGTGAGGGGTGTATTGGTGGGGCAAAAATAAACTTGAAAACTAGATAGGCGGGAAGAGTTCCAGACAGGCCAAAGGGATCGGGCGGGCGCTTAAACTGGGTGATTGTAGGGGAGTGTGAGTAGTAATTTAAATATTTATTATTAATTAATGCCTGGGGTGTCTGATACTAAACGTTGAAGACGTAAGAATATCGGGGAGGGACGAAAAAGGTAGCCAGGCGGGGTAGACGCTAGGAGTCCCTGATGGGCCAAAGGACAGTTGCAAACAGAGCAGAGTCAGGGGTAAAGTTAAAATTAATTATTGCAACAATGAGCGAGCCGAATAACTAAACAGAATAAACAAGAGTGGGGGGAGGTGTGCTTATTGGAAATATATGGGCCTGGAGGATGGTGTGTGCTTAGTATTGAAATAGAAACAAAAAATAAAAAAAACAAAAATGTGGACTAAAAAGCCAGTAATTTCGGAGGTAAAACTTATAAAATAGTACTTAAAATAGTATAAATTACGTAACTAGGCAAATACAGGAGTCAGAAAGAAGTAAAAAAACTGCAGGGAGACTATAGGCTATTGGGAATATGGCGGAGGTTTAAAAATGTGGGCGCAAGAGCGAAAACAGTTACACAAGAAAAATTGGCGGGAAGAGTGCGGACTGGCCGAGGAAGATAAACAGACGCCATTAAAACTATTAAGTACCGGAACGGGAGGTATCAGGAAAGGTGGTTAAAGTGTAATTGAATAACAGTGCGGGATTAAAACCCGAAGAAAAAGAAGCTAGACAAAAAAAAAAAAAAGATTTTACGAGGAGAGTTACCAGACAGTATTTAGGTGGGAATAAAGATCCCGTGGAAACTACGTGCCTGATGGGCGAACTGGCTATATTTGTATTTAATGTAGGGAGTATAAGTTACGTTATGATGATGTGAGGGGCAGAAGCTAAATTAAAAAGTGAAAAAACGGGAAAACACATGATTATTCTAACAATGGGAGAATTTACGAGTGCAATTGGAAATACGTCTAGGTGCCTGAGGGGCCTAACAGAGGTATAAAACTAACTCGTAAATATATTTTTCAAGGGGGAGTGGAGTTTAAGAGCAAGTTAAGACAAGTTTAGGGTGAAATAAATTTTAAATGCGAGGTCTGGAAGTGAGTCTCCCAAGATTAAAGACGCGGGGCTGTAGCGGGGACTGTAGCGGGGACGGAGAGAAAGCGGTTTGAATTTAATTTATTTAAGGTACTTGGGAGTTTGCCTGATGGGCCAAAATTGAAGTGAGTACGTGGGTATATAACCCAGAGGGGGTGACAGAATAAAAAGTACAAAAAGTTATAGTTTAAAAAGTCCGCGGAACACTAAATTAAACACAATTTTAGCCGTATCGGCGGCGAAAAAGTTAAAATAAAAATAGAAGGAGTGGACGTGGGGCAATAACAGAATAAATAGACTTGAAGGGGGTTGTAAACTATAGATTAAATGAAGATGCAGGGTGATGAGATGAACAATGGCGAAACAGGGATGCTGTGAAGCAGCAAGGAGATGAGCGATATCACCACCGACGCACAGCGCGACGAAGTTCCGCTTTCCACCGCGCCGCACGCGCTGCGCGGAAGTCTATCGCTTCTTCTAATTCCCGCGTAGCGCTACGTCAGGCGGTTTTCACGGCGTCGAGATGCTCCAGGGGTCGTCGGCTGCACTTTGACTTAGCCGATAGGTAACAATTCTTACTTTCTATGTATTAAAATCGTTTTAAGAAATTCAAAAAAATACTGTAACATTTAATTCTCAAAATTTATCATAAGTTACTGGATACACATCCTAACTTGTTATAATTATGCGTGTTTAAAATTTAGCGTGGAAGTTAAATGCAGTCGGCAAATGTACAATAATTACTTCATAAACTCTAAAATGAAGAGGTGAATGTAAGTTATATTATGAATATTTCATGTTTGCATTCTGGCCATTTAAAATTAAAGGTTAGTAGGCCATGAAGTCGTAACCTAGCCAGGAAAAAGGAAATATTTTTATACTGCCCCACCAGGAACAGCACACAATAGGGTACACAGGATAGTTAGTACTGCTGAAAAATTATAGATAGCGTTTAATTACATTAAACATCTGGTGTATCTTTACCATTTTTATTACTTCAATTAGAGTTACTGGTATGGGGCAATTCAATTATATCTTTACTATAAATAAATACACATCGGGAGACTAGGGCTACTCACACAAAATACACTAATAGCACACTTGCAAACAACTTACAACTGTTAGACAGACACACGCGACACAACATTCACTCCAGCCGGGTGGCTGGAGGGGAGCTTCACTCCCCCGCCGAAAACACGTAAATGTAATTGAATTTTAAATAGGCAACATAAAAATTACTCGCCTAAATAAGGGCTCGGTGTCCAAAGCCCCACAGTACACAGCCCCTGCCGCCGACCCAATGATTTGAGAAAGTGTCAGGGTGCATTTGTTTTTCACAATCACCTAAGTGAGTTATGGGAGCTTCGGCTTCCGGTATCACAACACTAAATGCCATCCGGTGGCGAATGAGGGTTCGGCGGCGGTAAGTTTAACAGGTTCTATGCAAGTTACTTTCGATTACAAAACATATTTTAAAAGTGGTTGAATGTAGTTGCACCTCATATTTCGGTAGTATAAAATGTGTATACTAATATAATTGTTAATGAGTAAGTCGGGTCTTTAACTTCCCTGTAGCACAGAGTATACAGAATTGTATGTGATATTAAACATAAAGTCCAATATAAATTAACATTAATAGCATTAATCAGTATTTAAAAGTGAGCTTGTCGATTATTATACATCATATCTTTAAGTTGCTAAAAAAATAAACATATTCCTTTAAAAAATTAAGATTGTGTCCAAATTTTGTTTCCAGAATTTGTTAGATTCTCTGTATCATCTAACTATGAGTTTTCTGATGTGGATAAAAAAACACGAAGTTTTTATTCAGTTATGGGAGACTGCAGCACCAGGGAACTACTCCTGTCCCCGGAGTTCTATGGGGCACTCACCAGATGGTGGCACAATACTTTCCCCAGGCAGCCTCTTTGCACCCCCCCTTGAAACTTCTTTTAATTAAAATTTAATATCAAAAGAATTTAAAATCACCCACTTGGATTCTCTTTGCAGTCCTCCCATAAATTATGGGTTTCTCACGGAGTTCTCCTGTTTCCCACCTTTTTCCACTTCATGCAAGCCAACCCCTCGAAGAGTACCCGAATAGCCTAACTAAAGGGACATTCGCAAAATTATAAAATTAAAAAAAACTGGGACTAAGAGTCTCCCAGATAAGTAAGTAATAGATTTAATAATAAAATTACTAGAATTAAGATGGCCAGTAATGCTTCATGCGGAAATGGCCTTTTCCCTACCTTGCTTGAGAACAGCCCTACACTACACATGGCACAAACAAAAACACACAAAAAAAACACTATGCTTTTTCAGCCCAGAATTTTTTTTCACAGGTTCAGCAACTGAGCCATCCGATCTGAACTTCGTCAACCAGAACTTCATCTTCATCCCGGCTGCAGTCTTCTTCTCTTTTCAGCTCTCTTAGGATAACTTATTCATAAGAGGTAAGCGACCCTCGGGCAGCCTAATGGGGAAGGCGAGGGGGAGTCTGGAATGGACTCCCACTCCATGACCCAGACCCAGGGCAGGTGACCAGGAGGGGCTGAGGCCTTCGGCCGATTGCCACTCTGTCACCCCTAATGCCACTCTTCCTCCAAAAATCAGGCACCCAGAGGATCCTCAGGCCAGCAACCGTGGCTGAAGAGTGGCAGAGGTAAGCCAGTCATGTGTCGTCTCTGCACCAACAATCACCTCTTTAGTTTGGAAAGGGGGGTGGAGTCTCTAACCCTCCCCGACACCACACCCTCTGGAATCAGGGCACCGACCTCATCTGCAACATCAACCACTTCCCTCTACCTCCACAATTTTCGCCCCATCTCTTCAACTTCTGCTATCAATCCGCTTTTACCAACCTACATGGCTCAGTTGTCTGCACCGACAACCACCACCATCACCACAACCTCAGCATTCTCGACCACTACCACTCTCAGATCTTCAACCTTCGCACCAGTCACCACCATCACAGACCACAGCAACCACACCCACCTCCGCAACATTCCACTCGAGCTACACTTCGCCACAGTCCCCCCCAAGACCATCACCCCGCCCGCCATCACCCAGGAAGGATGCCAGTCTGCCATTTCTCCCCTCATTTCCTCCAACCTCTCCTCCTCCCTGCCAGACATGCCGAGTCTGGTAGGCACCTCACCTCCGCCCCTGATCAACCTCTCCAATGCCTCCTCTCGCAGCTCCATCGCTTGACAATCTCGCCTGCAATCACCCGAAAACAGTTTCCCACTACCTCACCCCCTCTCCAAATGAATCCCGGGAGATGCAACTGCAAAGGTCGCAATCCCCCTGCTTCACCATCGCACAAGAGAAATCTTGGGGATACATCCTCACACCCCGACCTCTACCCAAATGTTGTCATCTCAAATCCCCCCTCCTAGCCTTCTCATAAAACCACCATCAAGATGTCATCAAACCCTGCGCCAATGAACCTGGATGGCTTCCGGGTCCCTAAGAAGATTGCGAAGCTCCACAGAACAGCACCTCGCCCTTACGACCGCACTACACTCACACTCACAACCAAATTCTCATCCCTGGACTCCATCCAGGACATCATCGACTTTCCAGACTCACCTTCACGTTCTCGATCACCATCACCTGCATCTTCTGAGGGCGGCCGAACCCGAAAAGTCGCTTCGGCCCGCTCCTCACTTCACCCCCCACAGGCTTCTCAACTACCTTCACCGCGCACCACTTCACACACCCGCACCACCTCCACCCACATCGACCGTCCAATGCATGCCCCCAATAGCATGCATTGTGCGGATCGAACAACAGTCATTCATCACTGCTCGCCGACTCGAATCCATCCTCACTGGTCCACTTCATATTTCATCCATCAGAGACCGCACCTCATTCTACACCTCCAATCCTCATGATCATGTGCTTCTCTTCAACAAGCTCAAGGAGCTCAACTTTTCACACCTCACATCACGCCGGCCTGACGAGAAGCAACACTGCGTCGTGCTAAAAGGGCTCCCCCTCACCACCACCACCGAGAAAAACGTCGAGCAGCTGGCTGCCCTCGACCTTCCCATCACCTCTGTCACCCGCCTCCGAGCAGCCGAGACCACTGCAACAGCATCATTCCTTATCACCACCAAGAAGGTAGGCGAGGGCCCCCTCTTCTACTCCCTTCGCTCGCTCGGCTGCTGGGTTGTGGCAGTTGAGACCTTCAGAGGCGCATCTGGAAAACCCCAGTGCTACAGATACCAAGGTCTGGGGCACTCTTCTGTTCGCTGCGCCCGCCGCCTCCAGTGCTTCCACTGCTCAGGGGAGCACTGGTCCCGAGACTGCACCAATCGTGAAACCCTTAAGTGATGCCTGTGTGAGGTACCCCACCTAGCAACGGATCCCGCCTGCCCCAATCATGTTCCATTTCACATTCGCCATTCTTGTCGCACTCCACCCACTTCAGTCACCTCTTCTGCACCCATTGCACCCACTCTCACTTCAGCTCGTCACTTCCCCCCTACACCAGCCATCAATCCATGGTCACCTCATGCCATCTCAACCACATCACCACATTCAACCACTCCATCTGCACCAACTGCACCAAATGCATCAACCGCTCCAAATGCATCAACCACACCAAGCACACCACATCCTTCATCAAACGCATTGTTAGCACCAAATCGTTCCATAACTCACCCACTTCCCCTACCACCGCTCGCTCACCTCAAATAATCCCGCCGCTCATTCCACGCATCCCTGCACCTCTTCCAAATCACCAGAATCAGGACATTTCACCCGAATCCATCTCACTCTCTTGTTCGCTAAGAGAATTCATCGACTTTATTCGCCTCTATCTCCCGCTCATCCGTTTCACCAACACCACACTTACCCAAGGCCACTCCACCACCGAAAAACTGGATATTCTCCAGAATGTTTTCCTCCAGTTTTTCGATGGACCCTGCTCTTTTTAGTTTCCTTTTATGGAACTCATGTTCTCTCCTCCTCAAACTCACCTACTTTGATTCCCTCATCACCACTCATCAGCCCGATGTCATGTTCATCTCAGAAACATGGCTATCCCCCCATCTCGCACTCACTCTTCCTAGGTATACTGTCCACCGCAGTGACAGTGCAGGCACTGGCAGTGGGGTTGCAGTAATCATTAAATAATTATTCACACACCACAGCCTCATCATACCCACCTCACCCGCCACTGAGGTGGTAGCCATCCACCTCCAAGGCCACCCATACCCAATCACCCTCATTTCCCTTTATCTTCCTCCCCTCACCACTCTTACAAGGACATCATCCTCACCCTCAGCCGTTTCGCTACTCACTTCATTATGACATACGATTTCAACGCATCCCACCCAAACTGGGGAGGGGGCCTACCACCAACCATCGGGGCACATCTTTTCGCCAACTGCTCCGACGGACCACCTTACGCCTCAGGGCACCTCCATCACCCACTTATCACCCTACTCACCCCAACCGCCGCCCCTGTTAATCTTCCTGAACACGATTGTCATCCTTGAAAGACTATCTAAGATACCAAAAACTTAATAGGTTGATAAGTCGTTGTTAGGTTGTGGTGATGTAGTATTTACCATGTGTGCTCTCAATTGAACAAAATGTTTCAACTTTCCTCCATTGTAATGTATAAAATATTTAGCTGATTCTCAGAGAAAAAAAAACTCTATATCACGAGTTAATATTGTCTTGCATTCAGTGTGCGACATGTTTGCATTTAGTATTTTGTATGGTTACAATTGTATCACTGCCAAGATTTAAATAATTCAGTGCATGTTTTAAATTATTCAGTATTTCGCACTATCAAATGTTTTATGAATTTCAACTTATTGAATATAGAAAGTCACATCAATGGATATATTTGAAAGAAATATAATATTATGACATGGTTAGCTGTGTCACTGCAGACTCTAGTCCATGCCATGCCATACTTAAACACATATTTGCGCACGGGAAAGTTGTGTGGAATGGAGAAGTGATTCATTCACACACAGTACCTTTTCGTTCATGAGCTGAACAGGTCTTCTGGCCCATGTAGACATCCATATAACATGGAACTACCTTGTTCAAAGTTATTAATTACTGCCTGCACAAGGTAGCTCAACAGTGTTGTAATTATAATGAATTTTGATTATGAAACCTTGTTCCCCAATATTAATTATGTTGGGAGAAGTGTTATATCTGCTATCGACACACATACATGCGTTTAATGACACACCAAAAATTGCCATATATATTTACAAATAAATTGCCATATATTTTTACCATCTTAAAAAGTGATATTAGAGAACGTTTAACATTATGGTAAAAAAAAAAAGCCCCTGCAGTTTTTTACTTTTTGCCTCTAGCTTTACAAACTTTAATTACAATGAGCAATATCGGTTTTTATTATAGAAACATTAATTTCATGTTAAAGTGTGTGCAATGTAAAACTATGTTCATTTCCATTGTTTTTTCATTTGATTTGTGGGTTTGATTACATTTTTAGCATGTAACTTCCAAATCACATTTTTAAAAAATTAAAAATTGTATTCAAGCTAAAGAAAAAAAAACATATATTTTTTCATTATACAGGGTTTTTTTTCTAACAATTTCGTGTTTATTTTTCATTGTTTCTTTTTCGGTCAGAATATTTATTAATTTTGTGCTTGCATGTTAGACAGTGTCCAACTACGCCTCTGCCTCTCCATGCCAGGTCAGTCTGGAAATAACGGGTACAGGCCTACGGCATATTCGCATACCCAGCGGACATCAACATTTACATAGGCCATGTAACAGATAATAGGGCCTTATCGACTGGAACCTCTTAATTTTGTATTCCTAGGTAGCCACACTGTCTCTGCAGGCTCAGCACACCCCAGAGATTTAGTTTGCAATGCAATTATTGTTCTAATCTTTATGGCCTTTGCTTACTGCATAGGCCACAGGCGAGCCATAAGCACAAACCTCACTTGTGTTTTTGTATCTGCTAAATCGGGAGTGCGATTTATCATCAGTGAGTGTACTGTATATAAAACAGTGCTATACATTTGTTTGTGTTTTCTTTATATATATACCCCATTTAAAAAACTTTCAGTATTATTAATTTTATCATATCAAGTGTTACTACATCATGCAGGAGCATAGGATTAGCTCTTAAAACCCCAGTGTGGCCACGATGTTTGCTTAGTGACTAGTGAGGAGGGATGTCCCCAAATGACTAATGGTTGGACACCTGATTATAAAAGACTTGTACTCGTCTGAGCTAGCCTGGTAGACAAGTTGGAGTCCATCTCATAATCTCAAACATTTATTTCATCACAGTAATACACTTCGGTGGGATATTACGCAATTAGATTAGATGTTACCATCGTTGATGCTAAACCATCCCTCCTTACGCAAATGCCATGTTAAATGGCACCCAGATATATGTGACGAAAACTGCAGCTCAACAACCAACTAGGACTTGCGTCCAGACACCTCACAATGTTACCTTTGTTCCGAATGGCTTCAGTAAACCTAAGCCACTATCTTGTGGCCTGCTACCCTTGCCATGCTACAAATCAGCCATGGTGTCGCTACCCTATGTGCCTGCTGGCATGCCCCACCTCCAGTAATAGCTGACAGACCGAATAGCCCTTCATGTGCAAGAGTGATTGGATCTAGTAGAGTTTGTAACCTGCTGGGAAGATTGTCCGTGAACAGCTTGACTTTATGTGTACCTATGCAGTGACTCGAAATGCTTCAGCCATTAAAATGGCAATCAATCCGCTAATTTGGCCCGAAGGCCAAATCTGATGTACTTGTGGCAAATACATGCCTGAAAACCTCTCAGTGAAATACTGCTTAAGGGCGAATAACTGTCACTGTCTGCAATCTGATGCAAAACCATTGTCCCACATGCCACTCACATCAACAGTGATCGGGTTTAAGTGAAAAAGGAATGTACATATCGGCACAGGGCCACACACAGTACGATGAAACATGTTGCACAGTACTCTGTACTCTACATGTCATTCTGCATCCGAGTGGCTGTCCATCCGATCCAACCCCTTGAAATGTAGCCAGTGTTTACACCAAGATGGGCAGATAACAGAGCTCAGAACATCGCAGACTTTCTCACTCTCTCTCGAAAACTTTGGTTCAAAGTATGTGTGCCAAATTGAAGTGTATTAAAAACGGACCCTCTATCGTAGCACGTACTACACGCACTACAAGCCTGCCACACTGTGGTTTGGCAGGGAAGATTGGGCCAGTGCAGTTTGGAATACGTTGGTTGGTGATGCTTGTACTTGGTGGAGGTTATTTGTGAAGTACAATATGATGCAGACACAATTAATTCAGATGTTTACATCATACTATGCTAGCACATGTACAACACTCAAATTGCAGCTTGTCAAGTTCACCAAAGAACAAGGCCAACATGAATATCTCGAAACACTTGTCCGCTGAAAGTGAAGCCTAGACAACCAATATTATGAAAACCTACAACTAGAACTCCTTTGAAGGCCACAGTAGAGAATGTATGAACAGAATACAAGCTGGCTTTAAGGCCCATTATTTTCGTGAGGGGAGTAAGGTTAAGCATTTTATGTGCATGTCCATTTGTGTAAATGGAAACCTGGTATGACACCACCAATATTATAAAAAACATTCCAACGGAAATGTGGTAACAGTAATCCAAATTTTACATCTACCAGAAGTGAAGTGGCGGATAATGAAGTGGAACCAGTGTCCAAAAAGACAAAGTCATGGCTATTGTTGCCAGCCTCGCTACCTGTATGCAGGATGAATGCACATGGCTGGTAAAAACAACAGAAACCATGCCAGGTAAGTGTGGTACAAGCTACAGACAACTGCACTGGGCCACAGTGTTAATGGGACTTATTTTCTACACAGCATAAAACATTGTTGAATAGACGAGCTGTACCTGTGGCACAAGAACTGCCCAAACAACCTACCACTGCTATTTGGTACCCTTATGTCAGTGTAGGGTGAATTGGAGTCCCCTGCTTCACCACCAGAACAACAACAAACTGTAACATCTCAAAGATACTAACCTATGTGATACAAGTAGGTACAAACTGTGACTGGTTATTATGTATACCATTAAGAGTTAATGGCTGTATTGCTGTTGCTATAATTGACACCAGTGAGATACATAAGTTTGTATCTGCGGAGTTAGTAAACAAAGCAGATGTCAAATAGTGTTACCAGCCTATTGACCTTGCAACCTTAAACAACAACAGCCCAATGCTAGGAGAATCAGTAGTTTCAGTTGAAATTCGTGATATAGAAAAACTAGTGAATTTTCTGGTGTCAGGTGAAATTCGCGAGAATTCTATACTCAGAGAGCTGTGGTTAATTGAAAAATATTCCCTTACTGTACTCATTAGGGTTCACATTTATTTTGGTAACCCTGAATGCATACGATGAACAATTTGGACAGATGCAATGACATCCCGAAACCTTATGTGGAACTAGACAGCTTTGAACTTACAGCGACAGAACAATTCCGCAATGCTATCCAACAGGTCTTTGTCGAACGTCCAGATGTGTTAGCGGCTGGCAGTAAACTAAAAAAAAAACAACTGTTGACAAGTATACCACAAAGAGCACCTATAATGAACCAATTAACACCACACAATGCGACTATGGTCTTTATCAGCTCAATGTCATTAACCGAGAGATTGAAGAAATGATTAGCGATGGTATCATTGAGCCATGTAAAAGCCCGCCTAATTCAGCCACAACTGTAGCTCCAAAATATATGGCAGTTTGTGCTTTGCTACTGACTTTTGATGACTCATCCTGGTTACAAAAAGTGCAGGTAAAAATGTCAGAGCGCATGGAATTTTGAAATTTGCAGAGAAAGGCAGGAATGTCGCTATTGCATTTTGTACATGGAGTTTTGAGACTTAACCTATCATGTAACACTCTCCATGATTATAAATTATAATGTTAAAAGAAGTTTCACAAGCAAGAGAACACACTACATAATAGCTGCATTTCAAGCAGACAAACAGAACATTATCAATGCAGACCATCCGAAATTCGATCATGCAAACAGAAAGAACTGTAAAATTTTCCTCAATTCTGAGTGTTACCCTATGGAGATTTAAACATATATTTCGGGAATAGTATATACATGGTACCATATCGAATGTACCCCAACTTTCAGAAATCCTAATATGGGCAAATGCAGTCACCTGTTCTGGAACCAGGCGAGTTAATGAACACCACTCCCTTGCCGGTGTTTGACATTAGTAAACCGGACAATAGAATAAAGTCAGCCATTGTCGATTGCAGGATTGAAATGACCACCTCGGAGAATTTCCCAGCCAAGACTGAAGACTATGACTTAATAATTCACTCTAGACTGGTTACATACAAAGTGTGCGACAGAGTAATTAAAATACTAACGTAATGGTACCTATAGTCCATTCACTATCCAACCACCATAATGATCGCTAATGTATGGGGCTGCATGTGTCCGCGTAGTTTCATTATTTAAAACATCTGCGTAGTGTATGGAGAAGGCAGCATAGCAACAATGATATTTCTACCCCTTTTTCTGTGGACGATGCTGGACAAGAAAAGTTAGGTGACAAATATTTGATTGGAAAAATACTATCACAATCTCAGTTGGGATGATAGTGATGTAGAGTATGATAAACTATGTGGTGTACTTACCTAAATGTTGGCTGTGAAGGCAGATGGCATGGTCTTCGGGGCAGGCCCACAGCAGAAGAGATGATTGAGAGTGTATTGTGGCGTGAAGTGATCTGCAGACAGAGTATGACCGCCCATCATTAAGAAGATTGAAGGCATGGTATATGAAAACCAAACACATGTGTGATGCATGCAGGTTAGGCCGGTCATTGTCCATGTATGAACGTATTGCTTCTTAGGACATGGGCTATGGAGAGCGGTACATACCACGAGTTGGAGGGAGGTGGGGCAATTGTGATTGTGTTTTTTACAACAGAAGGCAATATAAATATCTACCCAGCGATGAGTGTAAACCACTGTACTACTCGATACCATCATGGACGGTCTTATTGCGAAACTGAACAGTATAGCACTGTAAAAGCAATTGCATAACGAGTTTGTCAAATGCCGAGTTTCGGGTACGATTACCTTCACGCTACATTCAACTGATCACAGAGAGTGTAATGGAAATGCTTAATGAGACTATGTGCACATCGTATGTGCAGGTGTGAAGCTTATCAGTAACAGCAAGACAATGCACATGCTAGAATTAGCATAATGTGGGTGAATGTAGGAATAAAATAGTGTCTTTATCTCTCTTATAGCAGTAGAACTTTGTCTCTCCAAACATGTACACAGCATTCACCCCACTGGATGTGGTCAAGTACAGCGATTCTGCAGCTGGGTACCAGCGTGTTCACTTTAAACCTTCTCTACTGCTTGAGCAAGTGAAAGGCTTCAATGGAATCGAACAGTGGGTGAGTCAAAACATTGAAAGCTAAGAGAAATTTATTGTCATCTACCCGACGCAATGCAAAGTTGTTGTGTGTCCCCTGTATTACCTGCGACCGGACACGAAGCTGCCTTGCACCATCACTGCTTTGATAGTTTATGCAAACGGAGAGAATTTACTTCAGGTATGGATTATACAGTAAATTGCATATGAGCTGTACCATTGCAACAACTGTGTCATTACCTATTGTATTGAGGCCTGTGCAGGCGAAGAGTAAACAGTCTTCATGAAGCGTGGAGCAGTTAACTGGAAGACAATGGCAGCTATATAAGAAGCAATGAGTTTTACATCTCTCCCGCAGTCATCAGCAGTGCAGCATTTAGTAGAGAACCACAGCCGCAGTCACATTGAGCAATACGTTTGACACACATGACTCTATACAGTTTATGCCGGAAAATGTGAACTTGTAGTAGAGGTACTTTATTTGGTATAGGCAGGTGATATTTAAACCATAGCTTGGACATGAGCAAGAACAGGTATATGATGGTGAAAATCATATGTGGGGATATCACGATACATGGGATAATTTCCACATCGAGATTATAACCTGCTACAAGTACAATCGGTGTGCTGTCACTAATCCTCGATCAAACAGTCAGCTACCTGCAAGTTGACACATTATAAGAGCTCACACATAATTTGAAGACATTACAGAACTGCAGCGCAAGTACAAGCAAAAGGACTTTGTCCTATGCAATGTAGACTCTGTTACATCCTGCTGGTGGACACTGAAAATAATTATGTAATGAAAAATGATATGAATTAAATTAAGCACAAGAAATCATAATAACTTACATAAATACACTTATTAAACTATTACATTATTACATAAAATTTATATTGCACTTTAAGTGATACATCCAAATGGCACTAACAACAGTGTTGCCAAGTAAATTATGAAAACCTCTCTGACTGTGGCTGTGTCCTTCGTTGACATAATGTACACTAATGCACTACTTTTTGTAGCACTTTCTCTTGTGCAGCTGGTGTGGTTGACCCGCCTGCGGCAGTCAGAGTGGGCAAAATGGAGCTCGTGAGTGCTCAGTTCACGTCAATGTGCTGGCTTACTCGTAATCCGAGGTATGTCTCCAGACTAAACGACCTGAAAGCCACATCGATATTTTTGCCATCTTTCACTATTTTCAACAATTTTAATGCATTTAGCAGTGCTCAACTGCACATGTGGCAGCATCCATCCGATATAATGTAGCTCCAGTTCCACTGTCTCCAGGTTTTCTCCCATACCCATATTAGTGTCTGCATGCTTATTGGCTAGAAGCAGTGCGAGTTCCTTCTTCGAATTTAATATAATATTCTTGTAGTCTTAGGTGAATCCCAATACCATGGAGAGTGGGATGAACAATTCGAATTTACCTGCAGGGTATATAAGAGCACTATAATCATCATCGATTCCCCAGCTTGCCATCTTGGCCATATACAACTTTTTCGGCATGAATGAATGGTAATTTTTGAATATTGATGTTATCCCCACATTTTGTGACTGGTCCACCTCGACGCCATTGAGAAAATACATGATCTGATCGATCAGGTGTTATATTCTATTGCTCATTATTTTCGTCTATGATAGGTTTGATCCATCTACTTTCGTCAGAGTCGCCCTGAATGGCGGAAAATACTGCAATGAAGAATGCAGAAATCTTGGTATTTGACTGCCATTCGAACTTCCGATGGTAGTGTGTATGGTCCTATCAGGAAAGGCTAATACGCATCAAGATCCAACTTCATAACCATGTTTTCAAAAACGTGCGGCTCTTCGAATTTTAGGTTATCTTCCATGACGATTGACTTTGAAGCTGAGACTGCCGAGGAAAATCTCGCCAGCATTTGTTAACTACTTGGAGACCTGTGGTGTACTGATTGCAGCTATTGCAAAGCACTTAATTTTATTGCTTCTGGTCGCCGTAAATCTTATTCCCATCTTTTCAGATGCAGTAGTAGGGTGATTTATTTGTTTCGAAAGTTTACCAACTCTCTGTGCCGGTCGACGTCTGTCATGACCACTTTGTGTGCTCTCTTCGCGACGACCAGAACATAAATGATCCTTTGCAGTGCCATGACCAGTTAAAAATCTAGAGGGACTATAGGCGAAAATTCGTGCAGCATATTGCTCGGCCGCCATTAAGGTATGTGCCACTATCCAAATTGCAGTTAATTTGTATTATGTTGACTGGTAAAATGTTTACAGGGTTCGATGACTCGTGTTTTTTGCCAGCTTTGTAGATGCGTGGCGAACCCCACCATGGGTCTGATAGTATTCAATTTCGTAAAGTTGATAACTTCCTTGTATCTGATGAGACTCTTCAGAGTATTGGTATTTCCACGTAGTTCGAATTCTATGTCGGGTGACAGTAAATCTTTACTATATATTGCAATGTCGTTCACTTCATATGAGCATATGGGTAGCGACACCTCATGGGAAACAATACCTCTTTTTACGAGGAACAGGTTGCTACTTATTCATGGATGTATGGCATCGTATTGTAGGTTAGAAAACTGGCAAGGCCTGTGCACCTGTGTGTGTGGAAAAAATGTACCGCACACAGCTCAGATTCACAGCCCACCAAGGTAAATGTTATCTACATGACTGATGGTTTCCTGCATATATATATCTATTTTATAAAATGAAACTCAAGAGTCAAATAAACTGGTATAGACATGCGTATGCAAATAACAGAGGTATGCAACCAATCAGAGTAACGCGATGCGGTCGGCAGCGCCTATATACTGTAAGACAACAAGCGTTTGGCAAAGTTGCTAGATCGGTTACTGCTGCTTCACTGGCAGGTTATCAAGATTTAAGTGAGTTTGAACATGGAGTTATAGTCATTGCACGAGAGATGGGACATAGCATCTCCGAGGTACTGATAAAATTTTGATTTTCGCGTACGACTATTTCACGAATGTACTGTGAATATCGGGAATCCGGTAAAACATCAAATCTTCGACATCGCTGCGGCCGGAAAAAGATCGTGAACGAACGGGACAATCGATAACTGTTCGAGAATCATTAAAAAAGAAAGGTATGCAACCCTTTTCTGAAATTAGCGCAGATTTCAATGCCTCCTGCATACCTTCAGACATAAGTCGAGTCGATGCCACGTCGTCTTGCGGCACTTCTGCGTGATCGCGGGGGCCTAACACGATATTAGGCAGGTGTACCGGTTTTTTTGGCTCTTCAGTTTACTAGTTAGATCGAACCAGGAAGTGAAGTCACAAATGTCCCAACTTGATTTGTTGGGCATCTGTTTCATAAAGTATTTGTATGTCAGCTTTGTTCCTTTCAGTTATGGCAACAGTTCGAGTGGAGGGTGCAAATTCCCAAAACTGCCATAATAGTTTCCATGTTTGCCCTTTTTTACATAAGCCATCCAGCGTGTATGGGGCCTAACTGTCATATCCAGATTAATTATGACACATTCGATTCTCTTGGGTTTAAGGGACACACCATCTCTCATAAACACTGTGCTGAATTGTGATATCTTCAATTTGCACACTTACAGTCGCAAATCCACGTTCGTGAGCAGTCGTTTTGGAATAGATTTAATTACCGCCTCTTCCTCCGTCAAAATTTTGCACACTTCCACCTCCAACCGGGTATTGCCTTATGTACAAGCCTCGGTTATTTTTTTACCCATGGTAATAGTTTCCATATTTTCATAGTGCCATTGGGTATCGGACAACTGCTTCCGTTTGTTCGATGCTGTGTTTACAGCTCGGACGATACCACTCGTGGCTCCGATTAGGCCCCCAAGGGCCCCAAGTGCAGGCTAAACCAACGAAAAAATTCGCTGGTAGACGTTTTTTTGTCTTTCAAGCTTTTTATTCCCTTTGTAGCAGCTTTTAGTTTCACTTGTGCAGTTATCCTGTTCTTTTCACCATTTCCCTTTTTAACTTGTTAATTTATCTTTCTCTTGTCACCCATTCTTATGTTCACCTTTGCCTTCATCACATTGGATATTCCCCATTTGGATATTTTTTCTCAAAACATATGTCGAATATCTTATACTATCGGCCTTCTGTGGAAGTATATTGTCTGCCTGATGTCGGGTTTACAGATCCTTGTTAAGGGAGTAAATTATGTCTTCCTGCTTGCATGCCTCATCCAATTCACTGATGCCTGTGTCACCATGTGACAGCCTTTTAGCTAGCTTGATACCCGGCCCGCAGAACTTGTATCCTGGAATGTGCAGCTTGAATGGTGGATTGTTGATCCGCAAATCAACAATCCCTTTTCCAGCTACAGTCTTACCCTTTCTATGAATTGCGGTGAACTGAGCGAGAAAATAATAAATATAGTCAATTTAATACTTTTTTATTTCAGTTTCATTCTATACAAGAACACTGCGGACATAAAGAACTAATTATGCATATATTTTGTTGTTTCCGCAGTAAAGCATTTACAGCTTTTTGCAGCATAAGTCGACATAAAACAACGACCTGTGAAAAGTACAAGTAGGGCATTTCAGTGCAAACTCTTCCAGAGGCAGTTTACACGGAGTGATATTTTGAAGAGACATACTTAAACTTATAGCACTGTTTCTCTGCATCTGCGATCAGCACCACAGTTAGCTATGTAGATAGCATCACAATCAGGTGGTAACATACATATTATAAACAAGATGTTACTCTATCCATATACTTTATTACTGAAGATGAAGGTATTTCCACGAATCACGACATGGAAGCCAATTTCCGAATACAGTGACGTGCAATTTTCGGGGATCATCAAATTGCGTGAAAATGTACATCGTACTAAGTCTACAGGAAGAAGAGAATATCATTTGGTTCGAGAATGTGCATGTTTACTCAAAATCACTCCAGCAACCTAAATACCAGCGACTAGCACGAGTACTGCAAGCCATGGATTGCATGAATTATTTCCCTTGCAGTGATAATGAAGTCGTTGTGCCTCCTAGTGAATTTCCGCCAAATTAAGTGTTTGTCATAGATTACATTGGCTGCGAGAAGCAAACATGCATCCAAGAGTACTTTAGCATGGGATGTCACACAAAGGTACACAGGGTGTACCTCGACCAGACTTATTCGCTCATACCCAAACAGCTGCTCCGTGACAATACCAACATGTCGGTGCTGTTTCGCATAGACGATATGAATTTTCGGCATGTTTGCGATGATCACGTCACAAAAACCCAGTCATCCACATTCTAGTGTTTTTAAATAAGCAATAGTGACATTTTTTAATTGACCCACAGCCTCTCACAATTTGGTCCATTTGAATTTAAAGTCTCTGTGCAAAAGTAAACTAACCTATCAGAATGTTCACCTAGCTACAATACTCACTCTAGTGAAAAACAGAGGAGGTAAGAATAACAGTTCTCATTCGGGAAATTGAACAACTACAAAAACTTTTTTTCTCACGATATGCATTAAAGATGCAATACTCGGTATACAATGGTCGACTGAACATAATTTCATTGCGGATTAATTTATGTCAGAAGGAATGTTGGACTGTGTACGACTTAGACCCATGGACCTTGAGTTAGATACTTATCATACCACTAGAAGAGCTTAACCTAGCCATACCACATGCAAATGATGAAGTCAGATAGTGCCTGCTTAACGAACGCCATGATGTTTTCGCCAGTGTTTAACCCTTACATGTCACAAACATTGCAGAACACAGTATTCTGTTAACACAGTCAAAACCAGTGTACACCACCCTTTTCACCATTATCAGATTCATCAAAATCATATGCTCAAAGAAAATACAGGAAATGGTGGATGAAGATATTGTTTAACCAGCTAGGAGTGATTTATTTCCACCACTAAATTAGTGCCAGAAAATAATGGAACCTCTCAACCTCATCAGTGACTATGCTCCACCACTTTTCTTCAACATCAAGGATGAATTAAACATCCTTGGCCATACCAAAGTACTGAAGTCACACAACCTCCATAGTGCTTACTGGCAAATACCAGTATAACCATACGACCAGCACAAGACAGCAATCACTGCTCCATAATTACAATGCTTTCTGATCATTGCCATGCCTTTTGGCCTGAAATTGCAATGTATATGTAACAGTCAATGAAAGTGAAAGTTCTCATTGGCATTATAGGTGAGTTTACATTGGATTATCTTGACGATGTTGTAATCAGGTCTGAGTAGTTGGAAGATCATATACAGCACTTTTTTTCTGTTCTTGAATGGGTTACCAATAACCTTTTAATTTGTGCCAACTGAAAGTGTCACATAGGCAAAGTGTCCATCTAATTTCTGGACCACCTTATGGATGAAGATGGTAACCACCCCACTCCAGATCAGTTGAGCTAAAGTGATGATTATCTGCTACCTCATACCCGTAAACTGTTACATGTTTTCGGCCTAGTGACTGATTACGTGTATATATAAAAATTTTGCCATAATCAATGCTCCACTTACCAATTTATTTTCACCATCACAGAAACTTAAATGGACAGAGGTACATTCAGAAATTTTCGAGGAAACTAAACCCAATTTCTGCAACTGCCTTGCACTTCCACATCCAGTCCCTAGTTGTTACCTGTACTTCCAAAGTGATGTGAGTGAGTGTGGACTCGGGGCCCATATGGTTTCAGCTCGGGGATGATGTCTACAAGCACATTATTCGCTGCATACCTATGTTCTGGAAATTATTTCTACAGTAATTTGTTTTCTGAGTACACCATGAGCCGGGCTTAGAAAATCAGATGCCCGATGCACCCTCAAAGGAACTGAGTGACACAATAATGCACAACGAAAAAGAGTAAGAGGCCATCCTTCGCCCTTTTCTGCCTTACTACCCTGCTACAGACTACAACCCCATTATATGTAAAAATCTGATATCTTCTTACCCAGAATGGTGTTTATGTATGCATAATTCAAGTACAACAGACGCCTCCAGAATATGCAAGTGGGTAGATGAGTGGATGGCGACAACAAATGTACAGTAACGCATAGTAGATAAGACACCTCGAGTAATGCATTCACAATTATAGTGAGCATTGACCACCTATGCGCTGCGCCTGGAAAGTAGTGCTAAAATTTGAGCACAACAACGAAACAGCTGGTCGATGCAGTGCAATGCAGACACAATTCAATGCTCAGACACTTCAACTGGCCAGGTAATTCGTGCGATACCTGCCAGTATATACATGTGTAGAAGCCATGTAATTGTCTCAAAGGCCATCGTCCTGATGTGGTGCAACAATAAGCACCATTGTTTTTAAAATAAACCATTCTATGCCATTTTCCTAGACCTAATGGGACCATAGGGTATTACAAACAATATTGATGGAAATGCAGTACCACATATTTTAAATAACACCAAAAAAACTGGATGATAAATTGACGTTTTTTTTTGTTATTCCACAGTTTATGTAGGTACACATTAAAGCTACGATCTTAAACATAGACAATTCTCATTGTGAATAATACAAAAGAAAGACCGTTTAGGGGTTGTGTATGAATGAAAACTTTTTTTTTGTCATTAATTTTATCTGCAAATTCTAGCAAACAAAACCAATTCATGTGTACCACATCCGACACTACCGGTGACAGTTTGTCCCGTTGCTTGGATTTCCATCAGCACTAGCCCCAGGATAGTCCAGAGACCCGAAAGGGATAGTCACGTGTTGGCTGCATGATGACACATCTGTCGCTGCAAACAAAATCAGGTGTCATCACACTTCAAACCCAGCATGAGGTATCCTATAAGGGCAAGGGTTTTCGGGTCAATATTTTTTATTCAAAACCACCCAGCCATGAGGTGCAACAGTACATGAAGTGTCGACATGGGAAGCCTGTACAGCGAGTTCGGTGTCTTCCCTACTCCCCCCGATTGTGTTGCCTGTGCAACGACTCTTTGGTGAAAAGTGTTGTGTCACACATGAAAGTGTTCAGCCAAAATTCTACAAGTTTATTACAGAAGAAATTAAGCTGAGGAATATATTTGAACATTCCTAAAATTTCAATTGTAATATTAAGGTATTGCTAACCAGCCTACAAGCGAAATGAAATCATAACTGCTGCAGCAACTTGATGCATATAATTATTGTGTTAAAATAACTATTTGTTACTAGTGTTTTCTTGCACTTTTACAGGCTGAAAGACATTATACAAACAAAAATGAAAGTATTACATGTTTCTATTTGTTTAGTTTATTGCAAGTGTTTTATGTCATATGCTTTGTGTTCACTGAATTGTTATAAGGGTTATTATGTTAGGGTTCGTCTGTGTAAATTTTAAAAAAGTGTATTTTTAAAATTGTCATGTTAACATTTCTCATACTTTGGTATGCGCATGGAAGAAGTTATATTGTGTGCCACTCTTGACAATCAATATCATCGGTCATTCTCGCATAGCCTCACTGGGCCAACAAATTTTTTCAATAATCGTGTAGCATATCAATAGTAATTTATTAAATAGGGGACAGTAACTTATATTTTAATTGCCAGGAAAGCTTGCCATCTTACATACCCACAACTCAGAAGCCTTTTATTCCCCTTGACATAATTATCAGCATTTAATACCATGTAGGTTTCGTGACATTTTCACTGTTCTGGAGCTCCCTGGGCCAAAGTTGGGAAATATTTATGTAATTGCCTCAGATGAGAGTGAATTATGGTAAACCATCTTGTTTTAAATGTTCGCTGCATCTTTATTGGTCCAGCTGCTCCATGGCAACATCACCTTATATTTTCCTTTAAGAAGCAGTGTCTTTAATTTACAAATTTTTCATTAAGGGTACTCAGGCTTGCACCATACACACACCACTCATAATTTTCCTTATGCCCTAACCCAGCAAATGCATTAGTTAGCACCCTGCAGTGTGGCATGTTTCCACAATTGATGTATTTCGTTCCTTTGTGCCACACGGTGCACAATAATGCAACATTTCTGAATATACCTCTCACATAAATACAACATTCCTTACTTAATCACTTTCAGTGTTATCCTGTGTATTTTCACGTATTCGCAGTTTATTGCCATGGTTTTGTGCATTTTCAAGTGTTCCCATATTCTTGAATTTTTAAAGTGACATGTGTGCATTTGTGTTGTGAAACAATCATTGTGTCATTTGGACGTGTTACAATTTGAGTCTGCTGGCTCACATCAGTTTTTTCGACAGTCAAAATTTGTGTTTTCTCACATATTCTCACCCTCGTGTGTCAAAATTCCCAGGACCAGAAAGTATGGATGTATTAACATCTACTTCACCAACCATTGCCATTTTCTCCAAGAGCAAGAGGAAAGCTGCCATTTTGGGACTGAAACTGCTTACTTCTGGGCCCACCACACAGGAGAGCAATTTTGATCGCCTCAGCTGGACCCTGGACCCTGGACACTTGGACTGGCATATAGTGGGCAGTGCCCCAGAGAATTGTGCTTGGATGTTTTATGCTCACTTCCTAAACCTGACCCATTCTCACAGGACAAGTTACAGGGGAACACCTGCCTGCACCATGACACAAGATTGTGACTGCAGACTTGCATGGGGAAGCAATAGCATACATAATTACAGTCTCACCGGTGAATTTGTGTACACAGCATATGTTATGCCCCACAGAAATCTGCTTTGTCACCTATGTCCATATACTCATTCTATGCGAATGCCCTGTTTTTCAACCAAACTTTGCACCCACACCAACATACGTAAGGTGAAAAATCAGAAAAGGACAAACTTTCGTTGGTGTGATGTAATTAGCCCAGACATGCTATCGTGCATTTGGTGTTTCTGGGTGTACCATTATAAGCGTGTGTCATCTCAGAGACTTGCAATGGACTGCAATAAATAATTTTTTATTGTGCCAAATGTCAAGGAAGCATGTCCAAAACAAACATTGCACAGACAATACATGCAAAATTTCAACCACCTTCTGTTCATCAAATCCAACTTTAATGCTGTCGACAGAGATTCTGTACAAGAAATGACAGTTATTTTATCTACTGCTACTCTGGTGGGAGGTGAGCTCACATCCAGTGTATTAATCCTGGAGAATGGTGTGATTTAAGCCATGAGTATTTAACATGCACTCAGTGTGCACCACAACTGTCACTGCCATGCCTACCTGCTGCCATGTACGCAGTTGCATCATCGCCAGTGCTGCCATTCGCTCACTCCACACCCTTGCTCCAGCTGGCCGCTGCTATGGCAGGTGCTGTCACAGGCTTGCCCACTGCACCACATGCTTTGCAGAAAGCACCGTAGTTACAGCCTCAAAAACCACACTGGCCAGATTTTGTTCTTACCAACATACTTTTGCATATCACACGCAGATCCTGCTCCTTTCATCAACGACTGCACCAATAGACTGAATTGATATGGCATAAACGAGGAAGACTGTTTGCGAGCGACTCAGTAGCGATGCAGGAACGTTGTGGCGAAGCAACTCTCAATACAGTATCGCATGCCGCATCACCAAAATATTCACCTCACTATGAGCCCGCAGTCAAGAAATTCTGGAAGAGCAAAAGTTAGACTAATGATTATAGAATTTTGTAACAAATAAAAGTGAACTGGATTTGCACATATCAACTAAAGCTCTCATTCACAGACAATTTTGAAGTGGTTTCTAGAACTGTGTGTGCGGAGTACCGAGCTGTATTAGTGCTAATCATACATTCATCTGAACAAGATGTAGTACGAACCAATGTATACTCGTCAACAGTATTGCAGTTAAACCAAGCCACGACCTTGAAACCGCACACACGGGACTCAATATTATTGAATAATTTAAGAGTTCTGGGAATCTAATTCTTCGGCAAAAACAAAAAAAAGTTTTTCTTTAGACAGTGTTAACATCAATTCAGTGAGCAATCACAGTGTACAGCAGACAAACTCTGTTCTTGCCAAACCACGTCCTGGTCGCAAACAGAAACCATTTCCTTGATGTCTTTGTAATGGATAGGAAATACATTAGCACAATTAGTGTCCCAAACGGGAGCGAAGTACCAAAAGCGATGGGAAAGGTAAGCTACCAACAGGAAACAGGAAGGTGATATAGAGTGGCCAGACATCACCTGTCCCAAGTAAGCCCCAGATCTAACTGACACAGAACCCCAACAGATTTTGCTTTTACAAATAACTGGTACCACAAAAAGATTCATATTAATTTCAGTGTTAATCAATAACCAATCAGGCCATGCTCTTACAGACATAGCAGCTTCACGTAGTTTTGTAATTTAAAAGTTCTTAGATGTTCACAAAATTAACCCCACTCTACAAACAGTTCAACTAGCCACTCAACAATATACTGGTGAGACCCTGGGAGAAGTAAACATCACTGTGCACATATGGAATGTAAATACAATAACAAATGCTTCTGTGTCAGATTACATAAGGAAATATGTCATTATAGGAGTGCTGTGGCTAATGGAACATAACACGGCGGGGGAAATTGCTTCGAACCTCCAACATATCAGATAGAATGAGCGCCAAACTGTGTACGACTTGAATACCTACTAGCTGGGACTATGGCATAAATAACATTATACGACATTGATGACTTCATGCCTCCCTAGTTCTGTAATGCAATGCAGCACCTCCACAATGAATGTCATGACGTGTTCACAGCAGCTGACCCACTATGTTGCACAATGGTGGCAGAACACTGCATACACCTTACAACTGTCCCGTATGTATTTGATGGTCGGTGCTGTTACCAAAAGCACTAGTGCCGCATCCTAAAAGAGTAAATATCAGAAATGGTACAGGAAGGCATTATTGAACCTTCCAATAGTAAGTTCAGTTCGGATATTGCCTTAGCTTTGAATAAAGATGGCTAGTGGCAATTTCTTGTAGATTTCCGTAGACTCAACTTAGTGATTAAAAACAAATCTGCCATATTACATCCATTTTAAAGACACAATAGATGTACTTGGATGTGCCAAAGTGTTCTCCACAAACTATCTGCGCATTGGCTATTGGCCACTTCCGGTCCAAATGGATGACTGCCATAAAACGACATACACTGCACCTGATGTTCTAAACATTCAATTATGCTCAATGCGAATCAGTATCAAGTGTGTGCCATCAAAATTCCAAGCCATCATGGTAAGGGTGTTAGATGGCCTGATAGGGGAATTTCATTGCCATACCTTGACGAGGTGATAATATGGTCGGAGATGTGAGAAGACTACACTTTTCACCTGCCACTCGTGCTCGAGTGCTTTGAAATCAATGGCTTTACGTATTTGCACCGAAAGTGCCCCCACGGGTAGGCAAGTATACATTTCCTCGGCTACCTATTTTATGGGCCACTGAAACCATCCTACAGAAAAAAAACCTTAGCCTAATTGACAGTTACCCAGTGCCAAAACCCAAAAAGTGTTACGAAAAAATTAAGGTTTAGCCAACTGCCTAAAATAATACTTAGCAGAATTTGCAATAACATTAAAGTATTGCCATTAAGTGTTCAGGACAAAGTTTGAAAGTCCCCGTGACACGACATATGTGCAGCACCTAAGAACTGTGGAACTAGACTGCTGGAGATGACGCGGGCGAAGGGCATCCTCACTGAGAGCTCACTCCACTCTGCAAGGTAATTTAATTAACTGACCTCATTATCATAAAACTTGTAACTTATACACATAAAACCCTGAAACATTCTGAGCGAGTTTTCTTAATCCTGTAGATAGTTAAAAGTTATTACTTAAACAATTTTTTAAAAACGAAAAATGATCATGTGGTGCCTTGCAGAGCACATGGGAAATTTACGTCTGTTAAGTTTTGGGGCACTCTACGACTGTAACTGTCAGAATGAAAGAAATACCATGTATTTCCCATGTCACTAATTGGCTTGATTAGACACTCAATTACACTCAGAAAATTATATAGAACTCTTCAAATACCCTAACCTTGCTACTCTACACCTCATTAAATATGCATGAGGCGTTTATTTAATCTGCGATTATTTTGCAATCTCCTAACGGCGAGTTTCACGAAAATTTGTATGTGGGCGATAAATTCAAGTGTTATTAAATACACATTATGACACTTCATTTCTATCCCAATTACACAGATCTCTCTAGAGACACCACAAACCCTCGGTTGAATCATGCATAGACGCATCGGGGCACGACATGCTTTTTCCGCAAGCCGCACTAGTGCAGCGTTTGTGGGCCGATGACGTTGACACTGGCCGTGCCAGAGCACCCTGAAGTGGAACATATAATCTAATTATTTACGCAAATTAGTATCAAGGGTTTCATATGTATTTTTTCAATATGGTAATTTTTCATATGTTTGTTGGTTTTTGTTTTTAAGTGTTTATGGATTTTCTCAACTCACTGGTATGCATTTGACTTGTGATATAGGCGGACACAGCTGTGTTGTTTCAGTTAGCTATGAGTGCTCGGCGGGAGCGGACGCATGCTGTATCTCTCTGAATCTTCGACCTTCTTTCACTGGTCACTTATCTTCCTTTAGATAGTGCATTTTTCTGGAACTTAATTTCATTTCTGGTTAATCTGGAAACCATGCCACTCCTAACCTTACTAGCTGGAATAGAACTGGGGATGTCTTTTCATTACAATTTTCTATGAGTTATGTGACTTTTTGCAGTGTAGACGAGTAGTTAAAATTCGCCACTATGTTTAGATTAGTGCCTCGCATAAGGGTATAAAGTGAGTAAATTCAGCACATTATATAATTAGTTTTTTTTATTGCTGTCAGCCATTTCATAGCCATGTCATTATTTATGGGTGCTCTGCCCACTGCATAACCTCGATATTAAAATAGCATATTATAATACGGTGTTTCTGGCATTAAATATAGCTGTCCAAATATCTCACCCAACATTAAGTAGTTTAAGAGAGGGTCAACTACAGTGAATACTTCACGATCACATCATAACATTGTCGCATGACAATATCTGAAGCCATGTGATTAAATGTCCTATAACCGAGAAATAGTTTCTTGATCTGACAACCATTGCAATTGGCCGATTATGTCTGAAAAATCTGTAAGAAAATACAACAATATGCATTCGTTTGGACTTAGCAAAGCCACGCTTGTGTGCACTCAGT
Source organism: Clitarchus hookeri (assembly GCA_002778355.1). Taxonomy (NCBI): domain Eukaryota; kingdom Metazoa; phylum Arthropoda; class Insecta; order Phasmatodea; family Phasmatidae; genus Clitarchus; species Clitarchus hookeri. Next base: position 1,122,845 of record NQII01000090.1, read on the forward strand.
GTCACCGAGTGTATTACGAAAGGAGTGTGACACAGTAGGAACTTGCAACCATTAGTCCAGAAAACATATTTAAGTGTGTGCAGTGTCAGGAGTTACCACACTTACCTGTCACTTTCTCCTACAGCGTAACAAGCTATCTTCGGTGTTACCAGACACAGCCAACCTGTGACAGGCAATGCATGCACTAGCATGGCTAGTGTCGGAACCGCACGATATGACAGTGCGATGGAAAACCAAAGCCCGGAAACAAAGGAATGGGGTAGATCAGTCTGGCATCGCAATCAGTTGTGATTCTGGACAGACTCCACCACAGATCTTAATTTCTCAAATTTGCAGTAATAAAATTCCAAATCATTGACATCATAGTGTTTTTTAAATAATATATAGAAATATTCTTTAACTGACACCACAGCCTCTCACAATTTTGTCCATGTGAACTTAGTTGATGTGTGCAAAAAAAACCATCAAATTAAATGGTTTAATTTGCTACAAAAACCCGCTCTAGTGAAACGATAGGGGATGTAAAAAAAAATAGTTCTCATTAGGGAAATTGAAACGACAACAACAGCTTTTGTTTCTAATGACTTGCATGTATATGCAATTCTCGGAATACAACGGCTGCCCGAGCAGAATACCACAGTGGAACCCGCTGCGACACATATCCATTTCTGTCAGAAAAAAGGTTTACTGTGTACATCTTACACCCGTTGACCCTGAGCTGCGTACCAGATGTATAACTAGATGAGCTTAACGAAGCTATAGCACCAGTATTCCATGACACCAAATAGCACCTGCTCAATGAACGCCGTGAATTTTTCGGCAGCACTGACATCTTCCATAGCAAAAGCGTGGAAGAACACAGTATTCCGTTCGCACAGTCAGAACCGGTGTACACCACATTCTCTATCATTATCAGTGTCACCAATATCATATGAAAAAAGAACAAAAACAGGAAAATCGGGATGAAGGTAGCATTTAACCCACTTAGAGTATTTTAATTCCACCATTAAATATAGTTCCAAAAAATGACCGAACCTGGCATCTAGCTCAGGCCTCTTAACCTCATCACTGAAAATAATCCACTAACTTTCACCTACATCAAGGATTCACTCAACAGCCTTGGCCATACAAAAGTTCTGATATCACTAGACCTCCATAATGCTTACTGGCAAATACCAGTAAAATCAGAAGACCAGCACATGACCACATTCACCACCCCTGATAGACAAAGCTTTCAGATCATTCACCCCCCACCTTCTTGTGAGAAAATGCTTTCAGATCATTTATGTGAGTGAGTGTGGACTGGGGGCCATACTGTTTCAGCTCGGTGATTATGACAACAAGCACATTTTAAACTTTAGTAGCATCAAGTTCAGCCTGGTAGAATGCTCTTATGATGTAAACGAAAGGAGCGCCAAGTCATATTTTGGTTGAATAAGGGGTATATGCAGTTTGTGGAATATCATTACTTCACAATCTAATGGACAATAGGAGTCTACTGTGGCTACACATCACAGAAGAGATTCGCAACATGTTCTGGGCCCTATTTCTGCAGTCATTTAAGTTCGAAGTTCAGAATATGATGGGGTCAGAAAATCAGCTGGCAAATGCACACTTAAGGTAACTGGGTGACAATAGTGCAAAACGAGGAAGAGTGGGCGGCCATCCTCCCCCCTCTGCACAAACCATCCTGATATGGACAACAGCAACATTACATGTACACAGCTGACAGTTGCTTATCCAGAACCTCACTCTCAAATGTGTTTATTCATGCGTAATTCAAGTACAGCAGGCCTATCCAAAAACATGCAAGTAGGTAGATGAGTGGATGGTGACAACAAATGTACAGTATCGCATAGTAGATAGGACAGCTCGAGTCACGCATTAACAACAATAGTGAGCACTCGACAACCTATATGCTACGCCTGCAAAATAGTACTAATATTTGCGAAAAACACCGAAGCAGTTGGTCACAGCATTGCTATGCAGAAACAATGCAATGCTCAGACGGACCAGGTATTTCATCCAATACCTGCCAGTATGCACGTGTGTGCATGCCATGCAACTGTCTCAAAAAGCATCATCCTAATGGGGTGCAACAACAAGCACCATTGTTTCCTACATAACCATTCTTAACCATTTTTCAGGACCTAATGAGACCTTATCCATACACTGCCACAGAGAAGTGGTTCATGCGTGTAGTGACTGCACGGTTTTCAGGATTGGTAGAGACTTACCCAATATCGAGTGCTCACACTAAAAGTATAGTAAAACAGCTAAAAACTGATATTTTACAATGCTGGGGTTACCCCCTAGTAATATTGTTATAAAATGGAGTTAACTAGATGTAAATGGCACGAGTGCTGTACAAGATTAGTCGTATTACACAACACCACTGCTGTTTACCATCCATGTGCAAACCAAACAGAACACAGGAATAAAGCACTCACCTTAACTGCGATTGCAAATAGGTGGTAAACATGCATCACAGGCCAAACACCTATCGGTGGCATTGTTTGCATTACACACTTGTACCAACCCCGTCACTGGATAAAAGCCAGCAGACCTGCTCCAAGGTTGCCAGCTCTCCCTTTCATGGAAGTTTGTGCATGAACCACAAAGTCAGTCTCGTTACCAAGAGAGCAGAGAGCCTGCTGGAACCACAGGAGGCATGAACTAGAGTTTGCGAACCAGCAGGATAAATACATCCTGCAGTGGATGCCTGCCACCACTCGTCCAAATGCTGCACCACAACCAGGACAACTGATTTACATGCACTCACACCAGCTGTCCACTGTGGCTTAAAGTTTTTGTGTGGACATTGTACCTAAATAAAGCGGGCCCTATAGAACCATAAGCCACCTGGACAAGACAAGTGCACCTGATTCATGTGGGAAGATTAAATCGAGTACCTTTCCACCATGATTGCCTGCACAAAGACGAAGCTCAAATGGGCACTGTAAAAGAAGACACCAGAGCTGAACCATCCAGCAACTATGTCACTGCTACCTCCACCTGCAAGTGACCTTGCCACCAATATTCCACCTGTGCCAACATTGGCGATGAATAGTGTAACGACAACTCCTTCAGACAACACAACACCAGAGTCACATTTAGGGACCACGATATCGCCGACATCTCTCCAGATTAGCGATGCAGCTACGGTTACAGAGTTCCAGCAACACCTCATGTGCCCTAATTCATTTCATGTTCTTGTCCGATTGCATGTTTGGGTGAGTAGTGTGAGCGTGGTAAAGTCACATAAAAAATGTGAAGTTCAAGCCATCGTTTAAATATGCTAATTAGCAGCACTGGTGATATTTGTGATATTAGCTATGACTTTATACTAATAGAACATGGCTACCCATATCCCTCCTGTAGTGAAAATGGACTTAGATGCATTACATAATGGCGCTATATGGTCGGCAAGATATTATGCGAAGGCAAGCCAGGGTTGGTGGTATGCAACTTCCCTGTGCTTCCACAAGAAGTGGAGATGGAACTGTGGAAACGGTTTGGCTTCCTCTGGTTTCTCTGAGGGTGGGACGAGAGTCAAGAAGATGAGCATCTAGTTGGCATGATTGAGTACCCCTCAGAGGTCTCTGGTCGTGGTACAGCCGGCGCTGTGGAGTCTGCAAGGAGTAGGTTGAATTCTCGCATATGTAGGCTATATCTACTGTGGGGATCCTGAAGGTTGTCGGGGTGCGAGGTGTCGCACCAAGGCTGGGAGATTCAGGTGGCCTGTAGTCCATATCAATCAGTGGCAGCTAACGACATGTGCAGATGCCTTCTCTGGAGCTAGTGATGGCACTGTAAATAGGCAGGTTGGTGGGCATCCGGACACTGGGCATTGGGATGCTTGATGACAGTGATGGCTCGAGGTCGTGCTGCATAGGACGAGTTTATAAAGATTATGACTCATCTCTCCATCTAATGATGCTTTCAGGCATCCTGGAAGGCCATCGCAGCACAGGATATCTGGTCTTCACCAAATATTTGGAAGGGCATCGTCAGGGCTGGTGAAGTCATTGGGTACTTCATGGAGAGTCTTGAGTGTCTGCTTGTGTCGTCCCAGGTACAAGAATTTCATTTTCCTGGTTCTTTTATGCGACGATGCAGGTTCACTTGCACTATGAATGATGTGTCGCTTAGTTGTTTGTGCACTATGCAGCCCACTCCACCTAGGAGCAAACCTCACAGAAACATTTGCTTTACTAGCAGTCAATATGCTCTATTATCTGCACTAAATGGCCTGGTTTTATTGAAAGTAGTGGTTGTTTGATAGCGGGTAGCCGTATATGCACATAGTTCTATCAGTTTCTCAGTTTGCTGTCTTGCGGTGTTATCTCTGATAATTGGTATTCAGCTCCCAATACATGTTTGACTGTAAAGTCATATGCCTGAAGTAGCATTGACCATATAGGATGTTTTCTGTGTGTTTCATTGACTTTATAAAGTCAGACCAAATATCGACTGTCAATACAAATGTGAACCGAATCGGCACCCGGGGCAGCATTGAGACGGAAGTGGGAGAGGATGGAGAAGACTTCTGAAGGTGTGTGGTGGCGTAATAAGGGGCAAGCAGAGAGAAGAGGGTGGGAGTAGGGATGGAGGCGAAGGTGGTGTGAAGGAATGCCACGAGAGCCTCCGAATTCTCAGCTGCCGTCTCGGTGGAGGAGGAGGGAGTGGTTTGGGGGGAGGAAAG
>NQII01000090.1:1127701-1192479 GCA_002778355.1 Clitarchus hookeri
AGAGGGAGCGACTGGATGAGTGGAGGACTGCAGACGAACCATCTCCTGGTCGGCCTTTCACTTCCGGACCAACGCCGGCACCAGCCCCGCAGGAGGAGGTACGACCTCCGATCCTGCGGGAGCCTGACTGCCTGCCAGCGGTCACGGAAGTGGTTCCGCAGGGACAGTGCATTTTGGATGGGTTTGGGTAAGTTGGGTGGTGCGGATGAGGGTGAATGGAGGGGGATGTGACGATTGGCAGTGGTGGTGATGGCGGCGGTGAGGGTGGTGTTGAGATTTATGACTTCGGGGGAGTTGAAAGGATCAGTGAGGTCAAGGGAAGTGTGGAGGGAGTTCTGGTAGCCGAGCCAGTCGGCAGACCGGAAACTGAATCGTGGGAAGTGGGGGAGGGTGTGTGGGTGAATGTGAATAAGGCCAAGTACAGGCATGTGATCATAGGAGCCTGCAGTGATGTAGCGAACATCGGAAATGAGAGGACGGTTAGTTGAGAGAGTGAAATCTATGGCAGAGGGGCGGCGATTTAGGAGAGTAGGGTGATAAGTGGGTGATAGAGGTGCAGTGAGGCATAAGGTGAACCGCCGGAGCATTTGGCGCAGAGATGTGCCCCGACGGTTGGTGGTAGTGCACCCCCAGTTTGGGTGGGATGCGTTGAAATCTCCAGCAAAGACGATGTGAGTGTTGACACGACTGAGGGTGGTGATGTGGTCGGATGGGAAGGGGTGGTGTAGAGGGAGAGAGAGTGAAATGAGGGTGATTGGCTACGGGCGGCCTTGGAGGCGGATGGCAACTACCTCAGTCGCTGGTGAGGTCGGTATGATGCGACTGTGGTGTGTGAAAATGATTGCCTGCGCTGTCGCTGTGGTGGACAGTGTACCATGGGAGTGTGAAAGCCGGGTTGGGGGGAGGGGGGGTGAGCCATGTTTCTGAGAAGAAAATGACATCGGGCTGATGAGTGTTGATGAGGGAATGAAGGTCAGTGAGTTTGGGAAGGAGGGAACACGAGTTTCATAGGATGAAACTAATGGGAGGAGGGTCCATTGGAAAACTGGAGGAAAACATTCAGGAGAATATCCATTTTTTCAGTGGTGGAGCGGGCTTCGGTGAGTGTGGTGATGGTGAAACGGATGAGGGGGAGATATTGGAGAATGAAGTCGCTGATTTCTCGTAGCGAACTAGAGAGTGAGGTGGTTTCGGGTGAAATGTTGTGTTTCTGGTGAATTGGAAGAGGTGCAGGGATGCATGGAATAAGCGACGAGATGATTTGAGGGGAGTGAGTGGTGGAGGTGGAAGATGGTGACTTATGGAACAATTTTGTGTGGATGATGCATTAGATGCAGGAATTGGTGTGCGTGGTGTGGTTAATGCTATTAGTGCAGTTGATGCATTTGGTGCAGTTGTTGCAAATGGAGTGGTGTAGTGAGGTGGTGCAGTTGAGGTGGCATGAGTTGACCAAGGATTGTTGGCAGGTACAGGGGGGAAATGACGAGCTGAAGCGTGGTTAGGTTCAACATGTGCTGAAGGGGTAACTAAAGTGGGTGGTGCACGGTGGGGATGGCGAATTTGGTATGCGAGATCATTGTGGCAAGAGGGGTCCATTGCTCGGTTGGGTCCATCACACAGGTATCACTTCATGGCTTCAGGGGTGGTGCAGTCTCGGGACCAGTGCTCCCTGGAGCACCGGAAGCACTGGAGGCAGCAGGCGTAGCGGACAGAAGAGTGCCCCAGACCTTGGCATCTGTAGCACTGGAGAAGTCGTGATGTGCCACGGAATGGTTCAACTGCCACCACCCAGCAGCCGAGCAGACGAGGAATGATGCTGTGGCAATGTTCTCGGCTGCTCGGAGGTGGGTGACAGAGGTGATGGGAAGGTCGAGGGCGGCCAACTCCAGACGATTTCCTCGGTAAGGGGGAGCCATTTGAGCACGATGCGGTCCTGCTTCTCGTCAGGGCGGTGTGATGTATATGTTGAGAAGTTGAGCTCCTTGAGTTTGATGAAAAGGAGCTCGTGATCGTGAGGGTTGGAGGTTTAAAAGGATATGCGATCTCGAATGTATGATATGTGAAGTAGTCCAGTGAGCATAGATTGAAGGCGGCGAGCGGAGACGAAGGGCTGTTGCTTGATCTGCACAATACATACTATTGGAGGCATCCATGGTCGATGTGGGTGATGATGGTGCGGGTGGGTGAGCGGGTGTGGGTGGAGTGGGTGTTGTGGTGCGAGGTGGAGGTGGTCGAGAAGCCANGTGGCGTGTGGTGCAGGTGGACGAGAAGCTTGTGGGGGGTGATGCGAGGTGCGAGCCGTAGCGACTTTTCTGGTGCGGCCGCCCTCAGAAGATGCTGGTGAAGGTGATCGTTAGCGAGAGGGTGAAGCTGGAATGGCGGTTATGTCCTGAACGGATTCCAGGGATGAAAATTTATTGGTGAGTGTGAGTGTGTGTCGGTCGGAAGGGCGAGGTGGTGTCCTTTGGCGTTTTGCGGTCTTCGTGGGGACGAAAAATCCATCCAGGTCCATCGGGGCGGCGGCGGTGACCTCATGTCGATGGTTGTGTGAGAGAGTAGCAGAGGGGGTGTTGGAGATCACAACATTGGGATAGAGGTCGAGGTTTGCATTTGTGTCTCCCATGATTTCACTGGTTCGAAGGTGAGGCGGGGGGATTGTGAGCTTTGAGGTTACATCTCCCGGGATTCCAATTATGAGGGGTTGTGGTGTTGGGAAATGGTTTTCAGGAGTTTAAGGGCGTGAATTTGGAGCGATTGAGGTACATGAGTAGGCGTTGGAAAGGGTGGCCAATGGGGGAGGTGATGTACCAACCAGACTCGGCATGTCATGCAGGGATGAGGAGAGGTGGGTGGAAATGAGGGCAGAAGCGGCGATCTGACATCCTTCCTGGGCGATGGCGAGCGTGGTGAAGGTCTTGGGAGGTACTGCGGTGAAGTGGAGTTCTAATGGTACGCTGCGGAGGTGGGTGTGCTGGCTGTGATCTGTGACAGTGGTGACAGGCGTGAGTGTTGATGATGATCGGAGAGTGGTTGTTGAAAATGTGGAGGTTGTAGTGATGGTTGTGGTGGTAGGCGCACACAACTGAGCCATGTAGGTGGGCAGGAGTGGATTGATGGCAGAATAAGATGATATGTGGGCGAAAGTTGCGAAGAACGAGAGAGGCAGTTGATGATGCAGATGAGGTCGGTGCCCGAACTCCAGTGGAATTAGTGTTTGGGAGGCATAGGGTCTCACCCCTCTGTCCCCACATCCCACCCTAAGGAATGGGATATTTGGTGCCGAAACGGCACATGATTGGCTCACCTCTGCCACTCTTCGGCCAGGGTTGGTGACCTGATGATCCTCTCGGCACCTTTGATGTTGGGGAAGAGTGGCATTAGAGAATGTTATTACAATGCGGCTGTCGGCCGAAGGCCACTGCCCCTCCTGGCCTCTGCCCTGGGTCTGGGTCATGGGGTGGGAGTCCATTCCAGACTACCCCCTCGCCTTTCCCATTAGGCTACCAGAAGGACGCCTACCTCTTAACTTAAGAACCTTAAACTAAGGAAAAGAAGATGAAACAGCAGCCGGGATGAAGAAGTCGAAGCGAAAAAATGAAGTTCAGAACGATGGCTCAGTGTCTGCACCTGAGAAAAAAAACTTGTCTGGAAAAACATGGATAAAACAAAAAGAGAGCATTAATCACTTCTGACCTATCAGCTGATAAGAACAGATTCTAAACTTTGATTTTAGCCACGTTTATGGCAGATATAAATTTCAATTTTAGTAGAACTAGCTATTTTTCAGAGTAGGAGAGCTTGATTCCACTGCTATTTGTGTTGCCTCACAAACACCAGCAGAACCTGATTCCACTACTTTCTAAAAAAAATATTAGGTTTTGTTTATTAAAAAATATTCTTAAAACAAAATTGCCTTCATATCATCAATACATAAATACTTTAGGCTTGTGCATTATTCCCCAATAATAGACTTCTTAAACAATAGTCTATCATAACTTAATACAGTGCTTTAATGTTAATTTCTTATTAAAGATAAAATTAATTTTCTACATATCAGTGATTATATTTGAAGTGAAACAAATTGTAAAAATATTATAAGCTTTATATGATTAATGCCATCTATTATTAGTCTGCTGAACTAATTAATGTGTGGAGAATAGTGTGCTGTTCCCAGACACAGAATATAATTATGTCCTTTCTTTCTGCCCGTTTCGACCTCATGGCCTACAACATTAAACTTGGAATGGCCAGTATGCACACATGAAATGTTTATAATATAACTCGCATATTGCTCTGCATTTTACAGTTTATGTAGATGGTAGATATAGTAAATTTGTCGACTGCATTTAACTTCGACACTAAATTTTAAGCACGAATACTTATATCAAGTATGTATATGTATCCAGCAAATTATGAGCGGTTTTGAAAATTAATTGTTACAGTAATTTGAACCTAAAGTTTAATTTACCAATGTTCAATAATTATCACATTTAGAAGTTCGTTTATACATGGAAACCGAGCAGTGAAACTGGAACAGTTAGTACAGAGTGAGACCCGAGTCACATTACAGACAACATATAGAAAGGGCTGCTAAACACAAATGGGGAAAGGTTATTCAGGACACTGTCATCACGTCAGCGGCCCACAGTCACTGCACCAGTGTGGTCCACGGAACACGCGTGTTGAGCTTCCCGAAGCGTGTCCGCATCGTACACTAGGGAACGGGTCATGACCTGATACCAATTGATCCAAACGAGGGCCTGTAGTGTCCCTAGAGTGATCTGTGTAATTTAGAATAGAAATAATGCGTTAATGTGTAGTAATAGCATTAGAATTTATCGCCCAACGGCAAATGTTCGTGAAATTTGCCCTTAAGATATTGCGAAGTAATCGCAGAATAAAAACACGCCTCATGCATATTTAATGAGGTGAACTGTAGCAAGGCTAAGGTATTTAAAGTGTTCTAAATAACTCACCGAGTGTTATTGTGTGTCAAATCATGTCAATTAGTGACAAGGGAAATAATTAATTTTTCTTTCAACCTGACTGTTCTGGTCATAGAATGCCCCAAAATTAAACAGACATAAATTTCCCATGTGCTCTGCAAGGCACCACATAATCATGTGTTGTTTATAAATTAGTGCTTAAGAGAGAACTCTGATATTTCCTCAAGCTAAGGCATGTCCATCTTGAACGTTGAAGGGTCCTATTGTCTGTATGTTTTACGTGTTTATGAAATGAGGTCAGTAAACTAAAATACCTTGCACCGATGGCGTGAGTTCGCGGTGTTCGCAGTTCGCCTGCGCTACCCACAACAGTCTGATTCCAAGGGTCTAAGATGTTGCAAGTGCATCACACAGCAGGGGACTTTCATACTTTGTTCTGAACTCTCAACTGCAATAGGTTAATGTAATTTAATAAAACTTTTTTTTAGTTTCCCAACAGTTTTCACCAGATTCGCAGCAACCCTCCATTAGCTCAATTTATCAACCCCGGAGGTTTAATTACTATTGCATTTTTTTGCGCCATTCTTGGTTTTTTTTGTACAGTAATATGCACTGGTAGGACTCGGGAGTTAGGTCCGGTTTAATTTTCATTGTATACATTCAGCAATACAATTTATTTGAATGAACAAAAACTTGTGATTTCTCATTTAGTGTTTTATTTGGGGCCCTGGAACTATCCAGGAATTCATCGAAGCCTCAAGAATGCATCGTTCATTTTTAAGATAAAAAGGTAATATTAATTTATGCTGGGGAGTCTAAATACCCCGGCTATATTATATATTTTCCTGTAAATTTTACCTAGCCCAATAGGGGTTACAGCATCGTGGTCGTTCAGCCCACGATCCTGAGAACTGTTACTTTGTGCTCACCCAGTTAGCTAGCACCCATTCTATTCGAAATAAGAATATTGTGTAATATTCTGATTTTTCTTAACACAGTCGCCGGACGAAGCCCTCTTTACAATCCCCGACTGCTCAGGAAATGTTAAATGGCTTGCTCAACTAGGTGTGGCAAAAATAAAATGTAACAAACACATGTGTGTAATTTCAGATAAAAAAGAACAGTCTGATTTAAAATTCTCCATTTATGTTGCTTGACCAGTCGGAAAATGGTCGCGTTGCCATTATGTGATGTATAGCAGGCCAGCGCAGGAGAATATGCTCTGATGTCACAGCCGATCAGACATCAAGAGCCCTCAAACGCGGGTGACCGTGCTGCAGTAAACAACCATACCGAGCGACATGCTCCACATACGCGAGGAGATCGCAAATGGTAATGTCCACTGCCTTCTGGGAAGATGGTCCACGATTACAACTAAGGACCGAGCTACCACATCACGACGACCGCATGTTCCATTTGCAACCATGTCGTGTGATCTACAAAAGACTGTTGAGATATGGAGTACAATCCTACTGTACCATCCACCTGTGGGATGTGTGATCAGTGCGGAAAACCCCGAACGCTCAATCCCTTCAACAAACAGAACATATAGAGGCCCAGGTATATGCAGGTGCCTGCCGACCGAATACGCTGCAAACTTGAGGCCTCGGATCGCTTCCACAGCAGTCGCCTTCAACTGCGCGCGATCCATTTGTGCAGGCATTGGCACATACTTTGTGTGCTGTGCTACATGCCAACGTGTAATACATGGGAGTTTCTTACACCATGCAGAATGGATTAACCTGCGGTAGCATCAGTTCCAGTCCTTGTAATGCACATAATAGTGGCCAACAAGCCAGCCAGAATTCCTAGAGCACAAGTTTCAGCCAGCGACCAGCGAGTACCATAACAACAGAGTTCTGTGTGTCGGGAAAAATATTCTGTGAACAACGAAAATACATGTATAAACAGAAAAGATTGTAATGTGTGTTTACACCGCACATGTGTGTCCGCGGAGGATTGGCAAGCGTTCCGGGAAAGGAATGTTTAAGTGTAAACAGTGTCAACAAACGTACGCACCAAAATACGGGATCATACTGGAACACACGCTAATAAAAAGGGAAGTTTACGTGTTCTCTTAACCTGTTCTGAGTTTACATAACCGACAAACGCAGCGAATGGAACTCCTACCAGCCATGCCCGCATGGCAGGGAATAATAGGAGCCAGCAGAACACTGTTCGACAGACTGGAGCCATCAGCTTCGCAGGACAGGACAAGCCTAACCGTGTGTAATTACGAGACAACCCGTCAAAATTCAGACAGTCAAACTTTCCCAAGCAGACAGCGAGAGACGCACACTCGTTCATCAAGATGTGCACTACTCGATTTCAACAGTACGGGGTTGATGAGGAAGAGTGGAAGTGTGTCATCGGGAACCAACTACTCGGCGAAGCGAAAGCAAGGTGGGGGTCCATCAAAGAAAACGACATGTCCTGGGGATAATACATAAGCAAAAATGCGTCCGTATACACGAACACGTGTACCATGTAAAACAACAGGTCTCCTTGTTTATCGAGGGACAAGGTGCCACCGAAGGTCTGGGCATATTCGTTACCCGAAAGTTAAGTCTAGCCGACATACATGATCCACACATATAACTACCTGGGAATCCCATGCCCAGAGGTGCCGTACTGCCTGAGATACCGACAGAACGAAGCCACGGGCCACTCGCCTGCCGAGTTACTATACAGACACAGTCTGGCATAACCCGGGGAATATACATACCCACAACCGACCACGAACTCAGGATCCACTGATTTGGAGACACCAGAAGGACACCAATTTCAGAGGTCCAACAGTGGCTGCCGGAAACCACATGGTCCCAAAACAACTGAAAAATTGCAAAACATGAATGTCTATGTGCAAGAACACCAGCAGTCGACCACCCATGCCAATTTCTGCGCAGGGTTAGCCCCTGGCTGGAATAGACCTCACACAGTGGTATGAAGGGTGGAGAAGACCGGTTACATCATCAAGATGGGTGTGCGAAGGCAAGTTAAATTACATTGTGAGGACCTACGTGCTGGAGGCACCGACACCGGACGCCGCGGCGCCCCAATGTAACAACAGACAATCTCAACCGACCTAAGTAGTCCTGGCCGATAAGTGCTGGCAAACACTGGCATCAGGCGCATGCGAACTACCAGACCTACCAACACCGATGTACTCAAGGACATGTGGATCAACAGCTGCCATAGCAGAGCCACGAGCTGTGCGGAAGTCCGACTCCACGGAGAGCCCCTGGTATGACGACCGAATGCCAGATGCCGCAACGTCCAGTGCCGCGATGTCAGAGGCCCACCGGGTCTCCCCTGTAATCCTCGGTGCCCCGTTCCAGACTCCCAGGTCACGCGACTCATGGGTGGTCAGGTCCAGTTCCGGGTCGAGCATCGCCTCGACGTTGTGGCCATACCACCCTCAACAGCGACGATGCCAGAAGCAGAGACACTGTTGCAAAAGCAGTACCAGAAGCAGTGTATCGATAGTGAAAGGGCCACCAACATGCCGAGCATGTGTAGAACATGCCGATCGACTCCTCTTAACCAGTAAGATCACAACTGCCAAGGGTAATTTGAACCGACACCAGTTGGCATGCAACCTGCAGCAGGGCGATCCAGCTTTGTACAGCACTTTTTGCCGAGATGGCTGCTCCTGTGGTCGAGAAGTAATTTAATTACCTGCTGCACCTACACGGCCTTAAGTTACCCCTGCCTGCCGTGACAGTGACCTCCTGGAGGGGAGGGCATTTGATGTGGACCACAACTGCATGGTCCGGCACTGCCATTGTCATCATGTTACACGCCCACAGTCATTGCACCAGAGTGGCCTGCGGAACACGCACTACATACATCCCGATGCATGTCCGCATCGTTCACTTGGGAACGGGTCATTACCCGATACCGAGTGATCAATCCGATGGCCAGTGTCTTCTTGAGAGTGATCTGTGTAATTCGGATAGGAATCAAGTGTTAAAATGTGTATTAAAGAGCATTATGATTTATCGCCTACTGGCAAATGCCCATGACATTCACTCTTAGGAGATTGCGAAATAATTGCAGAATAAAACACACCACATGCATATTTAACAAGGTGTTGAGTAGCAAGAGTAAAATATTTGAAGTGTTCTAAATAATTTTCCGAGTGAAATTGTGTGTCTACTCAAGCCAATTAGTGACAAAGGAACTAATTAGTCCTTTTAACCTGACTGTAGTCTTATAGTGCCCCAAAACTATACAGACCTAAATTTCCCACATGCTCAGCAAGGCACCACATATTAATGTATTGTATTTAAATTAGTGCTAAAGAAAGAATTCTGAACTGTCCTCAAACTAAGGGATGTACATCGCGAACCTTGAAGGGTCATATTGTCTGTATGTATTACGTGTTTATGTAATGAGGTCAGTAAACTAAGATACCTCGCAGGTTGGCGTAGGCTCTCGGTGAGGATGCGGTTTGAATGCACTACCCCCCGCAGTTTGATTCCGCGGGTCTTAGATGCTGTACTTGCGTCGCATCGCGGGCGACTTACATAATTTGGTCTGAACACCTAACTGCAATAAATAAACTTATTTTACTCAAACTTTTAATTAGTTTATCAACAGTCTTCCCCAGGTTCGCAGCACTCCTCCATTAGCTCAATTTACAGACCCTGGAGGTTTAACTACTTATGTAATATTCCTCGCCAATCTTGCCTTTCTGTACAATAACGGCCGCTGCCAGGCCTTGTGAGTCAGGTCGGCTTTAATTTGCGTTGTTTACTTGTAACCATGTATATTATTCGGCAATACAATTTACTTGACTTAACCTAATCATTTGAGTTCTAATTCAGTGATGTATTTCGGGCCCTGGTCCTCTACAGTAAGTCATCGGCGCCTCAAGGATACATAATTCGTTTATAAGGTAAAAGGTAATATAAAGGAGTGCTGGGGCGCCAGAATACCCCGGCTATATATTATGTATTCCTGTTAATTTATACTGTGTGTGTCAGAGAGTACAACCTCATGGTCGTTCGGCCCACGACCCTGAGAACTGTGACTTCGTTCTCACCAAGTGAGCTGGTGCCCATTCTGTTAGAAAAAGGAGTATTGTAATATATTCTGATTTTTATTAACATAGTCGCCAGACGACGTCGACATTACTATCCCCGACCGCTCTGGTAATGTTACATTAAACCAATTGAAAATAATCTGACACCATCAGTAAAATATGTGCTCAAAGGCCAAAGCCTATACAAAGAGACTCCAAATACTCTTCAAGTATATTTAAAAAAAAACACTTATCCTTTACAGAAAAACATTATGAGCTTTAACAAAAATTTGCGTAGGCTAATTACATAAGAAAGTAAAGTATGTTTGCACAAATATGTGTAACCATCATATTTTTCATTACTGCTTTTGCTGTCTCTCTCATTAGTTCCCTGCATAATCTTATATATTTCAAGAACACTTGGCACTATAATTGCTTAGTATAAAAATGAATTACACTCTTTATTTCTCAAATTATGGTTGGCAATAGGTGGCAATAGTGTTGGACGAGTCCATTCTCATTGTACATGTGGTGGGGCAGTCATGCTCGAATACATCACAACAAAGCTCTCAGAGCTGACTTTGTTATTTACCATTGTTACTGTATGGCATAACACTTGTAATATTGGAACTGTGATTTTCCACACTCTCACTGCACACACAACACACACAGGGACAAAAATCTTAAATGAAGAGGTGAAACAAGGGGTTGTTGGAACACTGAATAAGTTGTGACTCAATCGCCACATTTATTTTCCTGTTGGTATTCTTACTGGGAACTTCTCTTGGTGATGTTGGTCGACCAGAATTGTCATGCTCTCAACACCTTTCCCATGTGGCCATAGAAGTGGAATGGCAACCTGACTTCAGTGGTGCCCGGTAAGTCGCAAAAATGTGGTGCATTTCTGGCAAACATTGCGAAAAGTTGCATTCAGGGAGGGTGGCTGCCATATTCGGGTTGACTCGTCACCAGAAGAGGGCATATAGAAGCTGCACTGGTGTAGCAGGATGAACAGTCTAAGCGAATAGTGCAGCTGCATGCATTATATGACCCCCATTCATAGAGGTAATTCGTCTGCTGCAGCCCATTGATCCCTGATGCCCTGCAGTGACAGCAGTATGGTCGTTAATTTTGCCCTCACCTAGACCACACAAGGTAAGGGTCTTGGGTGGGTAGTGAAGGTGGTGAAGCTAGGCGGGTGAATATATGATGTTGTGCTCATCGGCTGCTTAAGAAGGCAGGGGGCATCTACAATCCAATAAGGATGCACATGAAGGGAAGCAGAGACATTTGGAGCAGTGAATGGGTAAGGCATCATCCTAAGTCTCGATATTGTTGCTGATGTTGGGCATGGAGTGGGGCCTATAACATATCAGTATGAGGTGCTGGATGGGTTGTTGGACATTCCCAGTGCACAGTGGAGGTGTATCCACCACTAGCTTGTTTGTGGCCTCACTCATGGAAGTGGATGCCAGGTGTCCTAGCGGCATCTCTGCATTGCTGACCAGGGAAGATGTCAGCGGGATCGTGGTTCTGGCAGGCTCCCTTGTTAGTGAGCCATGGGCAACATCGTCTGTGACAGGTATTGTGACAGAGGGTATCACGATCCCCGGGGTCGCGAACCAGGTTATCGCGACATTCGGTATCGCGGATTCAATAGCAACTGTCTGAGGAATGACGAAAGGAGGGGCACTGTGAATGCCCAATGTTGGCCTGCTGACTATGGTCCCTATGGGCATCGAAATGTTGTGCGTTGCAGGATGCAATAGGCATTGTATGCTCTTGTTGGTGATGGACTTATGTGCCGAGGCTTCCAGGTTATTTACAGGTGTGGCAGTTGCAGTGTATTTGTGCTGGCTCTGGCAGTGCCACTGTGGCATCTGCTTTTGTAGCACCTGTGTGAGCATCCGCATTGTTCAGGTCGTCTTGGTGGATGTGCAATTAATGCTATCTTCCCACAAGAACCAAATAAGGTGTTTTGCAAGTCAGCTGATGCTGGTATGCAGCGTGCTCTAATTAGGTGCAAGGGTCAAGTGGAAATTTTTAACTGCTGCAGACAGCTGGTGCGATCTTATATAAATAAGCTTGTCTGGCATTACTGCGGGAAATTTGTGAGTGGTTGCAGGCAGCCACTGCACGACTTATCTCTGATGTTGGTAGTGTACTTGTACGCTCCCTGCAGTGATGGTGGTCTTAATTGCTCTTAGTGTTACTGAGCTGACTTTGATTTGTGTATCCAAACTCTTCTGGGATCAGGGCCTGACATCCTTGTGACAGTACTGCTGGGATTTACATGTTGGCGAGATTTGTGCGAGTGTTTAAAGTAACTTTTCATCTGACAGGTGTTTTAACCAAGACACATGATTAATACCCATGCACAATTGCAACTGAGTTTTACTTCTTGGTTTCTAATCTCTGTTGGATTTTGCACGTGGATGGTAGAGAGCAGTGGTACTGTGAAGTATGCCCAGGCTTGTACAGTCAAATGAGTGCAATTGTCAGAAAACAACACAGAGGTGTCTCCAGCATGGAGGAAACTCTCTCTCTCTCTCTCTCTCTCTCTCTCTCTCTCTCTCTCTCTCTCTCTGTGTGTGTTTCGCAGTGAATTTAGTGCTCACACTTAAATTGGGTATGCTTCTACTCATTTCGAAAACTGGTCAATCACCATGAGTATGAATCTTCTTCCTTTTGCTGTGCATGTTTATGGTCCCATCAAGTTCACAGCCACAGTTTCAAATTGTTTTATTCGAACACTTGGCACTTGTTGCAGTGTATCATCAGTACAGCAAATTTTAAGACAGTTACATGGAATACACACATTTACATACTTTTGGGTATTTATAAAAATACCCGGCCAGTAGAAGTGTCGTTGAGCATTGCATTTCACCTGAAGTGCGCTAGGATGGCCAGCCGCTACTTTGTTGTGGGAAAATTGCAGCACTACTTCCCTAGTGGCATGTGGTATTTAGGTGGTCGAGTAATCCCTATTCTTATTAGCTTATGATTCTAAATGGTGGCCTATTACACACAACTATTCATTGGTTTTCACTGCGCGCACTTCTGCCCACTTGCAGGTGACAGGGTGTGATGGTTGTGCTCGGATCAGATGTGTGTTGATGTCAGTGAGAAGAGGCGTGGGGAAAATTACTCTAATTTGTATGCAAATTATAGTGTTGTACATATTAGGATGGTGAGATGGAGAAGGGTGCAGATGGCATTCTTACTCCTCTTCGTACTGTACTACTGTGTCACTGGATGACCTTGACAATGCATCCGCCAGCTGATTCTCTGTCCCCAGTTATGGCTGCACTTTAAAGTCAAACTGTTGGAGAAATAGGGCCCAGCTCGTAAGCTTGTTGTGAATTTATTTGGTGTTAGGAAGTCAGATTAGGCACCTATTATATGTGAGCAATGTGAAGCACTGCTACTCCAAAATTTTCTGTACACTTTTACTGGCAAAACTATGGCTATACACACCCATTCGTTTATTTCATAATGGCTTTCCACTTGACTGAACTTGACACTACTGTAATCGATAATGTATTTGCTAACCTTTTACAGAGTTGAAATAGCAATACACCTAGCATACACCACTCTAGTCTGTTTGCAAATACAAGTATAGTTTTAATATTTATTTTTTCAATAATGTTTATGAGGGCTGATGTCGTATCTTGTAAGCGCCAGGCATTTGCAGAAGCAGTCTTTATTTCACGTGAAACTCTCTGAATGTTCCTCATTCCATTTCATTTCATGTGATAATGAAAGCAAATTAGTAAGAAAGCAGTGATAATGGCAAAGTTTTGAATAATTCACATAACCAGATTACTATTCCAAAAAATTCACATATCTGTTTACAGATAGGAGTTTGTGGGTAGTTGTCAATGAGAGCTAATTGTTCTGAAGCGGCGCAGTTACACTTTTCATCCAGATGTTGGCTCAAAAATTAGTTACATGATTTTCCTAGTTGAAACTTTTTATCTGCATATTTTAGATAGCTAAAGGCGAGGCAATCATGCACTAGGGACAAACACAATTTGTGGTATTCTCACAACTCAGACAAAATCACAAAATAGTCCTGATAAGCCAACATTAACTCTTCGACATTTTGCTTTATCGTGGGCAGAAATGTTGAAGGTTTAGTTTTCGAACTGAAAGGCATGGCCATGAACTGAAAATGGCATTCAACAAGGGTGGCTAATGCTGTATTGTCCCAGTCATCTTGCTTTGCTGGTAAATGCTAGTTACCTCTATGGAGGTCGAGTAATGCCAGGAGCTTGGCACAGCCAAGACTGTTGAGTGTGTACTTGATGTTGATGAATGGCAGTGAAGCATTTTCAGTGATGATATTGAGGGGGACTGAAGTCGATGCAAATCCTTAAGGATCTATTTTTCTTCGGGGTTAAACTTATTGCAGAGATGTAAGCACTTTTGCTGGGTTCAAAAAAATATATATCCAATATTTCCTGCATTTGTTCCTATGTGAAATTTTTTTTGTGAGGTTGATAATGAAGAGGGATGGTGTTCTGTGTAAACGAAGTACAATGTTCTGCACATAGGTACGTAACAGAAGGTCAGTGGTGGAGAAAACATCATGGTGTTTATTGAGCAGGCACCATAAGGCATCATGATATGTGGGCAGTACAGCAGGGTCAAACTCTTTCAACTGCATATCTGGAATGGCACTCTTGGTCCACAGGTCTAAATTGCAAACAGTTCTGCGCTATTTCTAACTGAAATGGATTCGCCTGGTAGTTGGTTCCCCTATGGTGTTCTGCTTGGTCAAGCATGGTTTTCATAAGAAAGCTAGCTACCTCACATTCATTGTTGGGGTAAAATGCTGTTGTGGCCACAATGTCCCAAATAAGCACTGTAATTATGACATCTATCATTTCACCAGTATGTGATTTGGTAGCTAACTGAACCGCTTGGTTGGCTGGTTTAATACGACATACATATTTTTAATTTACACAGACAAAGGTATGGGAAGCTTTGGTATCAATTAAATCATGCCACTGTTTACTGTTTAAAATAACTGTAATGGAGATGACCTGGTTCTTATTGCTGCATATTCGAGAGGTTAGAGTTTATTGTGAAGTTTTCCCAAGCTCACAGCTTTTTCTCTGAGTGTAGGTAATGTTTGGGCGCTATACACCATTTCATTGCTTCCCTGAGCTGTTGTTCCATTATGCAGCCTCTTGGGAAAGTTCGGTCACCCATCATGGCGTCACCCGTCATGGTAGTGCATGCACTGACCATCAAAGTAACGACAGGCGAATGACAGTGCTTCAGGTCCTGAGTGGGTTTGAGTGGTGTCACTCGGTCGCTTCTTAGTTAGATTGCGTCCATCACTGGGGGGAGGTAAGTTTTTTTGAGGTATTGATGATTTGTTAGTATGCTTGGTGACTGCCTCTATCAAACTCTACAACCCCTTTTTCCATCTTCTTCGCGATACTTGTGCGGATGCGCGAAGACCCGACGAGGTTGTGCAGGTTTTGATGCAGGCATCTGTTCCAGGGTCACTAGAGAGTTAATGAAGTCGTCCTATTGATAATGAATGAGTAAGGCTAATACACCACGGAATTCTAGTCGCACTGTGCCTGCCTTCACTTCAAGAACATTATTTGTAGACATCCGCATGTGGTAAGTTTGCACATGTTTTTTTTTTCTGGGTGGCGAAGTTGGATAGGAATTAGTATGATTTATAGTTTTCCATGATGATGCAGCTGCATACCTACAATGATTTGAATGGCCATCGGGTTTATGCCAGATCACCTTCATTGTAATGCTTAAGTGTACGGCCAGTATTCTTCTTCCATGTTCTTATGTTATAGTCTGTTCATGCAGTCCTGCATGAATGGGGCTGGGTCTTCAGTTGACATCCCTGCATACCTGCCAGGGACTGGAACCATACCAGTGTGAACACAGGCACTTTCATTGAGCATATGGCTATTTGGTTGTTGATGTCGCTACAGTATGTAGGCTACATGTGGTCTCATGGACACATGGAGTAGCAGTGTGGAATGCACCAGCAGAGGAAGGGGCAGGCGGCGAAGCTTGGCTGCATTTGTCAAGGAGTGCGCATTGGTGTGGTGGAAAACTGAGTTGCATCATGCACTGTTGACACAAAAATCTCTCCTTTCTGGTATCACACCACTCACTAGTCATAATGCACTGACATTGGGCCCTCAGTCCACAGTAGTCATAGCATGTTATCTCATCAAAACAACCACCATCGGAGGCACTTACATGGTGTAATGGCTCATGAGTATTCCCGACTTATATGGTTAAAGGCTATAGCACAGTACGAATTATTGGTGATTAAGTGTCCATTGTGATTTTAGCTGGTGGGTTTGGGAGCAGGACATTTTCCTTGGCAAACAAAAATGGATTAATTTCCCGTCAAGGAAAATTACTATAGATACACTACATGGTTAACGCAAAAGTGTTGAAGGCTCGAAAACATGCAACCAGCGGCCACTCTGGACGAATGCTTGAAACCAACTAAACTATCTCGGTAAATACCATCTGGACCCCCAGTCAAATGCACGCCAAGTTGTTCAAGAAAATACAAAGACACTTCAAATACACAAAGAAAATAAAACACACTCTTACTCCTTACAAAAACACAATGAGACTTTAGCATAAATTTGTCTAAGCAAATTACATAAAACAATAACATGTTGGCACAACATAATTGAAGCAATGTAATTTTAATTACTGTGGGTACTCTCTCCCCCATGCAATTGCATAGTAAAATAAATTGCAAGAACAATTGGCACTATATTTGCATATCGATAAAACTGAATTGCACCTTTAATTTCCAAAACCAGAGGATGAAACTTGTGACTCGTGTTGGACGAGTCTGCACTCCCCCTAGGAGGGGTGAGGTAGCCATGTTCAATTCCATTAAAAGCAAAGCTCTTATAGCTGACTTTGTTATTTAACTCTGCCACTGTGTGGGGTACCACTGGCAATATTGGCACTGTGCTATTCCACAATCTCCCTGCACGTACAACAAATGCACAGAGATGTAAATATGTAATGAAAGGGCTCACAACAGGTTGTTGGAACACTGGAACTGTTGAGACCCCATCGCTTCATTCATTTCCCCAGTGGTATTATTACTGGGGACTTCTCTTGGAGGTGTTGGTCGACAAGAATTGCCGTGCACTAAAAGTTGTTTCTTGAGGGCATGAAAGTTGGATAGACACCTGACTCTGGTGGTGCCTGGGAAGTCATGCAGATGTGGTGCACTTATGGCACATTTTACCAGCATTGGAGTCAGGGGATTAGTGGCCGCCACATTGGGGTCACCTCCTCATTAGAAGGTACATCGTAGCTGTGCTGGTGTAGAGGGACAAATGGGCTTGGGAATGAGGTGCACGGCATGCATCACTCGGTACTGCGAGACTATGATTATACTGCATGTCTTGTGCTAACAATATATTGTATGAAGTAGTCGAGGTAACCCAGGGCTGGTTGAGTGCATGATTGCCCGGCACCATAACCCAGTCAAAAGTTAATGATGAGGGTCGTTTGGTGGATGGGCCAGGGGGCTCTGGATATCCTCCGTCAGTTTGTTGATGATGTTGTCACGTACTGACTGTTGCAATATTTATACCTTATGACCAGATTGTAAGCTGTCTCGTATGTTTGAAATATACTATGAAATTATGGGTGATGTTACAAAAGGTGTAAACCTACAATTAATCGACATATGTTTAACTTTGTAAAGTGATTTATTCATTGTACTTGCTTACAGGTGAATAATGCATGAAGATGAACCCAGCACTTATAGCCCGCCTGTGATGTTAGCGGTAAATGAATGTAGTATAATGTTGATACGCGATTGCGTTAAGGTCTCTGGTGAGAGGGCAGGTGGCTCTTCTCTCGGTACTTATAATAAATATAAGAAATGTTCGCTTAATTAATTCAATATTGCAATGAAGTGATTGCAGCCTAAATGATGGCCCCAAAGTGTCTCGCGGAGAGGGCGACCAATTCCACCGCCTGGTCCGAGTGCTGAGACTAACTGGCCGAGTGACCTCGGTTTCCATCACGAGTGACGAGAACCGAATTAAAATGGTGTATGATAAAACATAAAATGAACACTATGTGATATATTCACAATGATGAAAAATTGTATAAATTAGATGAACGCATTGGTGACACCTCCATTTATTAACAAATGTCATTTGAGATTGAATTTGGGAAGTTGGCGGGGCATGTCACCGCACTAAATTACATATTAAAATGACGGAGGCCTATATAGGCAATCTCTCTTTTCAAAAACATATTTGTTCTTATATAAATACACATTAAAACACTATTACATTGCTCATAAAGAGTGTTTGTATTTCACTACCTGTGACATGTCTGAATTTCACTTACTACAGTGTTGCCAGGTGGCTAGGGGTGGACTAGTCCACCTGGGCAAAGGGGTGTTGAATTGCCATGCTTGATTGTAGTTATCAAAATAAAACACACCCTTGTCTCTAGCTGTGTATGCGGTGACTTTGTTTATGTGTTTGTTAAAATGCTGCACACTGCTGGTGATACTTTGGAACACTTATAAGTTCTGCTTCTGCCTACAAGCCAGTTTTATGACAATTTGTGTTCCATCGCATCATAGGTCGTGGTGCTAGCTGCTACGAAGCAATGTCTAATGGTCAGTGCGCCCAACTGCTGTGGCTTTGGGGTACACACCGTTTCGGGTCGCCTACCCATTTATTAAAAGAGTTACCACATGTAATAAATGAGTAGGCCTGTCTCATTAGATAAACAATCCTTGTCGGCAAGGAGGTTCAAGTTCCGTACTTGTCGACCAGCACTACACACTCCTCGCCTGATGTGGTTGGTGTGGCCCGGTGTAGCTGGTGTAGTATTTGTGACTGCGGCGGTCAGAGTGGGCACAAGGAGCTCGTGGACTGTGTGGTTCACGTCAAGTAATATCCAACTGTTAACATATATCACTGAGATTCATGTCGAGTATCTTCAGTCTTCAATGAATAAATATTACTATATTTTGTGTAATATTCAACATAGTAGGTATTATTATTATTAGGAAGTTTTATTATGTGTAAGATAGTATAACCATTTTTTTTTTTGCATTTAACTCAATGTTATTCTTTGGTTTTTACTGCACTATTTCCCTGATATTCACAGTAATAAATAATATTTGTGGGTAACTTTTATTTATTAAACTATTAATTTGAATTCTTGCAACGATCTGAGTTATTAGGTTGTAAGGAATGATATAAACCTATGCTGGATTTTGCACTCACTTTGAAGTTCATGAAACTGTGTTATTACACATTTTGGAGTGTACTAAGGAAACATGCTTTGTATTTCTATGGTTAGATTTATTGCTTATTCTTTTTTCCTTTTGTCCTGCACATAAATATCGATAGAGTATGTTGTTAAACATTTCTAAAGATATGTATTATCCACACAAATCAGAGTTATTTACTAATCCCAACATGTACCATAAATTCCATATTCACTCTCATTTCTTTTTTGCAGCACATTCTCTATTTATTAGTCTGGAGGCTGAATCTGTAAAAGACTTTTAAGACAATAAAAAACATTTCTAGACCATAAAAATTACGAGTGCACACATCACCATATGCCCATAGGTTACCTTAGTATTCTGGTCAAATGTTGAATGTACTGATTGATCAGCCATCATCTACTTCATCTGCAATATCTACAACAAAATTAAAAAATAACAAAAGTGAAGAGTCTCTATATATTGTCATGAGCCAACCTCACAATAAAAAAAAGGTAGCACCCGCTGAGAACCATGCCATTGACCAGAACATCATGCATAGCCATCGGCAACATTGTATCTTAGTTATTTTGAAAGGAAACCTTTCTCCCAAAACCATACGAGACAACTTATTGTCACCTTAGATATGGTCATGTGGGTGACACCAGGACAGTCCAGTACTTAGGATTCCTATAGACAAGCATGTCTGCTCCACTGCAACACTAAACCATCAGGACATAGTACAAAAAAGGGCAAACCCCTGGCCTTGTAGTGCCTCTGATCAAGGTAGGTATGAAGGGCCAATGCATTTGTGAGACTGTTCAGTGTATTGTGTGCCAGTGTCTAACAAATGTATAGCATAATTAAATTCAATTTAGCTGCAAGTGAATACCACAAGCAAGCACTATTTGTAATGAAATAAGTGCTACATTAAAAAAGAAGTGCAATGACATTCGACATGGACATGGGCCTCGCCCATATCAATTAAAGTCCAGAGATCAAAAATATCACATGACCATGAACATTTTTGTAACATAGTGATAACATGTTTATTCGTAGTTTATGAGTGTTTACTGTGTCATTTGTATACACAGTTTTTGTTTGCAGACTGGGATAGTCAGCAACCAATTTCAGTATTGTGAACTTAATGAGACAAAATTACGTCTTCATTCATTCTCTTGGTATTTTCATAATTAAGTTTTATGTATTTACATAGCACATGCATAATTTAAATTAGTTAATGGAGTTTTACCCTCTTCCTGTTTATGTAATCAAAGGGCCACAACACTTGCTCTAAATGTTATTCATCCATATTTTTTACACTTCCAGTATTTTCATGTCCTAGTGGGCGAAAAGACACAATCAACCATTAGAATTTTAAGTGGATGTATATAGGTTCAGGCAGGGGCTGGCCAGTGCTTCCCGAGCTCTTCATCAACCTTTCTGCAATAGTAATGAACAATATAATTTTCTTGTTTTTCACTGGAAGATTTCATTGATTAACTTCATTTAGACTGTGAAGAGAGCCTCTCCAACTACTGCTAGCTTAATTATGCCTCAGGATTATGAATTTACTGTAAACCAACTACAGTACATTAGCTCTTTTTTCCTGTATTAGCCGATGATGAATTTTATGCTGGTACCGCTTGACACTACGTAGCGTAGAGGGTTTTTGTATGAGCGACTGTGTCAATATAAATAAACAGTGCAACTTCATGATTTGATTTTGAGTCCAGTTTGAGTGGCCTAATGGCCCTTCGGAAGCTGAAGTCACCAACCAGCACATTCAGGTTTTTGTGTTTCTTTTAAATGCTAAATATAAATGTAATAATGTTATAAGTGATATTTGGTATTTGAAGTATCCTAACAGCACCACATTTAGCTAAAATGCAATATTAGCTTAACATGCATGTTACAATGGGCACACATTGCAGTATTCGGCCGACTGCGAACTGCCCAAAGCTAGTGGACAAATGTTATACAACTGCTACTTCATCACAGATGTGGTAAGGGACGTCTTGGCCACATGGGTGGTCAACCACTGCCCACCACAACATCAGAGCAGCTGGTAAAGTATTTGCAAATCGTCTCTGTACTGGTGAGTGTTTTCATCCCAGAAACCTGCACAACATATTGTGCAAAAAAGCTTTTGCCACCATCCTTACATGTCGCACCGTTGTCAGATGGCACCCTGCTGGTGAGGCCTGTAAAGCAATTTTTTAGAATCTTCTTAAATTTTTCATAACATTTACAAAACATCAACACAATTCAAAACTGACATTTTAAACCTTGTTTGCCATTGTGTCACTCATTTTAGCACATCGTTAATGTGGATCACTAATTAACATTTCATGAAAACTATCTGTGCAATACTGTATAAATTTCCGCCTAACTTTCCAATAGTGGGAAATATGTTAAAATATGAACTGTGTATTTATGATATTGCATTTCCTCCTACGTTATAATGTCATCTCGATATGTCAGAAGTCAACCTTCAGGTATAATTTTCATGTAACAATTTTCAAAACTGTAACAAAAAAATTTTTAAACCATGCCTTAAATATTACATGAAGTTTTTGCAAAGCTACCAAGTATATGGCGTAAAATTGGATGCAGAATATGAATTATCAAGCAAGGTAAAACTATGCTTAACTTTTGTAAAAAAAATTTATCTGTCTTTACATTTAAATAATTGTCGATTTAAAATTGTATCACAGTTGGTTAGTGTAAGGGCACTTAAGGCACCGGTAGAATGTCACACCATAATTATATAGCGCAAAGCTGTGTTGCCTGCATTTTCCAGTCTCTTCAAGCACATTATTTTATTTTCCCACGAGTTTTTGTAAACTTTTGCCAATTACTGGATCAACAGTGGCAATTTATGTCCACCATATCACACGACCTCAGTGACATCATGCACTACTGGAAAACAGAGCATAGAATAAAAAGCTAAGGTATGCAGACTGCAACGCATCCTGCTAGCACACTCTAAAATGTCCCAGTAAAATCCATACACAGATCGATAGGGCAGCCAGATGTTCAGGTATAGAGGTACGCATCCCCATCAGCTGTCAACTGCTAACAGAGCCTACCGCACCCTGTCCCATGTGCTCAGCTCACATTAGAAAACAAGGGGTCATGACTATACACACTTCAACAGGAAAACCTGCAGCCCTATGCCAAAGGTGTGAGCACCAAGTCGTGGTCAGAGTACCTATAGATCTGTTTCCAATAAACCATAAAATTTCGCAAGTCCACATGTCAATTTGAGATCGATGGCTATGTGCCTCAATCGACTATATCAATCATGTCTATTGTGCAGTGTACGACTGTGTTCCAGAAGTCTGTAGACATACCAGGAAAACTGTGTTGGACTTCCTTATGCCCAATCAAAAGTCTGTCTTTTACGACTCCACTTATGGGAGAGTTATGATAGTATCAAACCAAAACTACCATAGAATCACAGGGACACGAATCCCAATCGTTGTAGGTATGCAAGTACAACCATTGTAGGATATATATACTCTGCAACGGAATGGGCGTATAGTAATCAAATCCATACAAAGTAATCAGCCATAGCATCACCAGTGTGTTACTTTACAGGATTGTATGTGCATTCTCGCGACAGAATTTAATAGTTGGAATTGTGTTGGCAGTCCCTCCACAGCATCCATAAAATGTCCAGGTTTACACAGTGGTACTTAACTGCCACCATCTCACTGACAACAGCCTTGTGATACAGCATGAGGATGGACATGCTTAAATACCAGATATGCAGACACCAGGCCCATTAGTGGTGTATACCAATGAACGATGGGTTTGCCAACACAGAACATTTTTACGAACCTCAGGCATTTTTGACACATCGTGCACTACACAGAGCAACATGACCAGCTACACAAAATCGGTTCCCTGTCACTACTTTTGCAGTATTACTAGTGCTGTCCACACCATTAAAGTGCCAACCTGAATCAGCACAGAACAAAGTATCAGTACAGAATAAAAACAACAACACAATGCAACTAGCCTATATTATGCCGCCTATTCTTTTCCGACTGTTACCCAAAATCATGTGTTTACCNGGCCATTATCGAAGATGGAAAAACGAGGGGTCACAGGTATTGGGTGTGCGAGGAAGAATGGCCCAACTGAATTCAGGGACATTTGAACGGAGATGTGAAACAATGGTGGCGATCTGTAAATCACTACAGACTGAGATGGGCTACATTCTTAACAGCATTCCATCACTGCCACTCCATTAAAATTTCCTTGTTCCATGCGCGCATTCGCATATTACAGGACAAAGTTAAACCAGGATACTGACAATGCTGGCTGGCTATGCAAAAATCCACTTAGTGCAGCACTGCCATTCACACATGGAAGTAACCGAAGTGCAAGAATTAGTATCTGGCAATGTACTGCTCTAGCACAATAGCATTTTGACACTGTTAATTTACAGATTTTTGGATGCCTTAATGCAGTCCATCATGATCTTGGTCTAATATACCGCAATGAGAATGTACAATGAAAAACCACAACCAAGATCCACAGGAACTAATCGAACAAAGAAAATAGTGGTACCAATAACGCAATACACAAAGACACTATTCATGCTGTGCATGAGATACAATCAAAGAAACCGAACACAATACAATCACAAGTGTGAAGTGCATATGGGACAAAAGTAAATGTTTTCTTACCAATGCAAAAACTGCCCAGGTCAATAGTAACACTTGCATAGTGACAGCCCCCGCAGAAACAAGGGTACATATCTGGACATGAAGAGCAGTAGACTGCTTTTTGGGGAATGAACTGAAGGGGGAGGTCGGCGTAATGTTTCCTCTACCTGTCCATTTTGACCAAATGTACACATTAGTGTACATTATGCTCGTGTAGGTAACTTATGGTCTGTACCGCACACTGCTAAAAAAATAACCAATAATCTTAACTGAGGGTAAATTATTCGCAAACTGTCTTACTGGTCTAGGTCATAATTTGTTCATATTTCTGTAGCCAAACATATAGTCTTCGGCTCCATTCACAGTGACAACGAAACAAGTATGGTGTCGACATACATCTCACGTCATAAACATTTTCGTTTACATAATCTAAAACCATAAATTAAGGTGGAACTAAAAGAGTTAACCCAGACCTTCACACCACAGCAAGCCCAAATGCAGGCGCTCCTAGAATATTAACTAACAACCACAAAATATTTCATATTGTAACAAATTTATTTTAAACTAATTCATACCTGAAAGTGTTTATGGGTGTAGCTAAACAATTATTCATGATTGGGTAGAACAAAGCAGTATAGGATTGAGTTTATTGAACATAAGGAATAAACAATTACTATTTATGTGACCATTGATCGGGGGAGTTTAAAAAGAACACCAAGATGCTAATTAATTTATATTAAGTATTATTACCTCATGCCATTACTATTAGAATCTAATTAGAATGTCCCCACTGTGTTCATGTTGCCGGAGGCTGATTCTAGGATGCGGTTAATGACAGCCAGACACACCCATCTTCAGTAATCTTCTCGTTCTAATGGCCTTACCACATAAGACATGCTCCCGTTGTTACCCTGTGCTATATCGGGCTCGTTGTTTAATATTTTCGTATCTGTTTATATCCAAGGGTGGGGGGCGGGTTTCTGCAACTTTCTTTCGCAAGGTGTTATTGCAATCATGCTCGTTCCATGGATCAATGTTTGAAGGTGTGATCAAGCAGGCCGTTCAGCTATGGCCTCATCACTTCATTACAATATGCATTCCAGTGTCATCAACAATGTTAAGTTCTATGCTCTTATTGATATTGCCACATCCCACAAGTTCGTTAGACTTGCTGTCTAGATCTCCTGGCAATGTGAACAATGCACACAGTTAAGAGAATTTGAACAGGAAGTTCTTTTCCACCCATAAAGAAATATCTGGTGGCATAATGCACACCACGCCAATATGTGCCATTGTGAACATTGTATCAGGTGTCCGCCTTGACCATCATTGTGATGAAGAGTTGATGTCAAAGGCAATAGCATCAAATGTGCAAGTCAAAGAGAGACTCTGTGGCCAGCAGACAACATACTGGTGGGACAGGTCGTGCAGAGAAAATATGCAGTGGCAACTCTATGTGCCAGGCATGTAGCATGCATATGTATTTCACTTTGTTCATGGAACATGGTTTGCAGGGCATCCTGGTGCGAAAACAAAACATGTATCTATTTATGTCATATTCAGTGGCAGGGCACATCCTGTGATGTATGCTAATATGTTCGAGAGTACCAACCACGGCTCGATATTCCCACTGCCATCAACAGCAGCAAACCGAGATGCTGTTAGACATGGTAGCTCTCGACCTCACGGGCACCTAATCCAGGATATAAACAGGGTCAATGTTCGTGGGGGTTAAGACTGGCATTTGGTCAAGGTTGAAAGAAGCATACGTAGTGCCCTATGTATGCACAAAGAAAAGTGCATAAATCCTGGAAGACGTCTGTTTTCACACAATGCATATGAACAAGAATTGTGTTGAGAGAAAAGGTATGTAATTCATTGGACTAAAATGTTGTAAACTTTGCACCAATTGGGGAGTCACACAGCACATGATTATAATCTACTATCCCATGTAAAAACCACACAGAGCACATAAATCTGTATCTCAAGACCCATCTGCCCTCTGTGTGGGGAAGAATCACAAATGCTATGCCAAACACATGGTCAGTGCACTTTTCATGCTCTGCAGCCATACCAACAAGGCAACAGGCATGTAACCTGCTGCCATTCATCTGGGGCATAATCTAGCACTCCCAAGTGCATTAAGCTGCTTGCCAGTAGAGGGATAAAACTATCCCAAAAGCAGAACTGCCTCCCAAAGGCGAAGAACATGGGAGATGGAAGCAGCCTGCATTCAATAAACAGACAACATTACAAAATATGTACCCCTCACTGCACAACTACTTAAACGACCAAGACAGAAAGTTTTTTGTCAAAGAGCACCAACCGTTCTTTACATGGGAGAACTTATTTGCAGGCCTTGTTGCAAAAGGAAGTGGCCAACATGTTGTCACGAATATTTTAGGGGTATCCACCTATCTCATCTAGGTCAACCACCAGCATACCATAAGTATCCACAGGCATAATATCTGGCGAGTTTTGTAAAAAGAAACAAACATATTATTTCACCAATTCTTATCAACCACAACAAACAACAACAGATAATCCATGAACAGAGGCAGCAGAATCATCAGACAGCCATACAATTTGAGACTGTTCTGCTCCACTCTGTATCGAGATGCCATCTTCACGATTAAAAGCATAGAGGCACATGTGTTGAGGTGCCTACACCTAAGGACATTGCCGCTCCATGTATGGATGAGGAGAAATCGACGACTGCATGATCTGTCAGATGGGTCTCTCCACAGCCATTTCAAAGACAGCAGAACAACCAGAGAGAACCAGAGAGTGTTCACTATGGGCGTAGAACACGAACACCACAGTAGTGATGCATGTGATGCCCCTCGAAATTATCGGCCAAACCCATCCCCTGAAACACAAGTAGCGGCAGCGATGATGAGAGTGGGAAGGAAAACAACACATATCCATTCTTCGCCAAGCAGACTTGTCGAATCACACAGGCACTGTGTAAAGTCTGTAGGGGCTGTACATCTCTCAATGCTACCTTGCACAGGCACAACCATTATCAGCAACCCAGAAGCCTCACAACACTGCAGTAGGGAGCAAGCCTCAATAGGGCCACTACAACCCGTGGATTTGTAGGGTCCAGCCATCGACCCATACCAGCTTTCTTGATGTTATACCCTACTGTATGGCAGCATGGTATGTTCAGTGGGGAGGATTTGACATGAGCACAAACTCACATACCTTTGTCAATATTTGTTGCACCATTAAAAACACCTGTATCACCAGGCGGGTTCTGTGCTAATGACCAGAACTTCGGGCATGGCTGTCAGCAGCAGAACCTATTCGGTGTTTGGGGAGACAATCACTTCGCTTAACCCCATCCGAGTCAGCTGTCTGTCCCACTTTGATCCAACTATGTGGGCGACACCAGGAGAGCTCTCTGGTCTACATACCAATCGACCAACATGTGTGATCCAACACAACACAATGCCATCAGTACATAGAACATATGAAGGCAACCCCAATCATTTTATCAACTTTGATCAAGGTACATACAAAGAGCAAATGCCATTGTTTGATACCCGAGTGCAGTGTGTGCACGTCTCCCAACTGCAGAGTATATTTTATTGCAATCTAGACCCAAGTGAGTACCACGAACATGTAATGTTTTTGATAGTAATTAATAATACTTTAAAAGTGCAGTGCAACCATTTCCGACTTGGTCACGAGACCCACCCATCCAACATAAATCCAGACCCCAAATATAACTTCTTTATTTGTACTTAATGTGTGTTTATTGAGTCATTTTATACATATTTATGTTTGTGGACTTATGCATTAACCAATTTGAGCACTACAAACTTAATGACACAAAATTATGTTGTCGTTCATGTTATTTGCATTTTCATGATTAAGGGTTATGTATTTTAGTTAGGGCACATGCATTACTTAAGTTAGTTAAGGAGTTTTCATATGTTACATATAATTTAATCAAAAGCCAGAGCATGCTTTTCATGCATATTTTCCACTCTTCCATAATCTTCCTGACCTGCAAGGTGATAAGATCCCAGCAGTCCTTACAATCTGAAGTAGATATATATCGGAGCAGGCGACATGTGGTCAGTGCCCCCCAGGAATTTAATCAACCATTGTGCAATCACAATGTAAAAAAGAATTTTCTTGATTTTCACTGGAACATTCAATTAACTACATTTAGCATGGGGAGGAGACTCTTTCTACATTCTGCAGGCTCACTTACTGTTCAGGATTTTAACTTCATTGTGAAACCAATTCAGAGCACTTGCTCTTTTGAGTGCCAGGACTGATTCACACTATGCAAGTTAGGTAGCTATTTGTACGAGAGACTGCAAGAAACTGTGCAACCTCGTGATATTACTTTGACTCCAATCTGAGCTTCTTAATGGTTGTTAACCAGCACATTCAGGGTTTTTTTTTGTGATTCTTTTGAATGTTTAATATTAATTTACCTATTTTAACAGTGATAAATGACATATGATGTGTCCTTTCAGCTCTGAATTTAGTTAAACTGCGAAATTAACGTAACATATATGTGCCACAATGGGCACCAGTAGTGATATTGCCCAACTGCGAACTTCACATATCTAATAACCAAACGCTACTTAACAACTACCTTATCACTGATGTGGACGACAAGGTGAGGATTGGCCACCATGGTCTTCCACATCAGAGCTGCTGGTAAAGTATATGCAAAATATGTCTGGACTGGTGAGTGTTTTCGTTCCAGGAACATGTAATTCAAATAGTGCACACACAATGTCACCAACATCCTACCCTGCCCATCCGACATCAACAAATAAAATTTATAAAAAATTCTTACTTTAAAAAATTGGCCTAATAACACAAATGTATCTTGACAGAATAAAAGCATTGAAAGAAAAAAACATCCTTATATTGTTTGTTAAAGATTGGTGGTTTTGAATTAAACACCTCTTGCAAGTATCTTTTAAGTTGATACAAAAGGTTAGTAGATGAATAGCATAGCTATGTTTTCAAGCATCTCTCCTCATGTTAATGTTTATGTAAGTGTACATTTTTGAAAAGGGGTCTATGAAATATTCATACTTATTTCTCCCAAACAGTCTTGATAAAGCTTTAATCTGCATATGGAACACATTTTTTTACTGTCAAAATATTTCCTCTTAAAAATTATGCCATACATCATGATGGAGTGGAAATATGCAAAGAGAACCATTGCATCAGGATCTCTGTTTAAAATTTATACCATGCTATTCAAAGCCCAAACAGCAGAATATGTATTTTGAAACATATTTTAAACATGAATTTTCCAGATTAACAATCTACAAATAAACCCACAAACTTTGTATTAATGTTGTCACTGATTTCACATGTACCATAACAAATATTTT
The DNA here is from genome assembly GCA_002778355.1 of Clitarchus hookeri. Classification (NCBI taxonomy): domain Eukaryota; kingdom Metazoa; phylum Arthropoda; class Insecta; order Phasmatodea; family Phasmatidae; genus Clitarchus; species Clitarchus hookeri. The sequence goes on from NQII01000090.1 coordinate 1,156,996, forward strand.
TATATTTTTTGTAAAATACTGCATAAAATGTGTCTCTTCTGGGATAAAGGTAATTTGATGGTTCCGAACGATGACATAAACATGCTTATAAGGGACTAAATATGTAAGATTGTCATATATATAACCAGAAATTATGATATTCCATTACTTGTTGATTTGAAAATTGGATAGGTGATATATGTGTGTGTGTGTATATATATATATATGTATATATATATATATATAATTATTGAGGCATATTAACAAGTAGGCCCTACTGTATGTCAAAAAGAGGAAGCAGTGGAATGCAATAAATAACCTTTCCAGATTAAAGTAAACATTGTGTATGTTTTCTTTGTTACATACTAGATGCTTCCAATTAGATAGATATAAATGCATTATTTATCAATATTACCTCTTAATACATAAAAATAGTTTTACAAGAAACTATTGTTTTACATTCAGAAGTTTCGTTATGTTGGAAACATTCACATTAAGTGTATATTATGTTATGCATTTATGATGGTAGTTGCTAGAACTAAATTATGTATCAACTCGTAAGGAATTTTTTTTTTTACCAAACTTATCAAACTAAATTAAACTTAATGTTTGTTGACGTGGTTGTGTTTCAAACTACACTGACAATGTGTATTGCATCTGTATACTAGATGTATAGATTCTACAGTATATGTTTGAGAGAACCAGTTGCATGAACAGCATGAGTGTAAATATATAAGCAATAAATCAAATCTTGCATGTACAGTAAGAATTATCTTTAGTAGCTTTATACACTCTGAATCATATATTCCACTCAGAAAGGAACACCAGACAAGCATTCTGAGAATAATTGGAAATATATATACTGTCCAAATTAGCAAACTAAAAACACATCCTCTTTATCGTCGTTCCTCTTCTGGTCGTCAGAGCCCTAACCTGACATGCAGACATGAAACGTTACAAAGCCGCCCGGAGGGCGCACACGCCCTCGAATCGCTATCCACTCAGAATGGGACGAAGGACACAGTGACCTCCTGCGAGGAACGAAAAGACCACGGATTTAAAACTACATGAAGTAAACCACAAGTGTAGTGTGAGCATGATTTTTTGCCAACTATTAAATGCTGTGTTCATATATCGGCTGTGTCCCTGGTGCAGGTATGGTTATTTCGTTTACACAGTGACAGGTTAGTCTGTGCACCAGTTGGGTGTTCCCCAGGTATTCCGATGGCTAAGCACGAGAGTGTCTGTGCTATTTTACAGCGAACTGCCAATGAGCAGATGTTTTAATAGAGGTCTAAGCAGTTTTCTGGACACATCTCATGAGTAGGCGCAATAGTAATTATGCAGGGCTAGGGCAGGCTGACTAAACTGTGTGGGGTTGAGCAGTACTAACTGCAAAGCCACCGTGCTGAATTTCTTACGTTTTTCTCTATCGTTTAATTAGCACTGTTATTTTGATAGGAGGGCACTGCTGTGTTGTGTGTTTGTTACAGGGAATTACATTTGAGTCTCTCCCTTAGCATGGGAATAAATTAAAATATTTTTTTAACATTATTTTCTCTACGCACTCAGAGAGCAGTTTGGGGTTATTTTAATTATTGCTATTATTGTCCTCAAAGATTTGTATTATTTACTCATTTTTCCTGTCAGTGTTATGTATCATAGTTAAAAGTTATTTGGTTTTCTGCTTTTATCGTTAAGTTCTGCTGCAGCCCTAATATCCCACCAAGGCGACCAGGGACGATGGCCCTGTGACCTTGTCCAGTTCTTGTTGGACCACACCAGGGGATGGATGCATGATGTAGCAGACAAGCACTTTACCATCTCAACTGGCTTTGTAATTCTGCGATGTTAATATATTACCAGAACCGTTTTTTTTTCAGTCTTATTTGCTCTATTCTCTCTCTCGCCCTCGCAGCATCTAGTTTGGGTTGGGGAGAGTATTAATTTAAAATTTCCGGTCCGCAGCAGTGTCCAAACACAAATCTGGCAAGTGCGCCGACCACATGGTCATGTCCATGAACTTGGTTTATCATCTCATTTTCCAACACGCTCAGTTAATGTCTGCTTCAAGTAATTGTTTTAATTTTTCAATTTTCTTTACTTTGGCAAGTAAGGCTATGCCTACACCTGTAACCATGTGTCCAGAAGTAAGTTCAAATAAATAAACATCCGTCGCCATTCTACATGCTGAGTTGTATTTTCCAGTGTAATTCAGTGCCTTAGAAATTATTCTGTTAGTCAGGCATCGCCTTATTCCCCAGCATGAGGATTTATAGTTTCAATGCTCTGAGACCTGGTTTAGCTATCAGGCCCCACACTGTGTCAGTTAAATATTTCTAAACAATGTTACGCCATGTTAACTACCTTCGGGGATAGGACGTTGCATGGCCCTGAGAACCATTCGTCTAAGGCCCCGTCCCAGAAGTATTACAATTGATAGCTGGGTGGCACCCTTCACCACCTTAATCAGCTGCCATCGCCGTCTCGCCGCAGTCTGACACTCTCCGAGGGGGGTATATGGTGCCCTTCTGTCTGGACTTATATAGAGCGACTAGCTACTGGGACTACGGAGCAGCCACCAAGAAGCTTTCACAATCAAGGAATGTTGAAAGTCACAACATGGGTAAACCCATCATCTTCCCTGCACAGCACTGGTGATTGCTCGCCACTCAGACATCTTGCTGGCTGCATTCCAATCAGCACTAATGGGACTATCAACCACCACCTGGACAGAACCATGCTTACTCCTGCAGAATGTTGTCCACACATGGTAGTAAGTGTGAGCAGTGCGTGTTACCATGAGAGGTGGACCTGTTAATGTGTGATGTATTCTGGTACTTGATATGCTTGTTCGCAAATTCAATATCGAGTAGGAAAACATGTGTCAAATCAGAGGGACTGTTACATACTAACATGCAGAACAATGTAATCTGTGATGCTGCAACTTGTGAACAGCTAGATGCGTAATTTTTCGCGTATGTCACATGCCATTCCCGACGTCATCACAGCTGTGTACAGACACGAGAACTAGCACCTTTCGGCGATGGTGTTTTCGCATGAAGTGTATGTTTGGATAGAAACGATGGGTTGTATAATCGAGTTGAGGTCGTCACGAAATCCGAACCATGTGATACTTAGAGGAGCAGCCGTGCCAGACCTTCCCTGCATCTGTGTATGGGAAGCGGCGCGCTCCGAGGACAAAATCCCGGTGATGTACACTTTTGACCAGATGGTTTTGTGTTTGGGGCAGAGGTCGGATGAGGCTGGAATGTGCTGTCCATGTAACTCTACCTCTGCAAGAAAAACCCCCTGCTCAGTGCTGTTGCGAGAGGTCACAGGTGCATGTATAGAGGACGTCAATCAATTCCTTGTGCGCAGTGAAGATCAAGTGGGCATGTATGGGACACCTTTTGAAAAGTGGACAGAGTGGGCAGGAGCACAATTGCATGGGCATGCACACGAGTAGTGGACACTGTGAAGCGGCTGGAGTGCAGTTGTTGTGACTTTGCACACAGTCTAAGGAGTGCTTCCCTGCTGCAGAAGCCAGGGCCGACTTCCACACCCAGTTATAGGGGCGAGAAACTTTGCGATGGTAAACCTGCAGAGCACTTCCTTGCCAATAAACTGCAGTTGTTCAGGTTCATCCACCCAGAGCAACCACTGAAGGCAGCACTGCCTGACATGACCCGGCACCTGTATAACATCCTGCAGTCATTTCTCATCCTGGCCCGAGGTGAGTCGATGGAGAGCTATGTGCACTGTGCTGATGTCGCCAAAAATTGGATGAAACATCTGTTCTGGAACAGGTTTGCTGCTACCGAAGATTGCACCATTACATCACATGCATGGAATGACTCGCCATGGGAAGCACAACCTAACCAGACACAGCAACCACCTCTAGCAGCACGACAGGCCATCCAGGCCGCGACTGCACACAGCACCAACAGGTATTTCGACCACACCAGTGCCACACCTACCCAGTGCCAACCTACCATTGCCACCAGGATGGCCTTGTATGTAACCTGCCATCGAAAAAATGGGCTTTGAGGGAGACCTACATGACATTGGCCCACTTGTGATGTGCCAACACCTGAGGGCCCATGCTGCTGTAGCCAAACCAGTTTAGCTGCTCCACATCCCCGCCGAGGTTAACTACCACCCTATGTCTGCCCTCGTCGAAATCGCCGGCAGCCACATCCTGGTGCAGCCAGCACTCATCAACCCAGGCGACCTGCATCCAGACCCTGGGAATTAGCATTTTTATGTTGGCTGCTAAATACCCAAATAAATTAAGAGAATAACTATTATTACATGGCGCTGTGTTTTGTTAATTCACACAGTCTACATATGCAAAAGTTAGTTGTAACACCACAGTCTCCAGCTATATCTCGAAAACGGCAATGCAGGAGGAGAATGGCAATGAAGACTGTTATGTTTTCCAAGAAATGAATAAGAAGCCATACACCAGTACAGATGTTATGCTAATGGGTTCCACCCCACCCACCCCTTGCTGATGAACAAGTGCATTGTTTAAGAGCAGAGAGTCATCTTGTCATGTGGTTATGGCCACAACCCAATGAGCTATGCCGTCACAGTACTCACTGTATGACCTCTTCTCAGCTTCATCCCAGACATCTTATGTGACCGTACTATGACCCGGAATCACGCTGGTGTATGCAGTTTCTGGCTGGAATGGTATGCTCATCTTTGCTAGATCACTAATTTCGATGAGCTGGATATGGGAGTATTGTATATCTCATGTGTGATACCACAGCCACCACTACTTCAGAACTTGGGCCAATGGCATCAGAATGCATGCAACAAAGTAACAAATAACTTCCCAACACTTACACTTGCTGCTGAATGTATGTTCTCCCTGGACCATCGTGCTGTCCATACTCAAGGCTTCAAAATCCACGATGTACTGCCCACACACATATGTAAGTTAATTAATCTTTTTTTACTTGTATACACAGCAGACCTTTCCGAGCAGGGTAGGGCCCATTTGCAACTGCAGTCTTCCAGCATAGTAGTATGTATTTGTCTTGTACACTCTTCGGTCCACCAGCAGGATGTAACATAGTCTACATTGCATAGGACAAAGTCCTTTTGCTTGTACTTGCACTGCAGTTCTGTAATATCTTCAAATTCTTTGTGAGCTCTTATAATGTGTCGATTTGCAGGTAGCTGACTATTTGATCGGAGATTAGTCACAGCACACCAATTGTACTTGTAGCCGGTTATAATCTCGATCTGGAAATTATCCCATGTATCATGATCTCCCCACATATTATTTTCACCATCATATACCTGTTCTTGCTTATGTCCAAGCTATGGTTTAAATACCACCTGTCCATACCCAATTAAATACCTCTCCTACAAGTTCACATTTTCCGGCATAAATTGTATAGAGTCATGTGTGTCAAACGTATTGCTCAAGGTGACTGCGGCTGTGGTTCTCTACTAAATGCTGCACTGCTGATGACTGCGGGCGAGATGTAACACTCATTGCTTCTTATATTGCTGCCAAGTAAACTTCACATAACAGTGGTGAACACATTGTCTTCCACATAACCGCTCCACGCTTCATGAAGACTATTTACTCTTCGCCTGCACAGGTCTCAATCCAATAGGTAATGACACAGTTGTTGCGATGGTACAGCTCATATGCAATTTACTGTATAATCCATACCTGAAGTAAATTCTCTCCGTTTGCATGAACTATCAAAGCAGTGATAGTGCAAGGCAGCTTCGTGTCCGGTCGCAGGTAATACAGGGGACACGCAACAACTTAGCATTGCGTCGGGTAGAGGACAATAGATTTCTCTTAGCTTTCAATGTTTTAACTCACCCACTGTTCGAGTCCATTGAAGCCTTTCACTTGCTCAAGCAGTAGAGAAGTTTTAAAGTGAACACGCTTGTACCCAGTTGTAGTATTGCTGTACTTGACCACATCCAGTGGGTTGAATGCTGTGTACATATTTGGAGAGACGTTCTACTGCTATAAGAGAGAGAAAGACACTATTTTATTCCTATATTCACCCACATTATGCTAATTCTAGCATGTGCATTGTCTTGCTGATATTGATAAGCTTCACACCTGCACAGACTATGTGTACATAGTCGAATTAAGCATTGCCATTACACTCTCTGTGATCAGTTGAATGTAGCGTGAAGGTAATCGTACCCGAAACTCGGCATTTGACAAACTCGTTATGCAATTGCTTTTACAGTGCTATACTGTTCAGCTTCGCAATAAGACCGTCCATGATGGTATCGAGTAGTACAGTGGTTTACACTCATCGCTGGGTAGATATTTATATTGCCTTCTGTTGTAAAAAACACAATCACAATTGCCCCACCTCCCTCCAACTCGTGGTATGTACCGCTCTCCATAGCCCATGTCCTAAGAAGCAATACGTTCATACATGGACAATGACCGGCCTAACCTGCATGCATCACACATGTGTTTGGTTTTCATGTACCATGCCTTAAATGTTCTTAATGATATGCTGTCATATTCTATCTGCAGATCTCTTCACGCCACAATACACTCTCAATCATCTCTTCTGCTCTGGGCCTGCCCCCAAGACCATGCCATCTGCCTCCACAGCCAACATTGAGGTAAGTACAATACATAGTTTATCATTCTCTACATCACCATCACCCCAACTTAGACTGTGATAGTATTTTTCCAACCATATATCTGCCACCTAACTTTTCTTGTCCAGCATCGTCCACAGAAAAAAGGGGTGGAAATATCATTGTTGCTATGCTGCCTTCTCCATACACTTTGCAAATGTGTTAAATAATGAAACTACGCGGACACTTGCAGCCCCGTATATTAGCAATCATTATGATGGTTGGATGGTGAATGGACTATAGGTACCATTACGTTAGTATTTTAATTACTCTTTCGCACACTTTGTATGTAACCAGTCTAGAGTGAATTATTAAGGTATAGTCTTCAGTCTTGGCTGGGAAATTATCAGATGTAGTCATTTCAATCCTGCAATCGACAATGCCTAACGTTATTCTATTGTCCTGTTTACTAATGTCAAACACCGGCAAGGGAGCGGTGTTCATTAACTCGCCTGGTTCCAGAACAGGTGACTGCATTTGCCCATATTAGGAATTCTGAAACTTCGTGTACATTCGATATAGTACCATGTATATACCATTCCCGAAATCGATGTTTAAATTTCCATACGGGTAACACTCAGAGTTGAGGAAAATTTTACCGTTCTTTATGTTTGCATAATCGAATTTCGAATGGTCTGCATTGGCAATGTTCTGTTTGCCTGCTTGAAATGCAGCTATTATATAGTGTGTCCTCTAGCTTGTGAAACTTCTTTTGACATTATAATTCATACTCATGGAGATTGTTACCTGATAGGTTACGTCTCAAAACCCCATGTACAAAATGCAATAGTGAAATTCCTGCCTTTCTCTGCAAATTTAAAAATTCCATGCGCTCTGACATTTTTACCTGCATGTAGGGAAGCAGCTATTCGATAGATTGTATCATCGGAGCTGTGGCTTTCATTGCAGCGTCAGTATCCAGGACAACATTCGCTTGTGTATTGGCCATGTGAATAACTAGCTTATGCTTGGAATTAATAATTACATGCTTGAAGTCTTCAGCGAACCCTAACATCATGGCTAGCAGAACACTTACTTAAATTTTCCATTAGCATAGACAGGGACTTAAAAATCCCCTTCGATCCCCAGCCTGCCATTTTAGCTGCTGATAGTTGGTTATGCTTTAATGAGAAATAATTCTTTATGGTGGCTGTAATTCCAACATCTCTCATCGCATTCACATCACATCCATTCAGCAAATTCGCGATTTTACTTATCATGTGCAGTATACCATTCGTAATAATTTTCATTTCAACATGTACACAATTGCCTGCCTTTGTTAGCGTTCCTCGGAACATTAAATATGAATTACATGGCATTGTGTATATATATAAATATATATTGATTTTTTTTACCGCGAACCGATTCTCGGACGAAGGTACATTCGGACCTGACAGATTGAGCATGTATGTGTGGATTCCAGACGTGGTGATCGCGTAGCCGAGCATGCCGGCTTGGCTAAGTTTAATATTTCCATGTCCATATTTGTTGACCGTCGGCCCCAATCTACTAAGAAAACACACGTTTTATGATGTAGTGTGCTGTGTACTTGCCTCGTACTGACTTCCGGTTACGTACAGTAAGCTGCTTTTATTGGCTTTATACACATTAGCTTAAATTTTAGACACATGTTTAGTTGATATAGGCTTACTGTTATTTCCTCACCTTGGAAATTTATTAAACAGATGTCTTGGTCTTCTATACAAACGGCCAAATAATGTACACTCTTCGCCACGACCAGAATGTAAATGGGTGTCTTCGGTACATCCACCAGCTTAAAGCCTGGTGGTACCGTCGCGGAAAATTCGTTTATTTTTTGGTTGGGCTGGCCATTGAGTTATGATCTGGTAACCAAATTACAGTTTATTCTTATAATCTTAATGGGGAAAATGTTTACCAGCAGGGTAGATTCGTGCATTTTATTCGCTTTGTACTTTGGGTTCTTGCATCCAAGAATAGCAGCGAGTGTATGGCTTTGTGTGAAGTATATCTTAGCATTACATTACATCTTGTGTAAAGCATATTTGTGTTACCTTGCATCACCAACGACACATCCGGCCACAGTGTGCGCTTAAGCTACATTACTATTTCTTCCATCTCATACGAACCTGTGGGTGCATGGACCTATACTCTCTTACTGTCGTCCTTGATGTACCGAATCACGCAGTTGCGTTCATCTATGCTCGGTACAGAGAAGTAAGTTTGGAAATATATCAGCGCGACAGACCACATCCCCTCCAGGTTCAGCAGGGGAAAGTGCACGGAATGCAAATCCGAGCTATTGCCCGACACAATCAGGGTTACAGACATGACTGATGCTTACATTTAGCGTGTCCTCATAAAGTATAGTTTGTATATCTACCTTGAAAGAAAGCACTGCTAGAGGTGCCCATAGTTTAATTATCAAGTCAGTTGCTCTGCTTCGTAGTTGTAGTGTAATATTGTGGCTCTCAAATATGTTTTTGGTTCTGGTGGAGCCCTTAAATTTCCATATCTGCGGAAGTGTTCCACCATATCACCGCACTTTTTTTACATGGTGCAATATGTCCCTGGCTTGAGACTGGTATCCCGGTTTAATATATCACACTCAACTCGCCTTGGATGGCATAGTAAATGGTCGCGCACTAAAACACCTCGGAACGTGGACGACTGGGTAGTGTTCTTAAGACCGCTTCTTTCACCCGACCTCCCTCCTCCTTTTTCGATTTCCTCCACCTCCACTCCCTTCACAGTAGGTTCGAAGATATAGTCCACTGCCATTTTTTTTACATCTACTGAGCTCCTCCATATTCCTATTGTGGCTCATGGCTTCAGCCAACTGCTTATTTTCCTACTTTGCTGTTTCCACTGCTCTCGCAATACTCCTTGCGCCACTGGTCAAACTGCCGGGGATGCCAAGGATTAGCAAGATGAGAGGCAAGATGCCTTCTCGCAGGGTTATTAAACGAAGGTTATGGATAAGCAGAGTACCCTCTGGAACTACAAGATATCCCAGGTAGTTTGGTTGTTTTTTGTGAGTTCAACATTTGTGATTGATGCACATTATGGGATTGATGTACAGGTATTGGAACATATCTGCCAGATGATGGATATGATCCACCTCAGGTCTGCGGCTAAATTAAATAATTTAGATATGCCATTGTATAGTCTCTAGTGAGCCCATCCAGTAGGTGCACCATTATATTCTGGAATGTGGAGGGGGTGCACGAGCCCAAATGGCATAGCACAGAATTGAAACTTTCTGCCATCTGTAGTCATGAAAGCAGGTTAGAATTGATGGATTGCTTGACAGGAATTTGCCAATATCAACTGTTTAGATATAGTGATGTAAAAATCTGTGCAATTCGTAGATGTTTCAATATAGTATTTAAGCTAATAAGCAGTGGTGGTGCACTTTTTGTAACCAGGTTGAGTCATCAAAAGTCAGTAGCAAAGCACAAACTGCCATATATTTTGGAGCTACAGTTGTGGCTGAATTAGGCGGGCTTTTACATGGCTCAATGATGATACCATCGCTAATCATTTATTAAATCTCTTGGCTAATGACATTGAGCTGATAAAGACCATAGTCCCATGGTGTGGTGTTAAATGGTTCATTATTGGTGCTCCTTGTGGTATGCTTGTCAACAGTTGTTTTTTTTAGTGTACTGCCAGCCACAAACAAATCTGGACGTTCGACAAAGACCTGTTGGGTAGCATTGTTGAATTGTCCTGTCGCTGTATGTTCAAAACTGTCAAGTTCCACATTAGGTTTTGGGATGTCATTGCATCTGTCCAAATTGTTCATCGTATGCATTCAGGGTTACCAAAATAAATGTGAACCCTAATGAGTACAGTTATGGAACATTTTTCAATTAACCACAGCTCTCTGAAAATAGAATTCTCGCGAATTTCACCTGATACCAGCACAGTCACTAGTTTTTATATATCACGAATTTCAACTGAAACTACTGATTATCCTAGCATGGCGCTGTTGTTGGATAAGGTTGCAAAGTCAATAGGCTGGTAACACTATTTGACATATGCTTTGTTTACTAACTCCGCAGATACAAACTTATATACCACACTGGTGTCAATTATAGAAACAGCAATATAGTCATTAACTCTTAATGGTATACATAATAAGCAGTCACAGTTTGTATTTACTTGGCCCACATAGGTTAGTATCTTTGAGATGTTGCAGTTTGTTGTTGTTCTGGTGGTGAAGCAGGGGGCTCCAATTCACCCTACACTGACATAAGGTTTCCAAATAGCAGTGGTGTGTTGTTTGGGCAGATCTTGTGCCAGAGGTACAGCTCATCTATACAACAATGTTTTATGCTGTTTAGAAAATAAGTCCCATTAACACTGTGGCCCAGTGCAGTTGTCTGTAGATTGTCCCACACTTACCTGGCATGGTTTCTGTTGTTTTTACCAGCCATGTGCATTCATCCTGCATACAGGCAGCGAGGCTGGCAATAATAGCCATGACTTTGTCTATTTGGACACTGGTTCCACATCATTATCCGTCACTTCACTTCGGGTAGATGTGGAATTTGGATTACTGTTGCCAAATTTCCGGTGGATTGTTTTTGATAGTATTGGTGGTGTCATATCAGGTTTCTATTTACACAAATGGACATGCACATAAAATGCTTAACCTTCCTCCCCCCACGAAAATAATGGGCCTTAAAGCCAGTCACTACTATCGCCTTCAAAGGAGTTCTAGTTGTAGGTTTTCATAATATTAGTTGTCTAGGATACACTTTCAGCTGACAAGTGTTTCGAGATATTCATGTTGGCCTTGTTCTTTGGTAAACTTTACAAGCTGCTGTTTGAGTGTTGTACATGTGCTAGCATAGTATGATGTAAACTTCTGAATTAATTGTGGCTGCATCAAATTGTACTTCACAAATAACCTACACCAAGTAGAAGAATCACCAACCAATATATTCCAAACTGCACTGGCCCAATATTACCTGCCAAACCACAGTGTGGCAGGCTTGTAGTTCTTGTAGTGCATGCTACGATCGAGGGTCCGTTTTTTCTACACTTCAATATAGCACAAATACTTTGAACTAAAGTTTTGGAGAGAGTGAGAAAGTTCTGCGATGTTCTGAGCTCTGTTCTCTACCCATCTTGGTGTAAACACTGGCTACATTTCAAGGTGTTAGATCGGATGGACAGCCACTCGGATGCAGAAAGACATGTAGAGTGCAGAGCACTGTGGCACATGTTTCATCGTACTGTGTGTGGCCCTGTGCCGATACGTACATTCGTGGTTCATTTCAACCCGATCACTGTTGATGTGAGTTGCATGTTGAACAATGGTTTGGCATCAGATTAGAGACAGAGACAGTTAATCGCCCTTAAGCAGTATTGCGCTGAAAGGCTTTCAGTCATGTATTTGCCACAAGTACATCAGATTTGGACTTCGGGCCAAGTTAGCGGATTGATTGCCATTTCAATCGCGGAAGCATTTCAAGTCACGGCATAGGTACACATAAAGTCAAGCTGTTCACGGACAATCTTACCAGGAGATTACAAACTCTACTAGACCCACTCACTCTCGCACATGAAGGGCTGTTCGGTCTGTCAGCTATTATTGGAGGTGGAGAATGCCAGTAGGCACATAGGGTAGCGACACCATGGCTGATTTGTCCCTTGGCAAGGGTAGCAGGCTACAAGATAGTGGGTTAGGGTTACTGAAGCCATTCGGAACAAAGGTAACATTGTGAGGTGTCTGGACGCAAGTCCGAGTTGGTTGTTGAGCTGCAGTTTTCGCCACATATGTCTGGGTGCCATTTAACATGGCATTTGCGCAAGGAGGGATGGTTTAGCATCAACGATGGTAACATCTAGTCTAATTGCGTAATATCCCACCGAAGTGGAATACTGTGATTAAATAAATGTTTGAGATTATGAGATAGACTCCAACTTGTCTACCAGGCTAGCTCAGATGAGTACAAGTCTTTTATAATTAGGTGTCCAGCCAATAGTCATTTGGCGACATCCCTCCTCACAACAACAAAGCAAACATCGTGGCCTTACTGGGGTTTTAAGAGCTAATCCTATGCTCCTGCATGATGTAGTAACAAATGATATGATAAATATAATAATACTGACAGTTTTTGGAGTGGACCAAGCCCTGAAACCCTTACATAATATAAATGGGGTGTATATATGTATATATATATATATATATATATATAAAGAAAACACAAATATATAGCACTGTTTTATATACAGCACACTCACTGATGATAAATCGCACTCACGATTTAGCAGATAAAAAAACACAAGTGAGATTTGTGCTTATGGCTCACCTGTGGCCTAAGCAGTAAGCAAAGGCCACAAAGATTAGAACAATAATTGCATTGCAAACTAAATCTCTAGGGTGTGCTGAGTCTGCAGAGACAGTGTAGCTCCCTAGGAATACAAAATTAAGAGGTTCCAGTCGATTAGCCCCTATTATCTGTTACATGGCCTATGTAAATGTTGATGCCCGCTGGGTATGTGAACATGCCCTACGCCTGCACCGGTTATTTCCAGACTGACTTGGCATGGAGAGGCAGAGGCGTAGCTGGACACTGTCTAACATGCAAGCACAAAATTAATAAATATTCTGACCGAAAAAGAAACAATGAAAAGTAAACACGAAATTGTTAGAAAAAAAACCCTGTAAAATAAAAAATATTTGTTTGTTTTTTCTTTAGCTTGAATACAATTTTTAATTTTTTTAAATGTGATTTGGATGTTACATGCTAAAAATGTAATCAAACCCACAAATGAAAAAAAAACAATGGAAATGAACATAGTTTTACATTGCACACACTTTAACATAAAATTAATGTTTCTATAATAAAAACAAATATTGCTCATTTTAATTAAAGTTCGTAAAGCTAGAGGTTATAAGTAAACAACTGCGGGGGCTTTTTTTACGATAGTGTTAAACGTTCTCTAATATCACTTTTTAAGTTCTTAAAAATGTTACCTTAAAAATAAACAATAGCAATTATTTTAACAAATGTTTATATATGCAAACAGATATAAATAATGTATTTGTAAAAATAGATGGCAATTTTTGGTGTGTTATTTTAAACACATGTATGTGTGTCGATATCAGATATAACACTTCTCCCAACATAATTAATATTGGGTAACAAGGTATCATAATAAAAATTCATCATAATTACAACACTGTTGAGCTACCTTGTGCAGGCTTTGAACAAGGTAGTTCCATGTTATATGAATGTCTACATGGGCCAGAAGACCTGTTCAGCTCATGAACGAAAATGTACTGTGTGTGAATGAATCACTTCTCAATTCCACACAACTTTCCCGTGCGCAAATATGTGTATAAGTATGCCATGACATGGACTAGAATCTGCAGTGACACAGCTAACCATGTCATAATATTATATTTCTATAAAATATATCCATTGATGTAACTTTCTATATTCAATAAGTTGAAATTCATCAAACATTTGATAGTGCGAAATGCAGAATAATTTATAACATGCACTGAATTATTTAAATCATGGCAGTAATAAAATTATAACCATACAAAATACTAAATGCAAACATGTCGCAAACTGAATGCAAGACAATATTAACTCTTGATATAGAGTTTTTTTTTCTCTGAGAATCAGATAAATATTTGATACATTACAATGGAAGATAGTTGAAACATTTCGTTCAATTGAGAGCACACATGGTAAATACTACATCACCACAACCTAACAACGACTTATCAACCTATTGGGTTTTTGGTATCTGAGATAGCCTTTCAACAATCTCACTCGGCATTTATCTGTGTATTAAAAGGATGACAGTCGTGTTCAGGAAGCGTAACAGGAGCATTCGATCATTATTACGAGTCACCTCGTCATGGGGTGATCTCAGGAGAGACATGTGTGCGAACGGCCCGTACACTTGATGAAATTCTTGCTCTGGTGCCCTTATATTTCTGCAATCACTTCTAAAAACCCAGTACTGTAAGTCAAACCTTTCTCGCTGCTCCTTGTACTATGACATTCTGTTATATTTTTATTTTCTATAAATTTATATATACGACCAAGCATACATATACACACATGAATACACATATAGTCTTTCTGTGTTTCATTTTAATAGCGATCTAAAATATTTTCGAATTTACACAAAATCTGAAAATTGAATTCGTGTTTTTTAATCCACATCAGGAACTCACATAGTTAGATGATACAGAGAATCTAACAAATTCTGGGAGAATTAGTTTTAAACTATTAAAATTTTTTAAAGGATTATGTATACTTTTTTTAGCGAAATAAAAAAATTATGTAAAGTAATTGACATGCTTGGTTTTAATACAATAAATGCGAAATAATTAGCACCATTAATGTTAATTTATATTGGACTTTATGTTAAATATCACATACATTTTCAATTCAATTTAATTTTGTATTCAATGTGATATGTCGAAATTACTAAACTAACTTCCTATTTAACTATTTGGTTTTAATAATCAACATATATATATATATTACACCATAGTAAAATGTTGTGGCATATCACTCATAAAAGTTTTTTTTGTAAGTTATTGAAACAGAAAAAAAAAACCGAATTGAAAAGTTGGCGAACATAAAAAAACATCTCCCCGCCCCAGCCGAAACTCTCTCGGGGTGGCCAAATTAATCAAAAAAACAAGAACCAGTGAAAGAATTTACAGAAAGGCAAACCTGCCAGGAAAAAAAAACTGGTGAGCAGGAAAATCACATACCACAGATACAATAGAGGCAAAAGGATAAAACCTACAGAACAGATTCTTAAAACTATGAAAACAGAAAAGCCCCATGCAGGTGCAAGCAAACATGAGAATAATACAAAAACACTTACAGTTAAAGCAAACGCAGATCTTCAAGAGCAGGGTAGTGGAGATCCTCTTCATGGTCGAAGCATAAACATAGAAAACAAGGTAATGGCCTTTACCGCACTCGACTCACTCGACAGGTGAGGAACGTGCACTGCACACACACTGACACGAAGAATGACGATCTGGAAGAGGGGCGGTCAAACCACCCGGTCGAAGGGTAGCAGGTGCGAAGCTCCATCGTTAGGTGAGGCCGTCAAGGAGAAAATCTCGGATGCGGCGATGAGGGAAGGGCTCCAGCACATCGTAGGCGCCTAGACGACCAACCAAAGAGTTCGGATGACGTGGAGTATATCGAAAGAAGTGGGCAGCAGTGTCAAATACGAGAGCAGAAGGCCAGCGAAGACAGGCCAAGTCATAAGGGGAAGCTACATGTGTGGAGACAGGCACACCAAGCTGAAGTCGAAGACCATGGTGATATGGAATAGAGATGATACGCACGCGAGAAGAAGGGACACAAGCCAAAACAACAGATGCGTAAAACAGAATAGGAAGAACGGAAGCTTGCCAAAGTCGTACCCGGACATCCAATGGCAAAGGACAGACCGGAAAGAGAACTGAGCGAACCAACCGCAATGCCCCTGAGGCACGGCCAACCATTGTGTGCAGGTGATGAACCCACAACAACGACGCATCGAAGTGCACACCCAAGTAGCGAGCAGACGGCAGACAGGACAAAGAAGGTCCTTGAAAATAAAGAGCAGCAGGTGGGCGACAGCGTCGTTTGGTGAAAAATAACCACTCGGTCTTGTCGGGATTGGAGCGAATGCCCCGACGTATAAAATATGAGTCCAGCAATCGAAGAGAAGCCTGCGAACCGGCAGCGAGTGCAGAGGTGCAATTTCCAGATAGAAGCACGACCGTACTGTCTGAATATTGTATGACAGTGGCCCCAGCAGGAGTGGGCATGTCGGCTACTTACAAGGCGAATAACAGAGGGCTCAGTAATGAACCTGAGGAACACCAGCATAGACAAAACAAGCCGGAGAAAGGACAGGCGAGATAAGGACCTGGAACATGCTATGTGATAGATAACTGAACAGGATGGAGACGAGATGCTGAGTAAGACCGAAATGACGAAGATTCAGAAGAAGAGCCCTGTGGTGAACAGAGTCAAAAGCCCTGTCTAGTACCAGAAAAAGAAGAGCTGAATAGTGATGTAAATTAAAGCTGGAGGTATCCTGGTCGATGATGGACACCACGGCTTGAAGAATGCAGTGGCGACTTCGAAATCCAAACTTATGAGAGGGAGTAAATCCGACTCCTCCAGAGCAGTGCGGAAAAGTCGGAGCAAGATACGTTCAGTAACATTGGACAGTAGAGAAAGTAAATTAATAGGGCATTATCCAGCAATAATCGAGTCGGCCCCACCTTGTTGGGGAATGGGCACGACACCCGCTCGTTTCCAGGAAGCCAGAAAATGCTATAAGCGAATTGTAGCGTTAATGATGATTATCGTGTAGTTAATAGCTTTGCGGGAAAAGGAACGCAAGAGCCGAGCAGGAAGACCGTCAACTCCTGGCGATTTCACCATTGAGAGGGAGTCCAAGGTTCGAGCCACCTCGATGGGAGAAGTAAGAAAACAACCTCGAAGCGGGGAAGCCAGGTCAGGTTGGAAATAAACAGAAGATAGTGCATCCGGAGAAGGGTCAGGCTCAAAGCAGAAGGCGGTAAACGAGGTATGGAACGTCTCGGTCAAGTTAAAAGCCTGAGATGAAGGGTCCTCGCACAAGTGGCCGCCAGACTGCAGGGGGGCACACCCAGAGGAGGGGCACGCATTCCGCGAACATGGGACCAAACAGAACCGTTGAGAAGCGACGACTGAAGTTGACAGAGCTGATGAAGGGTAGACCAACAATGAACAGCCCAGCGGGCGAGGAGACGGAAGCAGTGGTATTCTGCCAACGCATCTTTCGCACAGACCTTTTGCCAACGAGAGCATTCGCGATTGCGTGCACAAAGAACCGACCGCCCAGCTGGGGGTCCCTGAGACACCATGCTGGCCGGTGCAGAATGGCATCTGAGGCAGCAGAAGAGATGGAAGAAACGAATGCGCCCCCTTGGCGACGCCCAAAATGGCAGGAGTGCGAGGAGAAGCTGCGAGATCAAGGGAAGCATCCAAAAGCCTGCGAAAGCAGCTTCAATCGCCCCGGCGAAAGTCCCACAGCAAGGATGAATAGTCAGGCGGCACAGGAAAAGCGAGACCAGCAAGCACAGGCAAGTGATCTGAAGCAAGCCTCTTCAGCACCCAAGGAGGGGAGAGAAGAATTTCCGGCGAAGTTATGAAAAGTTCGAGAACCGACGGATGATGGTCGGCACAGGCTGGAACATTAGTACAAGAACAAGGAGCAGAAAGGAGAAAACCATGTGTCGAAACAAAGGCAACGAAAATCAGATTTCAGACTGCGCCAGTGGACATGCCGGCAGTTGAAATCCCCAAAAAGAACCAATGACGAATCGAGTGATGCCAAGGTAGACTGAGCCACAGTGGGAAACACACAATGTTTAAGAAGATAAATGGCCACAGCAGTGAAACAGCAGTTACCTGCCTGAATGCAAACCCCACGGCCTTAAGCAGAAATACCATATGGTGTGAGACAGCAGTAGTGGCGAATGTTTGAGCGAACCGAAACCACTACGCCGATCGGTGCGGTGAACGACATAGCCTAAAACAATAAGAGAAGCGGAAAGTTTGAACCAGGACTCAGAAACCTCGACCACGGCAGGACGATGATGATCCAACAAGGCGAGAAATAAAGATGATGAGTGAGCAATGAGCAGGCGTTCCACGTATAAATGAAGTTAGCCAACTGAAGTAGGAGGAGGTAGAGAACGGAAAGCCTTACACATCTCCAACAGAAGAGCTACACCAGAAAATAATGCCTCACATTTGTCAAACAAGAGAGGCACCAGAAAAAAACGAATCTACTACCCTGCGAAAACGAGGCAGCCATGAACAGAAGTCGAGCTGGTGGAAATAGTCGAAAAGTGCTCGAAAAGAAGACAGAGCTGAATAGTCAGAAAAGGAAGGAGAAGGGGCAGCCAGAGGACGATGAGAAGCGGAAGCAGGGCCGCCAAAGAGCTGTGATGCAAAGAGAGAGAGAGAGATAGAGGGAGAGAGACGGATCCACAGGTGCACTCGTGAAAGAGGCCCCTGCACTCTGGGGCGAGCACCAGAACTGGGCCGTGACTTTCACTGCATGAGTCGCTCATGGAAAGCGAGCCACTGGTATTTGACAGGACATTGGCCATAATTAGCCAGGTGACAACCCTGACACAGGCAAAATACAGGCAGTTGGTCAGAAGGTAGAATGCACTGGCAGGAAGTATGGGGGCCGCCACAACGGACACAGAGAGGAGCCTCATAGCAGGTATGGGAAGAATGGCTGTAACACTGCCAACGGAAACACTGAGTGACCCGCCCACTGCCATGATTAATTTCGACCTGTAACCTGATGCTGTTCAAATGGTGCAGGCAGAGCGCATCGTGAAGAGGAGCACACCCTTCAAGGACAACCAAGAATAAAGGCCAGGGCTCTAGAGTGCGGCCCCGATGATCCACACGAACTGCCGTCTTCACTGGGATGCCCAGGTCAACAAATGCTGATTTTATGTCGTCAGGGGGCATGTCAATGGGGAGTCGACGCAGGACCACACGGACATTGCAGTCTTTGGGACAAGTTCATGTGTGGAACTGGTCGCCCCTCGATCTAAAGAATTCAACCATTTGATAGTGGTCCTCGCGAGACAATATCTTGAAGGTAGTGCTGCAGCCTAAGTTCGTCAAGACCATCCCAGGAAATATGATGTGAAGGTCAGCGTCAAACCATATCGCAAAAGCGCCCATTCCAACCTGACGAACAATAAGGGTGTAGACGGAACTCAGCGAGAAGTCGAGGTAGAAGCGCCAGAAACATCAAGGGCACCGATGGCCGACGAAACAGGAAGAGACAGTGGAGCTGAAACCAGAGGAGTTGCTGGGAAAAACCTGTTCAGCTTAGTGCATCGCCGAGGCGACAGAGGAGCATCTAAAGGCACAGGGGCCGGGAGTGACAAGGAGCGAACACCAGCCGAAGAAGCTCCAGTCCAGGCATCACAATCTGTCCAATCTACATGGTCTGAGTCTTCAGATGGAGAGAGGACTGGACGCATAGAGGAGGCCCAGAGGAGCAGCGTCCATGTGGGAGTCTCGAAGGAAGAGGGCAAACCAATGGTGAGACCGGAAAAAAGAGCTGCCGTAGAGTGGGCAGCAAAAGGACCTCGAGATCCAGAGGAAGCTGGAAATGAAAACACCGCCGCAGAGGAAACTGGCAGAGAAGACAACTCTGGTTGAGGCGCAACCAACGCCGAAGATTCATCCAGAAGCGGAGGTGGTAGCAGAAGGGACGGCAAAACCATGTTTGGCGCAGCAGGGAGAACGACAAGAGTGCTAAAACAAGGTTTTGCAGATGCCAGGGGCGACTACAGGTGGCCACAGGGCCCACAAGCATAGAAGCTGCAATAACAGTTGGTGGTACACATGGTAAGACTGTAGGAGACAACAGACATGGCAATAGAGACAGCCCAGGTCTGGGGATGCCATGTGGCAGCGAAACAGAAGAGGAAGCCAGTTAAGATGAAGCTGGAGAGTGTTGACCTGCTGGAAGCGACAATGAGAGCACAGGCATACTGCAGGAGTCCAGAGCAGCCTGGCGGGCAGCCACAACAGTAGCCTCACGAAGGGGAATAACGCTCGCTACCTGGGAGGATAGTAAAGGTGAGGAGACAGAAACCATGGGATGGGCCACACCAGGATGCACCACCAGAGCCGAACACACCGATGTGGTGTGAGTGGCTGAATTGCATGTGGCAACAGAAGTAGATGAGGGAAGCAACGAGTGCCCACAAGGATGAGGAGAAGGAGGGAGTAAGGCCCGAGAAACCGACCGGCCAGCAGAGTGATAGAGCAGCTGGTCGGAATATTTGTCAAAGCTGGAAGGAAACAGGCGAGACGAAGAAGGTGCTGACGAGCCAGGAACCTTTTTCATCTTGGAGAGCTTCTTCTGAGGCTTCTTCAGATTAAGGCGCAGAGAAGCCCCACCAGTGAGCCGAACAGGTGGACAGGAAGCCGGAGTTGGGGGAGGGGGTGACACCACAGCGCACCGAGGAGGCGGGCACAAGGAGGAGACTGTGCGCACACGACCAGCATCATGGCGAAGCAAGTCATCTGTTGACACCACAGAATGTGGTGAAGTGGCAGGACCAGTGGAATGGGGTGACGAAGCCGATGTATGTGACATGGCGAGTGCAATTGGAGATGGGAGAACAGCAAAAGAACAATAGAGAAAACTGCTGGCAACAAACCCCACAGGAGAGCGAACAGCAAAAAGGATTCACCACAACTAACACACAAGCAAAAGAGAACAGAAAATCAAAGCCTGAAACACAATTGGCGCAGCAAGCAGGCGCACTCGACAGGAAAGCCATATGCTGGAGAGAGCAACTGGCAGGCGCACTCGACAGGAAAGCCATATGCTGGAGAGAGCAACTGGCAGGCGCACCTGACAACAGAACGAAAATCGCTAAAGCAGGGCATTTACACACACTAGGTGACAAATAGCATTATGGCTCAGCAGGCGGCGCACTCTACTGGAGAGCCTAGTGAGCGATAGCGCAACTTGCAGGAAAGAACGTCATCAAAGCGAAAGAAGCGAAAGCACAGTTTGTGTGCACCTTCCACAACCATAGGAAGTGGGTTATGTTGCAGATGGCAGGTGTTTCTTTTTAATTTTTGGAATTTTTTTGTGTATCAAGTATAGTGTAGGATTGATACATACTTGATAGAGGAATGCCACAAATCTAACTTTGTTTATCAACTTATTCTTTATTATTAATGTGGCACACAATAAAAGTTTAATTTTGTTTCTATCCTACTCTAAAACTAAGTGTTATATGTTAATCGGGGGTAGGAATGGGATATTGCGTCTCAGGGCTAACCCCTTACGCTTACAAGGGAAGGAAAAACATGCAAGGAGACGTTTATCGCGGCAAAGAGGGATTGGGCAACCCATGGCCGAGTTTGGCCATGGAAAACCTCCCTAATGTACTTATAATTAAACTATATCTAGAAGAGAAAGGGAAAGCCAGCAAAATCACCATAAAAACCCTTTCGACAGGAAAGAGTTAAAAATTGTTACATTCATTATGAGAAAATGCTACAGGAGAAAGATAGGTGGATACCATGCTCTCTATTAATGGGAGATGAGAAACTAGTAGAGAGGTGGCGGGGCAATCTTTCCTATCTTGCGCTGGTTTAACAAGAGTGATGTGGTACATCACACTGGTGGGGAGAGTGCGCGATATTGCTACTCCCCCCTCCTCTCCAGAATCACCAGTGGATCCTGAAAACTTAAAGAAAAACTGGATTAGTTGCCAGGAGTGCCAGCAGAGCTGGCACAAGCCGAATTTTACTAATCCACGACAAGATGGTAGTTGTCTGAAAAAAAAGGTGGTTAATCTAAAAACCTTAAACTAAAGCTAAATCCACGAGGACATTTATTTATTATTATTATTGTCCTACTAAACTAAATTATTAATTGTTATAATTACTAATTTAATATTAATACTAGGTAGCCCCTGACCCCTACCTCGACTGGCATGTGTGTCCCTGACCTGGAAAACGAGTGGTGGTTGAGGCTATTTCTCACCTTCCACAAGTTTCCACATAACCAGCCTGGGCAGGGTACCTTAAGTGGTAGCTTAAAACTAACAATCTAAATGTGGACTGTCCTCACCCCTATACCTGAGGAATTATTTATAGAAGAAGATATATACCAGAACATTAATATTATTATCGAGAGGAGGATGTTTAGAGGAATTAAAGCCCCCCAACCCCTACCACGACTGGCATGTGTGTCATTGACCTGAAGACGAGTGGTGGTTGGGGCTATTTCCCACCTGTTGCGAATTCCCACATAACCAGCCTGGGCAGAGCGCCCTGCATGACCATGAAAATCTATGAATGAAGTTAAAGTAGTGGTTAGTTAACTGCTGAAGACTGCACAAATCCTAAGGTTAAATTGACTACAGATGTTGTAGTCTTAGCCTTTACCCTACTTATAATTAGAACATAGTAATATATATCTTAAAAGCCACGCAGAAGCAACATGATTGGCCTGGCAGTGTGTTACACACCAGGCTAAGGGGGCCTGTGCGCTAGAAGCGATTTAGGTCACTTATAGCACTGCGTCAAATCAATATCATAATCCCCAAGGACAGTTATGAGAGGATTTGCATGTTCCTCTGTTGATTTATAGAAAGAATCGGTGTGCTTGCGAATTACTTCATCCAGCTTGTCCATTATTAATTCGGTTTGCAAGCATCTAACAGGTACATACATGGGTGCATCTGCAGTCAATCTGAGACGTTTATTTTGCAGCACCTGCAATGGATTTAAATGAGTTTGCGCACAGTATGCCCAAGCAGGCGCAGCATAAGTGATAATGGGGCGAATCATTGTCTGATATAATCGCATCCCATTGTTCTGTGACAAACCTGAGCCACGAGCTAGAAGAGTATTTTTTTTTTTGTTACATGTAGATAGTGTTGTACCCAGATTTACATTTTCGTGTAGTGTTGCCCTTCCGACCAGGGGGTACTTACGGGCTAATTTGCAAAATGATGGGCGTTGTGACATATATTTTGGTGAGTGAGGTTAGAGTAATGAAGGGGAGCATGCCGGTTTTAAGGCGTTCTGGCACTTGTGAAGAGGGAAAGTCAGGTATGGGCGAATTGTAGAGGTGATGCATGAAAGATAGTTCCTTTTGGGGGCGAAGTTCAAATTGTGATTAGGAGTAATGAGGAGTGACATGGTGGATGGTCCAGCGCTACATCAGCCTTGGTCGAAGCCGTCGTCGCCTTGGGTCATCTTCCTCCGGGTCGATGAGGGCGGCATCTCTTCTCAGGTGCTGAGTAGCGTAAAACGGGTGGTGAGGAAATGAGGTGGGTGGAATGGGGTTGGCGAGTTGGTGAACGATTGGGTTGTCGATGTGGCAAGAGCAGGAATGAGTGAAGTTGTCGGTGAGGTTGGCGAGGGTGACGTAGAAATGAAGGAGGTGAGCGGAGGTGAGCACGGATTGGCGGGTGATGGGGAGTGGTAGGCGGAGAATGAGGCGAAGTGAGCAGAAGAAAATGTGAGTGGGTGGACGGAGTGTGTGAGTGGTGACCTGAGTCCAGGCTGGGCAGGCGTAAGTGAGTATGGGGAGAATGAATGTACAGAAAACCTGGACACGAACATTGGGGGGAGTTCCCGAGGATGGGCGAAGAACTGGGGCGAGGTGAATCATGGTGGTGCGTGCTTTTGTGGTGACAGAATCGAGGTGTGGGATGAAGTTGAAGTGAGAGTCGAAGATGACACCCAGTTACCGGAGGGTGGGTGACCAGGGTATGGGGGTGGCGGCGATTCTGGGTGGAGGTTCCCAGGTGTTCGATGGCGTAAAAAGAGAATGGATGTAGACTTTGAATGATTTATCCCAATGCCAAGGGTGCGAAGTTGATTATTGAGTGACGTGAGGCCACGACTGAGGCGGTCGCTGATGAGGTTCTCGTGGGCATAGGATGAAAGAAGGCTTGTATCGTCAGCGTACTGAACGACATGGGTGGTGGGTGTGACTTTCAAGTCGGCGATGTGGAGTGCAAAAAGAAGGGGGCTGAGGACCGAGCCTTGTGGAACTCCGGCAAGAATGTGGCGAGGGTGAGACAATGTGGCATCCACTCGCACCTGGTAGGAGTGATCCTCCAGGAGCGAGCAGATGAGGAGGGTGAGGTGGGGTGGAATGTCCATGGCTGACAGGTGAGTGATGGGAAGTTGATGAGGCATGGATTGAAAGGCTCGGGCAAGGTCTAGGAGTACCATGCCTGTGTGTTGGCATCGGGCGAACCCTGTCATGACGACGCATTCCACATGGGCAATGGCATGGGTGGTAGAGTGGTGGGAGCGAACACCAAATTGGTGGTTGGGAAGGATGTTTGCAGTAACTACTGCATGGCTGAGGCGCCAGTGAATGATCTTTTCTGCGACTTTTGAAATGATGGATAGCAGGGAGATGGGTCTGTAGGAGGAGGCGAGTTCGGGGGGTTTCGCAGGCTTCGGGATGGGGTCTACGAAGGCGGTTTTCCAGGATGAGGGGAAGTGGCAGTGGATGAACATGGCGTTAATGAGGATGAACCTGGCAGGTGAGGAATACTGTGGCCTTATGAGGAAGGGCACGAAGGAGGGGCACAGGAACCGAGTCGGGTCCCGGGGCTGCATTGACGCGGAGGTGGAAGAGAATGGAGAAGACTTCGGCAGGTGTGGTGAGGCGTAATGAGGGGCGATCAGTGAGAAGAGGAAGGGTGACATGGCAGAACAAGGAGGGTTGATCCTCGTCCTTCGAGAAGTCCGAGGAGGAGAGAGTCGGAGTGGGAATGGAGGCGAAGATGGTGTGCAGGAATGCCCAGAGAGCCTCCGATTTCTCGACTGCCGTCTCGGTAGTGGGGGTGTGAGACATGAGTGGGAGAATTCGGGTGGGGGTCACCTTAAGGCGGCAGAGGTGGGCCAAGAGGGAGCCATTGGAGGATTTGAGGGACTGGAGGCGCACCATCTCCTGGTCGGCCTTCCACTTCCAGACCAACCTCCACCACCAGCCCAGCAGGAGGAGGTACGACCTCCGATCCTGCAGGAGTCTGGCTACCTACCATCGGTCACGGAAGCAGTTCCGCAGGGATAGCGCATTACGAATGGATTTGGGTAGTGGAAGGGGTGCAGCTGAGAGTGAACATAGAGGGGGGGTGTGATTATTGGCAGCAGTGGTGATGGCGGTGGTGAGTGTGGTGGTGTTGAGGTTGATGTCTTCCAGGGAGTTGAAAGGAGTAGTGTGGTCAAGAGAAGTGTGGAGGGAGTTCTGGTAACCGAGCCAGTCGGCAGAACGGAAATTTAATAGGGGTAAATGGGGGAGGGTGTGTGGGTATAAGTGAATGAGGCCAAGCACAGGAACATGGTCAGAGGAGCCTGCAGTGATGGTGCGGACATCGGTAATGAGAGGACGGTGAGTTGAGAGGGTGAAGTCTATTGTGGAGGGGCGGCAGTTGGGGTGAGTAGGGTGATCATTGGGTGATGGAGGTGTCGTGAGGTGTTAGGTGGTCCATCGGAGCAGTTGGTGCAGATATGTGCCCCGACAGTTGGTGGTAGGGCAACCCCAGTTTGGGTGGGATGCGTTGAAATCTCCAGCAGTACCGACTTGAGTGTCGACAGGAATGAGGGTAGTAATGAGGTAGTCATGGAAGGGGTGGTGGGGAGGAAGATAAAGGATAATGAGGGTGATTGGGTATGGGTGGCCTTGGAGGCGGATGGCTGCCGCCTCAGTCGCGGGTGAGGTGGGAATGATGCGGCTGTGGTGAGGGAAAATTGATTTAATGATTAGGACAACCCCACTGCCAGTGCCTGCGCGGTCACTGCAGTGGACAGTATACCCAGGCAGAGTAAGTGCGAGATGGGGGGTTAGCCAAGTTTCTGAGAGAACATGATATCGGGCTGATGAGTGGTGATGAGGGAATCAAGGTCCGTGAGTTTGGGGAGGAGAGAACATGAGTTCCATTGGAGGAAACTAATAAGAGGAGGGTCCATCGAAAAACTGGAGGAAAACATTCAGGAGAGTATCCTGTTTTTCGGTGGAGGAATGGGCTTGGGTGAGTGTGGTGATGGTGAAACGGATGAGGGAGATATTGAGGCGAATGAAGTCGATGATTTCTGTTAGCGAAGCAGAGAGTGAGGAGGATTTGGGTGAAATGTCCTGATTCTGGTTATTTGGAAGAGGTGTGAGGATGCTTGGAATGACCGGCGGGATGATTTGTGGTGAGAGAGCGGAGATGAGGGCAAGAAGTTGAGTTATGGCATAATTTGCTGCTAACGGTGCGTTTGATGCACGATGTGGTGCGCTTAGAGCGGCTTATGTGTTTGGTGTGTTTGGTGCAGTTGGTGCAGATGGAGTGGTTTAGTGTGGTGATGCGGTTGAGGTGGCATGAGGTGACCATGGATTGATGCTGGGTGAAGGGGGGAAGTGACGAGCTGAAGTGAGGGTGTGTGCAATGGGTGTAGAAGGGGTGACTGAAGTGGGTGGAGTGCGACGAGGATGGCGAATGTGGTATGCAACATGATTGGGGCAGGCGGGATCCATTGCTTGGTGGTGTCCCTCACACATGCAGCACTTCAGGGCTTCACGATTGGTGCAGTCTCGGGACCAGTGCTCCCCTGAGCAGCGGAAGCACAGGAGACGGCGGGCGCAGCGAACAGAAGAGTGCCCCAGACCTTGGCGTCTGTAGCACTGGGGTATGCGAGATGTGCCACAACCCACCAGCCGAGCGAGCGAAGGGGTTAGAAGAGAGGGGTCTCTCCTACATTTGTGGTGGTGATAAGGAATTATGCTGTTGCAGTGGTCTCGGCTGCTCGGAGGCGGGTGACAGAGGTGACGGGACGGTCGAGGGCGGCCAGTTCCTCGATGATTTCCTCGGTAGTGGAAATGAGGGGGAGCCATTTTAGCACGATGCAGTCCTGCTTCTCGTCAGGCCTGCGTGATGTGCGGGGTGAAAAGTTGAGCTCCTTGAGCTTGTTGAAGGGAAGCTGGTGATCATGAGGATTGGAGGTATAGAATGAGGTGCAGTCTCTGATGGATGAAATATGAAGTGGACCAATGACGATTGATTCGAGTCGGCGAGCAGTGACGAATGGCTGTTGTTCGATCCGCACAATGCATGCTATTGGGGGCATGCGTTGGATGGTCCATGTGGGTGGTGATGGTGCAGGTGGGTGATCGGTGTGGGTGGGTTGTGTGAAGTGGCGCGCGGTGCAGGTGGTCGTGAAGCCTGTGGGGGGTGAAGTGAGGAGCGGGCCGAAGCGACTTTTCGGGTTCGACCGCCTTCAGAAGAAGCAGGTGAAGGTGATCGAGAACATGAAGGTGAGTCTGGAATGTCGGTGATGTCCTGGATGGAGTCCAGGGATGAGAATTTGGTTGTGAGTGTGAGTGTAGTGCGGTCGGAAGGGCGAGGTGCTGTTCTCTGGTGCTTCGCAGTCTTCTTAGGGACCACGAAGCCATCCAGGTCCATTGGCACAGGGTTGACGACATCTTGATGGTGGTTTGAAGAGAGGGGGAGGAGGGGGTGTTCGAGATGACAGCATTTGGGTAGAGGTCAAGGTGTGAGGATGTATCTCCCAAGATTTCTCTGTTGAGTGGTGAGGTGCGGGGGATTGCGACCTTTGCAGTTGCATCTTCCGGGATTCCATTGATGAGGGGGTGATGTGGGGGAAACGGTTTTCGGGTGATTGCGGGCGAGATTGTGGAGCGATTGAGGTGCGAGAGGAGGCATTGGAGAGGTTAATCAGGGGCGGAGGAGAGGTGCCCACCAGACTCGACATGTCTGGGAGAGAGGAGGAGGGGAAGGAGGAAATGAAGGGAGACGTGGCAGACTGGTATCTTTCCTTGGTGACGATGGGTTGGTAAGATGGTTTGGGGGGTGGGGGACACTGGTGAAGTGTAGCTCGAGTGGAACTCTGCGGAGGTGGGTATGTTTGCTGTGGTCTGCGATGGTGGTGACTGGTGTGAAGGTTGAAGATCTGAGAGTGGCGGTGGTAGAGAATGCTGTGGTTGGGGTGATGGTGGTGGTTGTCCGTACATACAACTGAGCCATGTAGGTTGGTAAAAGCGGATTGATAGAAGAAGTTGATGACTTGGGGCGAAAATTGTGGAGGTAGACAGAAAGGGTTGATGGTGCAGATGAGGTTTGTGGTGGCACCATGTCCATGCAGTAGGGGGGTGGGGCGGATTTGGGACTCGCCTCACTTGGTTTTATATTGTGATTAGAGTGCTACTAATGTTAATTTATAGTTTCAATCCAGGGCAATTCTGTATTGATTGATTGATTTGATTTAATAGATGGTTTATTTCAAATTGACAGCAGTACAGAAAAACAGGAACAGTGAAACAATTTACATGTATGCCAGCTCATAAGGGGAGCTCTTCTACAGTTAAGACAGTTTAGAAATAATAACTGGATAAATATAAAACCAAACAATAGTAATGCGAACTGGGGAAAAATTCACCAAAACCCCGAAATGACGAGTAAGTTAAATTAAAATTTAAAACCTAATAAAAAAGAAAAAACCATGACCATGTAACAGACAGTAAGTCTTATGGGAAGAAATACCCCCACTACCAGTGAACAAACACTAGCAGGAGGATAGTAAAAGGAAAGGAAATAGTATTATTATCCTATTTAGTGAAGCTAAAAAGGGGAATAAGTTATAAAGAAAAGACAGGCACGGTGAGCCTTATGGATCTAAGGCGTCCACAAAACCATCGATATAAGGTATTAAATGAAGGACATAAAGGACCATTAGAACATCAAAATGAGTTAGCTAGATGTAACTATGTTGTGTATCGTGGATCTAGGTGTCCACACAACCATGGGTGTAAATGTGTGCAAATAGGGAGGACAGAGAAGTGAAGTAAATAAAAGGAAAGTGAGTAGGTGTTGTGTGTTGCAGATCTGCGGTGTCCGCACAACCAGAGGTGTAAATGTTACGGGATACCTACAAGAAAAAAGTGTAACAACAAATGGGGATAATTAATTCGTGTTGCGGCGGGCAAGGCGCCCGCAACCATAGGTGTCAGTAAAAGAAAAAGGTCATGGCAATAGTTGAAAATACAATGGCACGAAAATAAAATGAGCACAGTTTTGCTCAAGCCGACTCCGCAGTGCGCGCCCAATCACAGAGCTCCTGGGCCCCGATTGGCCGCGCACCGCGGAAGGAGGTGAGACAAAACTATGCAGTTTTTGGTGAAACCCCCATACTTACAGGGAACAGAAATCAATTCACAAACATAAACACAGTGACCACACAATGACGTGGCCACGCAAACACTGGATAAATACAGGACTGACAAGCTGTAAACCGTCGTGAGTGCTAATGCACACCGAACAGAAACAGCCCACGACCCAGTCCAGGCCGGACAGCTGTACAACACAACCGCTCCACGCTCCAGGACATGGACAGCGCGAAGACAGGCCGTGAATAAACATTCCACAACTACCTGTAACTAAAAACATAGTTCAGAAGGAGACACTGACGTGTAACAATATGTTTGGTGAATAGGAAGCACGATATTCACCCTCAAAAGAATAACAGTACGCAATGAAGTAACTTAAATGAAAACACGCAATACACTGCACAGAAATAACCCACAACAAAATAACCTAATTGCCATGATGGGCAAACACGAATTGCGAAAAAACATAATGCATAAAACAAAACAGATTGCTTGAAATTACTCATTGAGAACAATAACCCCAGTAGGGGATAAATAAATGGCAACGAACCCGCTGCAGGAAATAAAAATGAATAATATAATGTAGTACACTTGGTTAAAAGAGAATTACATAGGATATATATGTCTCGAAAGGACAGAAAATAAACTAGAGATGTGGCCTCGTATAAGAAGGGGCGAGAGGAATCAACTAACCAGGAATACAGAGTATCCTGAAAGGGACTAAAACCCCAGGAATTACACATTAAACTGAAACCCTTTACACTATATACACGAAAAAAGACGGACCACACAGCCCTCTAATGGATTAAAACTAGGCCTCCAGGAACTATAATCAACCGGGAAAAGACAGGGAGACAACACAGCCATACAGAAACTATGAAATATAAAAGCTGTGATAGAAAAATACCGGAAATAAATCATACTAAAGTAAACAGGACTACTGGAAATGTATATTAGGGAAATGAAAGAGCACTGGGGACACGAAACAGAGAAAAGTCTGTATTCATTGTATTAAGGGGAAATTACAGACTTTACTTAACAATTATCCTAAATATAATTACTATAGAAACTATATACTTAGAGCACAATAATATTAGTAGCAGTTGAATATTATTCAACTACTCATAAAATTTGACTATTTGTTACAAGTACATCATGAGATTTCTAATAAAAAATAACAAATATCGCCTTGATATAATAAGTAAATAAAGTTAAGTCTTTGGGCATTATTTCACAATAAGAAACATCTTAAAAACAAATCTCTCCCAGTTTATTACGTGTCATTAAAAGTTATTTATGGTAAAGATATAATTCAATTGCCAGATATCAGTAACTCTAATTGAAGTAATAAAAATGGTAAAGATACACCAGACGTTCAATGTAAATAAACGCCATCTATAATTTTTCATCAGTACTAACTATCATGTGTTCCCTATTGTGTGCTGTTCCTGGCAGGAGAGTATAAAATGATGTTCTTTTTCCTCGCTAGTCACGACTTCATGGCCTACTAACCTTTAATTTTAAATGGCTGTATGCGAACATGGTCTATTCATAATATAACTTACATACAGCTCTGCATTTTATAGTTTATGAAGATGGTAATTATTGTAAATTTGTCGACTGCATTTAACTTCCACACTAAATTTAAAACACGATTACTAATAACAAGTTAGTATGTGTATCCAGTAACTTATGAGGAATTTTGAGAATGAAATGTTACAGCTCTTTTTTTCTTCTGAATTTCTCAAAACTATTTTAATGCATAGACAGAAAGAATTGTTACCTATCGGCTAAGGTCAAAGTGTAGTATCTGTTTTCATCAGCTTAATCGCTTTGATCTTGGCCGATAGGCTCCAAGTAAATTTTAAAATTTTTAGTTTTAAAATTTTTTACTTTCGAACTTTTCTAATTCTAATTTTCTGTTTAAAACTTTAACTTCCGACTTGCGAGAAGCGAGAGTCCGCGTCGCGTATGTTGGTGTAGCACCAGGACGCCACAGCAGCCGCCTTCCTGACGCCGACGCCCCCTGGATCATCTGGATGCCGCCCCGACGCCGTGGACACCCGCCAATGTAGCGCTGCGCGGGACTTCGGAGCAGCGATGGACTTCCGTGCAGCGCGCGCGGTGGTGGAGTGAGGAACTCCGTCGGTGCGAAGCGCCAGAAGTGATATAGCTTTGTCCCTGCTGCTTCACAGCCTCCCTGTTGCATCATTTTTCATTCAATCACCTCCCATCTTCATTTATTCTATAGTTAACAACCCCCTTCAAACTTATTTATTCAGTAATTGTCCCACATTCACTTCTTCCCCTCTTAATTTAATTATATCGCCGCCTATACGGAAATTATAGTGTTTAACTAATTTTTCCACGGACTTTTTAAACTTTCACTTTTTGCCTTATTTATGCTGTCATCCCCTCTGGGTTATATTCCCTTGTAGACGTCTCGATTTTGGCCCAACAGGCACGCTCCTAAGTAGTCTAAATAAATTTAATTCAATCCCGTTTTCTCTTCCTCCCCGCCTCTCGTCCTCTTCAAAATAAATCTTAGGAGACGCACTTCTGGACGTCACATTTTAAATTTTCTTCGCCCCAAACTTGTCTTAATTTACTCCCAAATCATACTCCTCCCATAAATATATGTTTACGAGCTAATTTTATGTCCCTGTTAAGCCCCTCAGGCACCTAGATCTACTTTTTACTGCACTCGTAAATACCTTTGTTAGAGTAGTCTTGTTTCCCCCGTTTTTCACTCTTCTATTTAGTTTCAGCCCAGTAAACACCTTTCTTCCTGTATTCTAATTAATAAATAATAACTGTTATAGCGCCCGCCAATATAATTATCCCCCCTTGGCCCGTCTGGCACCCTTCCCGCCCTTCTCTATCTGCATAACGGTTTTCTCCTTAACGTCCACATTTTTAAATTTTCAGTATATTCCCGATGCCCTATAGTTTCATTGCAGTCCTACTTACCCCTTTTCAACCCCGTGACCGTTTAGCCGCGTAATTTGCAATAGTTTAAGTATTAGTCTATAAGTTGTACCTCACAGATCCCTGCTTTTAGCCTGCATTGTTGTTTTACTTGTTCTGTTGTTGTTTAAATTCTAAGTGCACACCACCCTCCCGACCCATATATTTCCCTTCAGAAAACCTCGCTTAATCATTGTTTATCCTGTTTAACTATTCGGCGCATCCACTGTTGCAATTTTTAATTTTAACCTTTCCCCTGTTCTCGGCCTGTTTGCAACTGTCCCTTGGCCCGTCAGGCACTCCTAGCGCCTACCCTGCCTGGCTATCTCTTTTGTCCCTTCCCACCATTTTCACGTCTTCAACGTGTAATAGCACACGCCCCAGNCACACTTTTAAGCGCCCACCCAATACAGTAGTCAGCCCTTGGCCCATCTGGCACCTTTCCCGCCCTTTTTCTTAACGGTTTTCTCATGACGCCCTGTTATTTTTCAACTCTTGCTATAGTCCCGATACCCCACAGCTTTATTGTAGTTCTTTTTACTCCCTTTCAACCCCTGTGTCCACCTAGCCACGTAATTTTCGATATTTTGAGTGTTAGTTCATAAGTTTTACCTTACAAATCACTGTCTTTAACCCGCATTGTTGGCCCGCAAATCTGTATCCCTTAACATAAGTTTATAGTGCTTTTTTCCTAAGCTTTCCCCCATGTTTATTGCCATAGTATCTTGCTTTATTTTCACCTAAGATTTTAAGCTCTTCTCCTCTCCCCCTGAAAGTTACTAATAATTTTTCGTGTCCTTAGTGTCCCGACACCCTATCCTAGTTTTCAAATCTATTTTTGTTACCCACTAATACACCTCCCACCCTTTTTCAATTTATATATTTATATTCAATAACTCATCCTCCACCTTTATTTATTCTGCCTAGCCTTCAGCTCCACCCATTGTTGCAATAATTTCAGTTAACGCCACCCCAGCGCTGGTCGAGCGACATCTTTCCCTTCGCCCTTTCGGCGATCCCATAGCCCATCTCGCCCGGCCGATCCTACCGCCCATCAGGCATCCCTTTCCCTCGCCATCTGCAAAGCTCGCAGGCAGCTTCTCTGCGTATTAAATTTCCTGTCTTTCGGTTTTCATTCCCGCCATATTTGTTTCATTGGTAGCGTTCCCAAGTTAATTACAATCCTCCAGTTACCATAATAATACATTTTATTAAGATATAACTCCCCTTTGGCCCGTCTTGCAAGTTTCCCGCCCTTTCTCTCACCGCCTAACGGTAAAAATGTCCGCCTCGCTTACTTTTTAAACTTTAATTTTTTGCATATTTCAAACCCCCTTCCCTCTAGATCATAATCCCGCTTCACCATCTCCATTTTGGCCCATCCGGCACGCTCTAAAGTCATTATAAATAATTAAATTCCATTCGCTCTCTTCCCCTCCCCCCCTCCACGTCCAGCTATTTAAATCCGAGGAGACGCGTTTGTAAACCTCACATTTTCACTTTTATTTTGCGCCAAACCTGTTAAAATTTACTTCTTTTTATCCCTCCTTTCTAGTGTTTATATATAAATTGCATTCTTCCCCTTTCTCCTGTTCTATTAACCAGTCCCTGTCACTACTAAGCCCTTCAGTGTCAGTTGTTAACTTTCTGTACTGTCATAGTGGCGTACTGTTTCTGCTAGTTCTAGCCCTAGGCGTTCCACCCTAGTCTCCCTCTCATCTGCAATTTATCCCGTGTCAATTAATTAACCCAACTTGCCTCCCCTGTTCTGTTAGAAGCCCTCAGCTGCCCCCCACACCTTGTTCACCTTAATTTAATCTAAACCCCCTTATTAATTAACTGCTTTTATTGTATACTGCGCCTTCAGCAAATTTGTTCCCCCCCTCCTCGAAGACCAGAACAATGCAAGCTAGAGCCATCTTTGAGAGACGCGATATTTGAATTTACAACCTCTGCACAGGGTACCAGACGGGGCGTGAAGCACAAGAGAGCCCTGTCATAGCAACTAGCAAGAGCTTGGCCCTGCCCCCAGACATTCCATAGCCACCTCCGACTCCTCGCCTCATGCAGCTTAGATTGTATGCACCCTAGCTGTTGACCCCGACACCCAGCCCTCTGCACTCACTTACACCGCCCTAACCTGCACTTTTTTGCACTTCCTGCATTTTCTTACACTTTTAATTTTTTTTAGCTCCTGCCAACCCCCCGACCAGCAACCCTTAACTCTTTTACACTTGATGCACCCCCTGCACTTTCTTACATATTTTATTTTTTGTTAGCCACCCGACCAACCCTGATCCTCCCGTACACTTTTCTATGTAGCTATGCGTTTATCATTACAAATTAATGCAAAATTTACTTAATCTCGTTATTATGTATTTTTGCTCCCGATTATTGGTAATCCCGCTTATTTGAATATCTCGATAATTCATATTTAACATTCAGTCCCTTCACAATACGAATTATCGGGATTCTACTGTGTATCTAATATATAAAATTCTCCCGTCACAGTGTTAGTCACTGAACTCCTCCGAAACGGCTGGACCGATTTTTATGAAATTTTTTATGTATACTCGGTAGGTCTGAGAATAGATTTATATCTATTTTTTACACCCCTAAGTAATAAGGGTGGCCACCCCCAAACAATTTTTTTTTATTGTTTGAACAAAATTTTTATTTTTTATTTTTTTATGATGTGGCATCAAAAAATACATACCCTCCTAAATTTTCACCCTTCTACCACCAACCCTTATTTTTTTTATAGCGATATTAGTAATTTAATAAATTTTCCTGTAGGTCGATAACTGATCAATTATAATCGATCATTTATCGATCTAGGTTACAATTTATTCCCACCAGGTGTCTCCCANCCCCTAAGTAATAAGGATGGCCACCCCCAAACAATTTTTTTTTTATTGTTTGAACAAAATTTTTATTTTTTATTTGTTTATGATGTGGCATCAAAAAATACACACCCTCCTAAATTTTCACCCTTCTACCACCAACCCTTATTTTTTATAGCNGGCATCAAAAAATACACACCCTCCTAAATTTTCACCCTTCTACCACCAACCCTTATTTTTTATAGCGAAATTCTCTCGTCACAGTGTTAGTCACTGAACTCCTCCGAAACGGCTGGACCGATTTTTATGAAATTTTTTATGT
>NQII01000090.1:1194719-1385763 GCA_002778355.1 Clitarchus hookeri
TTTTTATATATTATATATATATATATATATATATATATATATATATATATATATATATATATATATATATGTGCCTCTCCTTCTCTCTAAAGAAAATGTTACCTTTACTATACAGGCAACCTTGCCTTGCTCTCTATAATTCATTTACTTAAAAATGTTACCTTAAAAAAGTTTACAATGAATACAAGTACATATATGTTGTATGTTGGTTTGTGGTTCCTTCACTTGCATTTCGGGTATTTTTTTCACCTCACTACAAACAGATAATATTGAATAAAGTAAACATTGGGTATGGTTACAAATATACATACATTTATTTATGGATACACACGCAATGATACTTGAAATAAAAAAAAAAGTTACATTATCAGACGACTCTCACTCTACATACATTTTTTTTTATTGCATATGTCATAAATGGTAACAAGCATCTCAACCTTCTTTCCTCTCCTCTAAGAATTTTATTCTCATGTCGGGCATGTTGGGCGCTACCCCCTTCGTCGACATGGGTCAACAGACGCCTGCGCCAGCACCACAGTGATGACAGATGGCAGGCTGCTGCTACTGCTGTTGGCATTTGCAGGCAGCACAAGGTGTTCGTCGTTGCATTATAGGCAGCATTGGCGACTGGGTGGTGATGTCAGGTATTACCCTCGCCGGGCGCTTGCACATTGGAGTAGTCGATTGCGTTGTCGTGTCCACCAGGGAGATGGGAGTGACAGCTCACAGTTGGGTGTCGTCGTTGTCGACAGTAGTGTCATATTTTCACAAGCATACAAGACTTACTATGAATATTTGTATCAACACAAAACATTTAAAGTAATAAATAGTCAGTCAGAATTCACCACAGTCATTAACCGGCAGATGGGAAATGTGTTCAGCAGCCCTCAGCTGCAAAATTAATTTAAACAAAAACTTTTTGAGATCAAAAAGTGAAATAACCAGTTTCGTGGCAAACTGCAACTTTTGTGCATTGAAAAAAGGAAGCATCCTGCAGTGCCGCCATTGCTGGGTAGGAAGGTAACACCACACACTACCCACATTCCTGGGCAGGGGAGGTCATAGTGATGCATTGTCCGGGCGTGCATGAGTGTTATGGCCACCGCGCCCCAAACACCCCTCTTAGGAGTATCGGAACACTCTCCCCCTCCCATCCTTGTAGGCATGTAGAGAGTCGGTCAAGTACCCGTGTCATAAAAGACCCGTCACCTTGATAACTGAGCCGAGTCATGTGAACAAAACGGTGCTGGGTGCTTTGAAATTAAATTGATAAACCAGCAATGGAAAATTACCAACTTTATGCCTCAAGAGTGTGCGACCAATTACAGAACTGAATTCAATTCAAGAATCTAATTGTCCATGCCAAGAAATAAACGTGAAACAACTCGCGCAAATCATTAATGAAAATAAATAATAGGGAACGATTCAAGAATGCCTGGATCAGTACCTCTGATGGCAAGGAGTGCAATTGTGTACTGAATGCAACAAACGACGAGTGTTCCGAGCCAACGATGGCCTCTTGAAAAGACGCGCTTGCAAGTGTACACTCATACAGCAACCAGAAAAACTTTTGAAAATTCACTATAAACAATTTTTGCAACCAATGATGCATAAACCAGATTGTATGTGCAAAACTAGAAAAGGGACAATACCTTGCTTGATGAACTCAAGGCGTTGGTCATCAACGCCCACAATCAATGCGCACAAACACAGGCCAAAAAGGTGGAAATCGTACAAGGTAATGATGAGTGGTGGCACATCCAGGACACACACCGAGACCCATCGGCAGCATCCCGATGCGACCTAGTGGCTCTATGTAACAACAGGAGCACGAGAGCATTTGTTAAAGCATGCCCACAGTTGCCATTTTGCTGGCCATGCTGGGGCAACTCAGAGGGCCAGTAATCTATACACGCATTTCCACTGGCAAGGAGCAGCAGGAACGTACACAGGTAGGTGAAGGAGTGCACCCCTGCAACCACTTCAAAAGCTGAAGAGAAGAGGGGTAACCCAACAGCAACCCAGGGTGCCAAAGGAACCATTCGAGACGGTGTTCTTAGATCACAAGGGCACCTACCCCCGCACTTCCACAGGGAAGAGGTTCATCCTGGTCATAAGTGACAGATTTTTCAGATGGACCAAAGCCTACCCAGTATCCAGCACATGGGCTCACACCATTGCTCACGAACAACAGTAACCAGTTCACTGGGAGGTACTGGTGTGAGTTGTACACTTGGTGGGGGGTAAGACACCATTCAACCCCAATATAGCACCCAAGGTCAAACCCCACCGAGAGGAGAAACCAAGACCTCAAGAACGAGTTATGCTTGAGAGTGGGGAAGGACTACACCAGCTGGGCCGAATATTTACCTGCCACCCTATTCACCATAAGGCGATAGGTGAATCTAGCAACATGGCAGACTCCAGCAATGTTCTAGCGGGGTCGCGAGATAATGCTATCCATTGCAACACGGAAGCCACTAGGGAATTTACCGCATGCCAGACAGAAATCGCGGAAAACCGGAGGACAGGTTAGGGAAGAAGAGTTAACAGTAGCTAACAGAAACCAAGACTGCTACATCGAAGAATTGATGCCTGCCACCATAGAAGTACCACGTCAGTTGGCACATGGTCAACTACCCTATGTAAGGGAACACAGAATATCCAGAAGTTCTTCATGCCGGGTTCACGTCGAAATGGAATGGATCACATTCAGTGGTAAAGCCGCTGGAGTACACCACATACCTCACCAGACTGAGCATTAGGAGGAGGGCTGCCGTCCACTGCGACGAACTCCAATTGACAGTGGGGACGCCGAGCATCACGATTTCTGACCAGCAGGATGTCGAGCACTAAGAAAACAACACACCAATCGCCGCCAGAGGCGAAGTCGGGATACAGAGTCCCGGCAGAGACGGAAAAATTCCCTGATGCCTCTTCTTCGCCACAACGACCGTCGTCTCGACATTCACAAAGGACATGGAGAAGGACTAGATACCCGAAGGAGGATCACCACCGACATGTGCAACTATCAAAACCGCTCGTATCACTGCAGAACCAGGAGGGTCACTCCATTGCATCGTGATGCCCTGCATTACGGCACTTGACACCAGGAATGCCGCCGATGGCAACTTGCCAGAGACACCTGTGGGGCAGAGCTCCCCACAGGACAGCTCTCTACAGCTTCATCGCGGTGCCCTCAGCAGGTACAACAATGTGGGACCTGACACCAGAGGACATCGGCCAAAGCAGAGGGGAGCATAATGGGGTTTCACAGCCCTTCACCAGGGCCCTCTCCTTCCCCCTTGTCGACATCAACATAATGCCGATATCCATACTGCAGGAGTGGAGGAGGGGTCTGACACACCTCCCCATCGCTCCAAGCGGCCACACTGCCTTATCCTCCCAGCATGCTTCACATTTGGTGAGGACACTCCCGCCGTCACAAGCATGTCACGGGATATCAGCCTCGCCGTGGTCAGCACCTTGACCCCCAAGTAGCAGCCAGAATCAGCTTCCAGATTCATGGGCCTTATGTGCTGAGGACATGCAGCAAGCTGAAGCCAACCACCGCCTGTTGCGCCTAACGGCGTAATGGGACACACGGAGGACTGCACGGTCAAGTGGTCACCAGAAGAGGGACTGTTTGACGTAAACCAGGCATCCGCGAGCTCCTTGTGCCCACTCTGACCACCCCAGTATCAACTACACCCGTTACACCAGGCCACACCAACCACATCAGGCCAAGAGTCCGTAGTGCAGGTTGACAAGAATGGAACATGCACCTTCTTGCCGATAAGGATCACGTAACTCAAGTGACCGCCCTTCTAATTTATTACGAGAGGTAACTCTTTTAATAAATGGGAAGCGATCCAAAACTGTGTTTACCTCAAAGCCACAGCTATTGGGCGCACTGGCAATTGGTCATTGCGTCGTAGCAGCTCGCAAAGCGGCATACGACATGACACACCACCAAGTGTCATCGAACTGGCTTGTAGGACAAATCTGAAGTGATAAGTGCCCCAAAGTGTCACCAGTATTGTGCAGCATTTATACAAACACATTAAACACCATAACCACATTCACAGATAAATTCAGGGGTGTGTTTTATTGTATTAATAGCTATCAAGCATGGCATTCCACACACCTTTGCCCAGGTGGATTCGTCCATCCATTCAGGAGACAGCCAACTGGCAACACAGTAGCTAGTGAAATTCCAACACTTCATAGGAAGTGAAATACAAACACATTTTACGAGAAAAAGTAATAATGTATTATCGTTTATTTATACAAGAGCAATTATGTTTTCACATAAGAAAGATCGCCTATAAAGGCCTCCATCCTTGAAACATTTCATTTAGTGCTGTGACACCCTCCATCAACTTCGCAACTTCAATCTTAACAGGCATTTGTAATCAATAGGGGTGTCACAAAAGTGTTTTATTTAATTTATACAATATTTCACCTTTGCAATCATGTTACATAGTGTTCATGTTATGTTTCACCATTCGCCATTTTACTTCGGTTCTCGTCAGTCGTGATGGAAACCGAGGTAACTCAGCCAGTTCGTCGCAGCACTCGGACCAGACCGGCAGTGTTGGTTGCCCGTTCCGCTTGCCCCCTCAGTACCATCATTTAGGCTGTAATCATTTCACTCAAATATGAACATTAATTAACTAGGACATTTGTTTTATCTCTTTACTGTACCGAGAGGAGAGCCACACGCGCTCTCACCAGAGAGCTTAATGTTATCGCGTATCAACACAATACCACGTTTATTTTACGCTAAGGTCACCGGCAGGCCATGAGTGCTGGGTTTGTTTTCTCGCAATATTCACATGTAATTTAGCACAGTGAATAAACCTCTTTGCATAGTTCAATTTGTGTAGAGTTGTTGTCCTCCGGGAAATGTAGGTACATCCTTTGTAGTTCCGCCCACAATTTCCTAGTGCATTTCAGGTGTATGAGATGGCCTACAGTTTCGTCAAAGTGTTACAGTAAGTACGTGACAAAATCATCAACAAACTGACCGGGGCATCTAGAGCCCCCTGGACCATCGACCGAACGACCATTATCATTAACTGTCCACTGGGTTATGACACCAGGTAATTCATTACTCAACCAGCCCTGGGTAACCTCAACCACTTCAAATGTTTTTTGAAGGGAAGAGGGGAATTACACGAGGGGTTGTATAGACACTGTAACTATTGTGAAGTCCTTGCTACTTTCATTTCCCCAACTGCATTTTTACTGTGGACTTCTCTTGGTGGTACTAGTCAACCCGAATTATCAAGCTCTCCAAAGATGTTTTCAATCCAACAAAACATTAAAGTAATTTCGCATATCTGCTTACCCACATAAGGCACACACAAAATCAGATAATATCGAGAATCTGACAAATGTAGAGTATATTTTGAATTTTTGTGGAACATGGACAACCTTTATTTTACTTGGAAAGGATTGCAAAAAAATTAGCAGTAAGGATTTACAAGTTCATTCCACTTTAAGTAATAGAATACACAAATATTAAATAAATAGCTCTTTCCTGAACTTTGAAAAGTGGGGAAGTAATGAATTGAATATCATTTGCAAATATTTTTCAGTGAATTTATAACGTTATTTGAAAATTATTCTTTATACAAAAATACTCTCTACAAACACTTTTAAAGTGCTATTGAAAACTTTAACCAATTGTAGAATTATGAGAAACTGCAGTAGCTGCAGTATACAAATCTGCACAGCAATTGCTGCTGTTTCAGTAAATGATATTTTTTTACTAACTAACCTATTACTAAATGTTTAGTGTTGTCTAGGGGTAAGGCCTGGACTTAAGTGCGTCTCAGGGATGAGCCCCATACGCCTACAGGAGAGGGAATTTCATGCAAAGGAGGCTTGCATCACAGCAAAGAGGAATAAAGCTGGCATGGACATATTGTGGCCATGAACTGCATCCCTGAGTGTGTACCTATAGCTGAGGCTATAGCTAAGAAGGGGCACCATAAAAACTCGCTGGACAGGAAAGAAGTTCAAAACATATTCATGCATTAAAAATGCTAATGGAGGCAGCAGGTGTGGATTTCATGCATTCTATTCAGGGTGTGAAAATCTAGAAGCGAAAGAGGTAGGGCTGTGGGGTAAGTGATAGCTATGTTTGTCTTCATATGAACACTAATTAAATATTCTGACTTACAACATTCTTACACCTGAAGAAACTTCTTGAAACAAATCTATTATTACAAACTAGTGGCTCTTGATACTAATTAAGTGATTGTTAAAAATATATAGCCACTTACCAGCGACTATATTTTAGGTGACAAAATTGGTAAAGAAAGAAATAAAAGAAGTAGAATAAAATAAAGGGCCATCTCTTCATAGTCTGCAGTACTAGTAAGTGTTTGGAGCAGAGGTGCTTCTGCAGCACAGTAGTTGTTAATTTTCGTTAATTTGGCAATAAAATTAATTTTCACACTTAAATTTGTAATTAATAATACATAAAAATCTAGTATGTGTAAACACAAAACCTCTTACAGTTTAAAAAATGAAATATTACTTTATCTTCACTCTACTTAACTGTAGGCAGTGAATATATAATGTTCAAATAGTCACCTTGAAGTTATTTCGTGAATGTGCAATAAGTATCATATATATAGGTATGTTTTTACATGGCTACCGAGCAATGACAATGGACTGTTTCAATTTCGCGACATAGGGGTGGGGCCCATGTGACACAGCAGACAACAATTACCAAAGGCTGCTTAATATTGATAGGGAAATTTTACACATGAATATCTGGTGAAACTAGGTTTATTTTTATACTAATCTACCGTGGTGAGATTAAACTCGCCTTCTGCTATAAATCCACTGGCTTACATTAGTCCTGGGAAACGAGTGTGCAATCTATATTCATATTTATTCAAAACTACTGCGGTTCAGCCTATCAGCTAAGATCAAAGTGTAGCTTTTCTTTTAAGTTTTATTTGCATTTTAGGCCTTTTTGGTGTGTTTTACCATTAACCTTTTGGTTCACGTTTAGTTTCCAGTAATTTTATTTAGTATTAATCTTTCGTTTGAAATCACTGCCAAGTCACTGCCAAGTAATATAAAGTGTGTGTGCTCGTCTCAGTGTTTTTCTGTTATGTATTAATTGTAGCAGTCCCGTTTTAAAGTAATATTTAACTTCAATTATTTTTTTTTAGTTTTATCCAATGTCTGCATTTTCCTTGCGCGTAATCTTGTCACAATCTGATGTAATACAACTTTAATTGCAGTGTTTTAGGCGTTCTGCCTCTTTGAATAGCTTTTATAATATATTTGTTGCGGCATTAAAGTAATATTCCTAAGTAGTTTCTGTAATCCCCAAGATTTGATAAATTCTGTCCCTCTGATAATTTTTGCAAGCCGCCCTTTACGTAGCCTTAATCTCCACCCATACAGACCTTCTGCGGAATATTTCACATAAATATTAATATTAACTTGTTCCCCATAAAATCAAGTTTCTAAATAAATTCACAGTTTTTGTATTCTACCATTCCTCACTTAATTACATTCGTTTTTCTCGGCCGCGTGCTTGAATTCTTTAGCGCAGGCTATCACCATTTTTTGTTTCTAATTTTTGCAACAGTTGTCTCGTGATTGCTTTGTGAGGAAATATACATCCACCCTTAAAAACTATATAAGTCATAACCCAGCTCCTGAATAATTCTTTTCTTATCTGCCTTAAAGTAATTCACATGCATTATCCATATTTTTATATAATTAATTTACCATGCCCGCGCCTAAGAAATCGTAGGAGATGCACTATTGTAAAAAGTTAAACTCCTCCAACTAAACTAACACTTTGCCAGACCTTAAGAGACCCCTCTCTGAGGGTGAGAAAAATATTATTTTTCACGCCAGACTAATCAGTGAATTGTTAGGGCCGAGTTCCGGGAACACACCCCCCCACCCCGCCAATGCTCCCTCGGCCATCATGCTCTGCTGCTGTCACCTACGCTCGTGAAATCGAAGGATACGCATTTGTGAAAAAAGTTAGTTGAATAAACCCAACCGTCTCCACATCGCGTCAGTAGATTAAGAGAACCGCTCTGCGGGAGGGAAGAATATTATTTTCCACCTCCGGCCCCCTTCCCCCTTCCCCTTCGCGAGAAGAAATTGAGGGAGACGCGAATCATGTGCGACCCGAAAATGTGGACTGTAGCTCCCGAACCACCACGGTTTCCCTTGAAAGCAGAGAAATTAGTGCCCAATCGAGTGTTAACACCAACACGGCCACTCGCAACAGACGTTTTCGGGGACCACCCCCTCCTCACACCCGCACCAGGGAAATCGTGGAGTTTCCATCCAGAAACGCAGAATGTAAAACACCCGGACTGCTCGCCCAAGCCACCTAGAGTGTTTACGAGTGTACCAGGGTCCTCGGGAATTTTTCCCAACCCTGAAATTCAACGTAGGAGCAAAGAAACAGACTTTGGAACTTCTCCCCCCCCCCTCCCCGCTTCTCCACGACGTAAAAGAGATTTGAGGAAGACGCAAAAACAAACGTCCTGATGGAGGCGCCGCCAAACGAACAGCGATCGGCACGCCTATTTGGCCCTCGAAAATGCCAGTGCGACAGCCCGGTGTTAACTCAGGCGACATTCGCAAAACAAACACACGAATATAAAATCCAGAATTGCTCCTGCCCACCGACCTTATCGGGCAGTACAGGGCCGCTGGTACCTACCTCAGCTCGCCACAGCGGCAACTCTAGGAACTCACTGGTCAGGCTACTGGTTCCCTCGGCGGATCAGTGAATAACACAGAAATAGGTGTCAGCCCAGCCTATATAATCTCAAGAGATATAGAGTTGAGCAACCAGTTCAAAACTCTATCAGACCTGAACGACGATGCCATGCATGTGCGCTCAATCACGAGCAGAGTTTCTGAAACATCGATGCTGCGCTCTCGCAAAAGGCAGAACCCATCACAGATACAGAACCAAATTGCGAAAATTCCAGCCAGAGACACCCAAGACGCCTGGGTTACCGTCACAGGCAGGAAAAGAACAGCGCACAAACCCAGCCCAAATGAAACGGCTGCAGTCCCCCAGGCGACAGGAAGCACGCAAAATACCTGACAGAACTTACTGAGGAATATGCCAACCACATCTCAGCCCCAACAGCTGAAAAGAACGAAATATGTTCCTGGACTTTTCTGCCGAGCGACGTTTACGGCAAATGAACTGAGAACAAGGAGGTACCACTTTGGTCATTTCTCAGTAAGGATGACCGGGCAAGAGACGAATATCTACCCGTACGACAAGACTCAACATAATACAATGTTCGAGTTCTTGACCGCAAAAAAGGCACAGCCATTCACCCGACACTTTCCTGATGACCACAACACCAAC
Source organism: Clitarchus hookeri (assembly GCA_002778355.1). Lineage (NCBI taxonomy): Eukaryota > Metazoa > Arthropoda > Insecta > Phasmatodea > Phasmatidae > Clitarchus > Clitarchus hookeri. The sequence goes on from NQII01000090.1 coordinate 1,204,108, forward strand.
GTGGTCATCAACAATGTACCATCAGACATGCCAGAGGAAGTACTCCAAGAAGAATTGGAGACCTTGGGCTTCCAGCTAAAAAGAGTTCGGCAACTAGAGCGCAAGGGTAACAACCCAATTAAATTTAGGAAGTTCCAGGTGACCTTGGATGGAACAACCCAAGCCAAAACCATCATGAAATTGACCCGCATTGACATTTATCGAGTATCAGTAGAGCGATATCGCCAACTTGGCCCACAGCAATGTCGACGTTGCCAAGAGTACGGCCACAATGCCAATAATTGTGGCCGCAAAACCGCATGCTTTAAATGCGATGGCAGGCATTGAAAGACGAATGCCCCATCCCGAAAACGACACCGTCCACATGCCCGAACTGTGCAGAAAGCCACCTGGGTGGCAATAAAGACTGTGCTGTCAGACAATGGTTCGAGCAGAGGCCAACCCAAAATAGGCAACCAGAACAGCCTAAGAGACCGGCCGGCTATACAATTAACCAGACAGAGTTCAGAGCCTTGCGAACACCGATACAACCGGCATAGCATCAAAGATCAGCCACAGAGGGAAATGAGCCTGCCGCCAAACCAGACACAGAGCGTCAAGCGCCACCCAACATTGGTGGAAATCCACCTACCCAATGCTGTAAACCCCAAGAGGAGGCGGCTGCGGGAAATAGCGGCTCCATGTTTGGAGACCTCAAGGATCTGTTTGACCTGATTAAAGGCTACTTACCGATAATCAGACAAACCTGCGACAAGTTGAAGAAAGCCACAAACCCGATGTAGAAGATGAAGATTCTATTCCAGGCTATCGGCTCGGCGTTTGATGAATAGATCTTCTTTACGCATAGGCACCTGGAACGCGCGCTTCCTGCGCCATAAAACCAACGAGCTAATCCACCCCCTCGTTGAAGAAAAATTAGATGTCCTCCTCATTACCGAAACGTGGCTCAGTGGCGCCATCAACCTTTGTGTACCAGGTTATAGATCACATAGAAGAGATCGGCCAGACAGGGATGGCAGTGGTGTAGCAATATTAATTCGGGACGCCATACAACATCAAGACGGAGGGATACCAGATATGGACCTCATAGAAACGGTAGCCATAATCATTGCAGTAGAAACCAACCCCCTGACAATTGTATGCGTTTATATCCCACCCGACAGAAGGCTTCCCACACAAGATCTAGAATCCATCCGAGCCCTAGACCCCCAATTCCTTTGGGGAGGAGACTTCAATGCCACCCACCAAGAATGGGACTGTCCGACAACAAATAGACGTGGTCCACAATTCCGAAGATACATAAGAACCTATCAACTCCCCATCTACCACCCTGGCGACTACACCTATATACCAGATGCCCGCAACCGTCATCCGCAGGTACTAGATTTTTTCCTCGCTCCCCCAACCCTGAGATGTCGAGGAATCCAAGTGCATCACACCAGCACATCCGATTATTATCCGGTAACCTGCACGCTGGACTGCCAACCGGTGGCGAGGGACACGAAGCCCAGGTATGATTACCAAAAGGCAGACTGGCGACAGTATAGGGCAATATTCAAAGAAGCGATTGACCTCTCCACGCTCATCACCTCCCTTCAAGAATTAGAAGAATGTATTACCACCCTTACCACCAACATCAATAATGCCAGAGATGAAACCATTCCGACCAAGTGCCCAAGAGGAAACATCAACCCTCTCCCCCTTCCACTTCGAACACTTTTCACCATCCTCAACCGCGCTCGAAGGAAATGGCATACCACCCGAAGCCCCGTGTATAATGCCCTATACCGTGTCCTTCGCAAAATGTGCCCGAAGAAAATTTGCAGAGTTGGAAACAGACATGAAGCTGCGACAACTGCCCAATGTCACCCACAACAATGATAAAGTTTGGTCCTGTGTCAGGAACTTAAAAAGTAAACCGACCGTCATCCCTCCCCTGCAAGCTGGTGGGCAACTTGTCTTCACCAACAGGGAAAAGGCTAAAGTGCTAGCTCAACACCTACGCTTCACCTTTGTGCATAGGCAAATTTCTTCCAAACTGTCAGATGACTCGGACAGCGACAAAGACGATACAATGGCCCAGAGTTCCTCGGCAAAAATCACTCTGGCCCCTCTACCTCCGCGCCCAGACACCTCTCTCGTCATGCCGAAGGAACTCCAGAAGGCACTCGCCAAGTTGAAAGCCAAAACAGCCTCCGGAGCAGATGAGATCCCAAATGCTCTTCTGCGAGAACCACCCCGAAAAGCAATCGTCCTCTTCGCGAAAGTAATAAATGCGATGCTGCTCCTCAGTCATTACCCAAATGTCTGGAAGGAAGCAATAGTAGTGCCGATTCCCAAGCCTGGTAAAACCCCCCAGCTTGCAGCATCTTACAGACCGATATCGCTACTGAGCTGCGTTTCTAAAGTTTGCGAGAATATAATTTTCGAACGCATCCTTCGTGTGGTCACCAGACAAGAACTCCTCCCAAGATACTAGTTTGATCTCCGCCCAAAACACTCCACGTGCCACGCCATTGCGAGAATGACTAGGGTCCTTGAAACCAGTTTCGCCAAAGGAAAGTTCGGGGGGATGCTCCTCCTAGACCTCGAAAAAGTGTTTGATTTGGTCCGGCACGACATCCTCAAGCCCGAAATTAGGTCCATAGACTTCCCGATATCACTCCTTCATGTGCTGTGCTCCTTCCTGGCAAACCAGACATTTCGTCTCCGAGTGGAAGAAGACCTCTCCATACCACAACCAATCGGAGCTGGAGTACCCCAGGTTCAATCCTAAGCCCCATTCTGTTCAGCCTGTTCATTAGATTCATGCCTATGCCACCAAACGTAAAACTCTCGCTGTACACAGACGACACTGCAATAGGAGCCACCGCCGACACTGAACGAGAACTATGCCACCACCTTAACAATGCCTTCTTCTCCTTAAGCGCTCTTTGAAGCTCGGGGAATCAGGTTAAATGTTAATAAGACCACTGCCGTACTTTTCACGCGCCGCAGAGAAGACTATCCCGCAAACATTTGTTTGGACGGTAGAGACACGCCCTTGTAACCATCCCCCAAATATCTAGGCGTAATACTAGATAAGCACCTGAAGCACGGCGAGCATATAGAAAGCGTGTGAGGGAAAGCGAAGTCGGCACTGTTCGCCCTGGCCTGCGTACTCCGACCAAGCTCCCCCCTCACCGAGAATAACCTAGTGTACCTCCTATTCATTTACATTTTCTCGATCATCACCTACACATCGCCCGTCTGATGCCACATGAAGCCGACCCACCTTCGTCCGCTATTTATCCTCTACCAACGAGCCCTCCGCCTTGTCATGGGCAAACGCGGACTACACCTCGTCGTGCTCTAGTCCGAGCTGCGGGAGGGAAGGAACTTAGTGTCATCATCACCGAGCAAGTCGCCACCTTCACTAACTCTACCATCCAAACATGGAAACCCGCTAGTCCAAGCTCTTACCGACCCCATCCTAGATGCAAGAATCCAACACTTCGACTTATCTACACTCCGAGACCGTCCCTCCCACCCGACCACGGCATCGCCGCGGATGGCATCGCTCCAGACCGAGTTCGAACCGCGCCATGTTCCTCCCCACACCGAACTCCGCGGATGGCATCGCCCGTTCCCTGTTCAAACAGCCCCAGGATGTTGTAGAACTTCACCAGCAATGGGTAAACACCAAATTTGGGGCCAAAAATTTCCTGGTACGCACCCTCTCTGCATCCCCTAGTTTTTGTTTGCAGTAGTAAAGGTAGATCTTCCACTTTTGCTCCCTTTGCAGTCCTCCAGTAATTTGTGGGTTTTTCTCGGGGTTCTCCAATTCCCCACCTTTTTTCCTTAATGCATGCAGATCCACCCCGAAGGTACCCAATAGCCTAACTAAAGGGACCTTTGCAACAATCCCCCTTAAACACAGGGACTAAGAGTCTCCCAGTATAAAAAGAGTAAGTTGGTAATAAAATTAGAATAAGTAGCCAATAGTGCTTCGCGCAAAATGGCTTTCCCTAACCTTGCATGTACAGTCCTACACATCCTTGGCACACACAAAAACACAAAAAAAAAAAAAAAAAAAACATCCACCAGTGTTTTTTCAGAGTACGACTGACACAAGGTACCAAATAAGCTGGTTTAGATTCAAGTTGGGACTTTTATAGTGGGTAAATAATTGAGTAAGGAAGCACATATTCGGACTCTCTCAGTCCGTCGACGGTAGTCGGGATTTTGAAATCCCCCACCCGACTCGCCAGTGCCTCAGGAGGCTAGAACTTCACCCCGGACTTCTTCAACCCTCCTCCTCTTCAGGGATAGTGAACTCTTTAAAAGTCGCGTTTAGTCAGTGCGTGAACTTCGTAGTATCCCGCCCGCCCCAGTTGCATGTGCGTACGAACAGTCACCCGCTCCATGTTCCTGGACCCCCACCCCCCCCCATGTCAACCAGGCGTCTGTGAAATTCAGGGAGACGAGTTTCAGTTATCACCGGATTATGGGTTAAACTCCACGTCCAACAGCCGAGTTCCCCTCGTTAACACTTTAGTTAGTGATGTGAGTGCTCCAAGGACCACCGTGGCCAAGGAAAACTCTTCACGTGGTGAAATAGCGGGAATTTCGTAACCCCTCCCCGCCACTCGCCCTCGCGAGTGAATTCTCGGGAGGTGCAAACACTAAGATGGGAAATGAGCACTCCATACTGCTCCCCCAAACCTCCCAGGACTTCTAAGTAACTGTCAGACCACCCACTGAACACCCCGGGCCGGGCAGAAAATAACGGACATTTGGGATTTTCCCCCCAACCACCCCCCCCTCCACAAATGACTAAGAAATTTCAGGAGATGCAATCTCAAAGGTCAGAAATGGAGCCGGAAATGAACCGTGCTGTAACTCCCACAAACTCTCAGCGAAGTTGTAATGCTATTTCTCCCTCCAAAATTCCTATTGGGCAACCGGGAATTAACTCTGGCGCAGTTTCAAAAATCTCCAGCACGACATTGCAACCCATGGAATATCTGGGGTCATACAAGAAAATGGCGGCCTAACCTAGCTCTCCAATGCGGCGGCAACAGGAACTACTTGGACGAGCAGGTGGCTCCCCAGGCAGCTCTGTCACGAGTGAAGTGATTTTCAGTGCGCGCGGCGAAGTGAACCCGACGTTCACAGAGGCTCAGGGTATAACCTTGAACAACAGGTACGAATGCCTGTCGGACATTGACGTCGAAAACATGGACACAAAATCGAATGCGAGTCAGATCTCTGGCACCTCGACTTTATATTCCTGGAAAATACCACGAACCATCAAAAACAAAGAAACGATATCGAACATCCCCACTAGAGAAAACTTTGACGCCTGGATAACGGCAAAAGGAAGGAAACGCGTGGCCCGCAACCCACCCGCAACAGAAACGACCCCAACACCGCAAGCGACAGGGAGCGTGCCAATTCAGAGGAATAGTGCAACAAACGCACCAACCCAAAACTGGGCCCCGCAATGGCGCATTCCCGGCATGTATTGCCGTGCAAATTTCACAGCAGCCGAAATGCGCACAATGCGAAACCACTTTGGCCACTTTACCGTGCACGTGAATAGGAGAAAAACAAATTTCTACCCAAATGACAAAACACAACATGCGACAATGTTTGAGTTTTTAACTGTCAAAAAAGCTCAACCTTTCAACCGACCATTCCCTGAGGACCGCAATACAAATGTGGTCATCAGTACAGTCCCCTTGGACATGCCCGAAGATGACTTAAGATACGAACTGGAAACCCTCGGCTTCCACGTCCGACTAGTCCGCCAACTTGAACGCAAGGGAGAAAACCCCATGAAGTTTAGAAAATTTCAGGTGACCCTGGAAGGCACCTCACAGGCAATTGAAATTGTCAAACTCACGAAAATCGATATATATCGCATCTCAATTGAGAAACATCGACCTCTTGGCCCGCAACAATGCAGGCGGTGCCAAGAATATGACCACAATGCCAACACTTGTGGCCATGAAACGGCCTGTTTTAAGTGCTCAGGAAGGCACTGGTCGTCGGAATGCCCTGTACCGAAAACAATCCAACCTACAGTAGGGAGCTGACGAGAAGGCAAGTCTGCGTGGCGGGATGGTGATCGGGGCCGCAAACCTTCTCTTGTCCTCTTCCGGCGTTTAGAGACCACTGTCAGAGTAACGGGTCACCCTCGCTACTAGTCATCCCAAAATAAACAGCTGTCTGGAAGACAGTCGCGAGTTAGTGTCGGTTGCATGCGTATCAGGACGGTATATTATGGCACAGCTAAACGAGGGAGGTGATCAGACATGATATAAATAAATGTGAAGAAGAGGTTACTGATGGTAAAATAAAGTTTTTATCTCAATCCAATCTGCGTCCATGAGAATACACTGGCATTTCTATGAGAAGTGTTTCCAGAAATCGCAAAGAAGGTGCCGATGCTTGTAACAGTTCGCTGTCAACACCAGGCAAACACCGAAAGTGTCCGCATGAAATAAATGTGTGCTGTGACTCATTTGATAGGCGAGTAATCAGATACGTCATTCATGATTTTTACTTAGTACAGAAACAAGTACCAACATGTCCTAAGCTTCTCGTTGCTTTGAGAGAACAAATTGATTTTACAATTAGTGTTCACATGTTCAGGAGGATACTAAAATAAATGGGGTTTAAATTAAAACGGTGTAACAGTTCTCGGAAACTGTTAGTGGAAAGACCGCACATTGTCCACTGGCATTGTAAATACTTAAAATGTATTCTCCACTACAGAATGGCGGGCGCCCCATAATTTAAATTGATGAAACCTGGGTTGATAGCAACATCACATTTAACAAATATTCGCAAAGTGATACTGAACATGGTGTGTTAACCAACAGCATTTCTTCGAACAGTTTAATTGTTGTTCATGCAGGTGCTAAAACTGGATTCATTGAAAATGCACAGCTAATTTTTCCAGCAGGCAGAGCTACGGGGAACTAACATGGGCAGATGAATTCTGTGAACTTCGAAATGTGGATGCATAATCAGTTATTGCCAAACCTACAGGAAAAGTCTGTTGATATTATGGACAATGTGCCTTACTACTCAGTGTAAGAAAATAAACCTCCATCGAAGTATGCAGTGAAAAAGGAAATGGAGTCATGGTTGACCAATAACAACATTCCCTTTACTCATGAAATGCGAAAAACAGAGCTTTTCGACTTGATTGCGCTGAACAGGAAGCCTGAAAATGTATTTCGCATTGACAAACTTTTAAAACTGCACGGACACGATGTTCTTAGACTTCCTCCTTATATGTGCGAACTTAATCCCATTGAACTAGCGTGTCTAAAACAAAGCGACTAGTGCGGGAAAAGAACATTACTGCTAGCTTGTCGTTAACAAAGCTAATGGAAATCACGAAGGAAGAAATATCTTCCATCGCTGAAGAAGACTGGCAAGGATACTGTTCGCATGTCCAAAATATAGTAGCAGACTACTGGTTAAAGGACTGTCATGTGGAAGACGCAATAGACAGTTTTTTATATGCCTAGGCCGTGACTCCAGAGGCTCGAGTGATTCATCTGACGACGTATTTTCCTCTTCCGAATCGGAACTGGTGCTGCCACTTCCAGAAAGTGAATAAATTATCACCGAACAACAACATCCACTGTTTGAGGTAAGCGGTAAGAGTATATCCTTTCAAAGTATTTTAAAGTTATTCATTCCTGATCTGAACTGTTTTAGCCCTAAATTTATGCCATCAAAATTGTTTTCAGGTCACTATGGTTGTTTCGCAGGTATTTAAGTAAAAATATTTAAGTTTAAACCGTTTGGAAATTTAGTTTTTGGCCATGCTGAAAGTCTTCAAATTAGTGTCGATAATGTGAAAGATGTTTTGAAAATTGTAACTATTATGAAATGTTATTAATTTTCGTACGGGAACAGATTGCGAAAACATACACTAAATAGCTTTCTTTAAAAATGTGTACTTCAAACACAATGCAAAACATTTCGCACACCAGGCAGACTGGCACCTAAAATAGCGAATTAAAAGGTTACTGTTAAAAGAAATAATAAAGGTGTATACCATAACATTATAGAGTATGTTTGTATCCGTGACATATGAAAGGAAAATCTCCCTGTGAACTGATAGTTTCAGTACTGGTAGTACAGGTTAGAGGCGACGGTGGCGACATTGCAGCCCACCGGGCCCACCCACCGGATAACCCACCCTGCCAGAATTCCAGAGACTCGCCTTCTCGTGAGCTTTTGACTATACATGCCCCAACTGTGGCGAAGCCCACTTAGGGGGAAACAAAGAATGTGCTGTCCGACAACGTTTCGAACAGAGGCAGGCCCAAACGAGACCAGCCCCAGTTCCGAAGCCGATAAAAACAGGATATGTCAGGAAGCCAGGAGACTTCAGACCCCTCCTTAAACAAGACATCTGGCATGGCAAACCAAGCCTGCCCCTAATGAGAATTCTAGGTATTCAGCACCATCCCACCAGCAGGCTGAGCGAAGGGCAGCGCCCAGCTCTAGTGGTAATCCACCAACCCAACACTGCAGTGAGGAGGCGGCATCGGGTAACACAGTCTCTTCCTTCTCCGAGTTAAAGGAGATTTTCGAGATGATAAAGAGTTTTATTCTCATAATTAAGGGAACGTGAAAACAATTAAGGTACACTACAGACCCATTGCAGAAAATGTAAATATTATTCCAGGCCACCTGCACGGCTTTCGATGGCTAGACACGCCCTCCGAATAGGTACCTGGATTGCGCGCTCCCTGCACCATAAAATCGACGATTTAATAGATCTCCTCGCTGAAAAACAACTTGATATTCTGCTCATCATAGAGATGTGGCTCAGTAGTGCTATAAACCTAAAAATTCAGGGCTACAAGATATACAGAAGAGAAAGGCCAGATAGGGATGTCAGCTTCGTTGCCATTCTAATCAGGGACACAATAAGTCATCAAGGAAGAGGTATCCCAGATATGGACCTCATTGAAGCGGTTGCCATAAATATTGCAGGAGAAACCAATCCCCTGACAATAGTATGTGTCTATATTCCACCTGATAGAAGGCTCCCTACACAAGACCTCGAAGCCATGAGAGCCCTGGACCCCCAACTCCTGTGGGATGGTGACTTCAACGCCACCCACCCGAACTAGGGGTGCCCGAGCACGAATAGACGCGACCCGCAATTCCGACGATACGTCAGGACTCACCAATTGTCCATTAACCCCCCTTAACGAATACACCTATGTCCCAGATGCACGCAACCGCCACCACCAGATACTCGATTTCTTCCTCACATCACAAATTCTGAAATATAAATAACTCCAAGTGCATCAGACCGGCACTTTGGACCACTTTCCGGTTTCCTGTACGCTTGATTTCCCACCGGTGGCGACAGACACGAGGCCCAGATATGACTTCAATAAAGCAGACTGGCATCTGTACAGGACACTCTCAAACAATGTAATAGACCTCACACCTCAAATAACGAGCACCGAAAACCTCAAAGAATGCGCCAATATCCTTGATACCCTCATTAAGAATGCTGGCGACGAAGCAGTCCCCTTCAAGAGACCAAAAGGAAACCTCAAGCACCTCCCCCCACCGTTTAGAACACTTTTCGCCATTAGGAACCGGGCTCGACGGAAATGGCAAAACACCCGGAGTCCAGTTTACAAAATCCTGTACTGTGTCCTTGGCAAAGAATGCCGGAAGAAATTTGCGCAGTGGCAAACTGACACCCAGCTAGAAAAACTACGCACCGCCACACGCAACAACGACAAAGTCTGGGGTTGCGTCAGGAAAATGAAAAGTAAACCTACGAGCATACCGCCACTGCAAGCTGGGGAACAACTAGTCTACACCAATGGGGAAAAAGCAGAAGTGCTAGCTGATCACCTACTCTCCACTTTCGTGCGCAGGAAAATCACCTCCGCCCTATCAGAAAACTCAGACAGTGAAAATGACGAAGCCATAGTCCAGAGATCCTCGGTATATATCACTCTGCCCCCTCTACCTCCGCGACCAGACACTCCACTTGTCACTCCGAAGGAGCTCCAACTGGCACTCGCGAAGATAAAATCCAAGACAGTTTCAGGAGGTGACAAAATTCCAAACGCCCTCCTGCGAGAACTGCCCAGAAAAGCCATCGTCCAATTTACTAAGATAATAAACGTAATGCTCATCCTAGGTAACTACCTGGCCGCTTGGAAGGAAGCAGTCGTAGTGCCAATCCCCAAGCCTGGGAAACCCCCCAGCTTGCAGCATCCTACCGCCCGATTTCACTACTGAGCTGCGTCTGAGAAGTCTGCGAAAAGATGATTTTTACCCGTCTACTTCGTGTGGTCACCAGATGGGACTTATCACCAAGATACCAGTTTGGTTTCCGCCCAAAACATTCCACCATCCACGCCATCGCAAGAACAACCCGAGTACTCGAAACCGGCCAGGCTAAAGGGAAAATAGGAGGAATGCTCCTCCTCGACATAGAAAGAGTTTTTGACTCGATCCATCATGACATTCTCACGGCCGAGCTCAGGTCCATGGGTCTTCCAACTGCCCTACTGCATCTACTGCATTCCTTATTAGCAGGCCGAACTTTCCGACACAGAGTAGAAGAAGATCTATTTGCTCCCCAACCCACCAGAGCAGGAATCCCAAAAGAGTCGATTCTTAGCCCCATTCTATTCACTCTTTTCATTAGACTGTTGCCCACTCCACCAAGTGTGAAACACTTATTATATGCAGACGACACCATGATCGTAGCCACCGCACCCACTGAACGTGGACTAAGCTCCCACCTAATTAATGCATTCCAAACCTTCAAGCGCCTCTTTGAAGCAAAGAGAATCAAACTTAACGCCGACAAGACCACTGCCGTACTGTTCTCCCGCCGAAGCGAAGATTACCCTCTGTCCATCCACCTAGATGGCAGAAACATCCCCTGGAAAATTATTTAGGAGTCATTTTAGACAAACGCCTAACCTATACTGAACACTTATAAAGCATGTGCGGTAAAGCAATATCAGCAATGTTCGCCCTGGCTAGCGTACTCCGCCGCAGCTGCCCCCTACCAGAGATGAACAGAATACAACTCCTTTTTTACAATGAAATTCTCAATCGTCACCTACGCTGCACCCGTCTGGTCCCACACGAAGCCAACAAATCTACGATCTCTATTCGGTATGTTCCACAAAGCCATCCGCCTCGTAGTAGGAAAATCTCGAACCACAGCCCGCAGAACACTAATTAGGATCGCCGAAGTGAAGGAACGTAGTGCCATAATCACCGACCACGTTACCACCTTCACCAAGTCCATCGCCCAACATGGAAACCACCGAGTGCGCGCCTTCAAAGACCCCATCCCGAATGCAAGAACCCAACCGTTCGATACATCGGGACTCCAAAATCGTCCCACCACCCACACCGCCCTCCTAGATGACAACCGCCCGACCACGGAATCCCTGCTGATGGCATCGCTCCAGACCGTGTCCAAACAGCCCCATGATCTTCACCACACCGAACCCCGCGGATGGCATCGCCCGTCCCCAGTCCTAACTGCCCCATATTCTTCCCCACACCGAATCGCAGCGGACGACATCGCCCAAGGCCCAGTTCCAACAGCCCCAGGATCTTCAAGAACATCAGAACTTCTAGAACTTCCAACAATTAGAAATGGGTAAACACCAAAATGGTGGCCCAAAAGATCCTGGCCCACAGCCTCTCTGCATCCCCTAATAGTAAATTTGCAGAGTAAATGTTAACTTTCCTCATTTGCTCCCTTTGCAGTCCTCCAATAATTTGTGGGTTTTTGTCAGGGTTCTTCCATTTCCCACTTTTTCCCCCTTAATGTACGAAGATCACCCCCACCCCCGAAGGTACCCATTAGCCTAACTAAAGGGACCTTCGCAAATACCCCCTAAACACTGGGACTAAGAGTCTCCCAGTATAGACAAGGTAAGAAATAATAAAATTAGAAATAAGTGGTCAGAAGCGCTTCACGCGGAAATGACCTCCCCCGCCTATCCCATAACAGTCCTATACACTTAACAGGAACAAATAAAAACACCAAAAAAAAAACACCAAATACCCTGAGACACAACACAGCCCAGACCTATCCCCACCCCCATTCAGACATCACTTAACACTTAGTTATTAGGGTAGGTAGTAAAAAAAAAAATTGCTTTTACACACCATCACACATCATCTGGTTATGAAGTGTGCATACCAGCAGCCCTTTCGTTTCTTTCTCTATGTCATTCACACCTGCCAGTTGAACTATGACACACTTGGCTTTCCAGTAGAGTGCGCCCACCTGCTGCACTATAACGCACTTTGTTTACTAGGGGGTGTATACAAGCTGTGCTTTAGCAATTTTTTTTGTTGTCGGGTGCACCTGCCAGTTGCTTTTTTTGTCTGCAGGTTTGTTTGTTGTCCTTTTGCAGGGTTTCTTTGTTTTTCTGCGCTCTTTCGCTTGTGTGGTAGTTGTGGTGCATCCTTTTAGCTGTTCCCTTTCCTGCTTCCTTTCCTGTGGGGTTTGTTGCCTGCTGTTTCCTGATTTGCTCTTTTGCTGTTCTCCTCTTCTCTATTTGCACTCGCCATGTCTGATACATCGGCTTCGTCACACGATTCCGCTGGTCCTGGTACTTCACCACGTTCTGTGGTGTCAATAGAGGACTTGCCTCACTATGATGCAGGTCGTGTGCGCACAGTCTCCTCCTCGCGCCCGCCTCCTCGGCGCGCTCACCCCCTCGTCCAACTCCAGCTTCCTCTCCACCTGTTCGGCTCACTTTTGGGGCTTTGCTGCGCCTTAATCTGAAATAGACTCAGAAGAAGAAGCTCTCCGAGCTGAAAGCAGTTCCTGGCTTGTCAGCACTTTCTTCGTCTGGGCTGTTTCCTCCCAGCTTTGACGATTATTCCGACCAGCTGCCCTATCACTACGCTGACTGGTCGGTTTCTGGGGCCATACGCCGTCCTTCTCCTCATCATTGTGGGCACTCATCATTGCTCCCCTTATCTATTTATGTTGCCGCGTGCAGTTCAGCCACTCACACCTCGTCTGTGTGATTGGCTCCGGTGGTGTGTCCTGGTGTGGCCATTCCCATGGTTTCTGTCTCCTAGCCTTTGCTATCCTCCCAGGACGCGTGCGTTATACCCCTTCGTGAGGCTACTGTTGTGTCTGCCTGCCAGGCTGCTCTGGATACCTGCAGTCTGCCTGTGTCCTCGTTGTCACTTCTGGCAGGCCAACGCTCTCCGGCTTCGCCCCGAGTGGCTTCCTCTTCTGTTTCGCTGCCACATGGCAGCTTCATACCTGGTCTGTCTCTGTTGCCATGTCCGTTGTCACCTACTGTCTTACCATGTGTGCCACCAGCTGTTTTTGCAGCCCCTCTGCTTGTGGACCCTTTGGGCTCCTGTTGTCGCCCCTGGCATCTGCCATACCTTGTTTTAGCACCAGTGTCGCTCTCCCTGCTGCGCCAAATGTAGTTTTGTCGCCCTTTCGCTACCGCCTCTGCTTCTGGATGAGTCTTAGTCGTTGGATGCGCCCCCACCGACGTTGTCTGCTCTGCTGGTTTCCTCTGCTGCGGTGTTTTCATTTGCAGCTTCCACCTACTGTCTCACCGAGTGCCGTCTGCACTGTCAGCAGCTGCTCCTGCAGATGTGTCGGATGCTGACTGGCAGAGGACTGGCAATCCTCCCCTTATTGTTCGTCAGGGTGGCCTGGGCGCTTCTGAGATGGGGTTTGACGCTGACCTCCGCATCTCATTTTCCATGGATTGTCGCGACGAACTATGACTGCAGCACTTACTTCCAAATGTGGTCTCGCGAAGACCACTATCAAATGGTTGAATTCCTTAGATCGAGGGGCGACCAGTTATACACATGAACTTGTCCCGAAGTCCGTCGAGGCCGGACTCCAGAACCCTGAAATTTATTCTTGGTTGTCCTTGAAGGGCGTGCCCCCCCTTCACGATGAGCTCAGTCTGCCTCAATTGAACAGTATCAGGGTACAGGTAGAAATTTATCTTGGCAGTGGGCGGAACACTCAGTGTTTCCATTGCCAGCGTTACGGCCTTTCATCTCATACCTGCGATGAGGCTCCTAGCTGTGTCCATTGTGGCGGCCCCCATACTTCCTGCCAGTGCGTTCTGCCTTCTGACCAACCGCCCATATGTTGCCTGTGTCAGGGTTATCACACGGCAAATTATGGCCAATACCCTACCAAACACCAGTGGCTCGCTTTCCATGAGGGACGCCAGTAGTGAAAGTCACGGCCTGGTTCTGGCGCTCTTCCACATTGATGGGAAACTCTTTCATGTCTGCACCTGTGGATCTGCCTATATCCTTTATTTTGCATCCCAGCTCATTGGCAGCCCTGCTTCCACTTCTCGTCGTCCTGCGGCGGTCACTCCTCCTCTGCTATGCCATCTTGACGAGCCCTTTTCGACTATTTCCACTAGCTCGACTTCTGTTCATGGCTGCCTCGTTTTCGCAGGGATGTCGATTCGTTTCATTCCGGCATTTCCTTATTTGACAAATATGAGGCATTATTTTCTGGCCTAGCTCTTCCTTTCAGTTGTGTGCGGCTTTCCGTTCTCCACCTCCTGCTACTTCACATGGCTATCTTCTTTCATACGTGGAATGCCTGCTCATTGCTCACTCGCCATCTTGAATTTCTCTCCTTGTTGGATCGCCATCGTCCTACCATGGTCGGGGTTTTTTAGTCCTGGCTCTATCCTTCCGCTTCTCTTATTGTTCCTGGCAATGTCGCTCACCGAACCGAACGGGATGATGCTCCCCGAGCAGCGTAGTTGTTTTGGTTCGCTCAGACATTCGCAACAACCACAGTCTCACACCACCTGGTCTTTCCGCTGAGACAGTTGCTGCCGCAGTGGCCTTCTATCATATTCCTCATTATGCGTTTCCCACTGCTGCCCTGTCTACCTTGGCATCACTCGATACGTTTTTTGTTCTCTTTGGGGATTTCAACTGCCGGCATGTCCACTGGCATTGTCCGATGTCTGATTTTAATGGCCATGGCCTGTTGGCCTTTGTTTAGACGCACAGATTTCTACTGTCTGCTCCTAGTTCTTGTTCTTATGTTCCAGTCTGTGCAGACCACCA
Source organism: Clitarchus hookeri (assembly GCA_002778355.1). NCBI lineage: Eukaryota > Metazoa > Arthropoda > Insecta > Phasmatodea > Phasmatidae > Clitarchus > Clitarchus hookeri. The sequence continues at coordinate 1,219,225 of NQII01000090.1, forward strand.
TCCGTCGGTTCTCGACCTTTTCATCACTTCGCCGGACATTGTTCTCTCCCCTCCTTGGGTATTGACGAGGCTTGCTTCGGATCACTTGCCTGTGCTTGCTGGTCTCATGTTTTCTGTGTCGCTTGACTGCTCGACTTGCTGTGAGACTTTCGCCGGGCCGATTAACGCTGCTTTCGCAGGATCTTGGATGCATAACTTAATTTCACAGCTTCTCGTCGCACTCCTGCCATTTTGGATGTCGCTGTGGGCGGATTTTTTTCTTCCATATCTTCTGCTGCCTCAGATGCCATTCTGTGCTGGCCAGCTGGGTGTCTCAGGGACCCCTTCCATCCAGCTGTGCTGTCTGTTCTTCGCGCACGCGATAGCGCAAGCTCTCGTTGGCAATATGTTCGTACAGCAGATGCGTTGGCAGAATACCACCGCTTCCGTCTCCTCGCCTGCTGAGCAGTTGTTCGTTTGTCAGCCCTTTGTCTGCTCGATCAACTTCAGTCATCGCTTCTCAATGGTTCTGTTTGGCGCCATGTTCGCGGCATGCATGCCTCTCCTCGGGGTGTGCCTCCCTGCAGTCTGGTGGCCGCTTGTGCGCGGACCCTTCATCTCAGGCTCTTCTTTTGGACGAGACATTCCATACCTCGTTTACCCTCTTTCGCTCAGCGCCTGACTCTTCTCCGGATGCACTATCTTCTGTTGATTTACAACCTGACCTGGCTTTTCCGCTTCCAGGTTGTTTTCTTACTTCTCCCATCGAGGTGGTTCGAACCTTGGACTGCCTCTTACTGGTGAAATCGCCAGGAGTTAATATTCTTCCTGCTCAGCTCTTACATTCCTTTTCCTGCAAAGCCATCATCTACTTGACAATCCTCATTAATGCTACATTTCGCTAACAGCATTTTCCGGGTTCCTGGAAACGAGCGGTGGTCATGCCCATTCCCCATCGAGGTGGGACGCACTCGCTTATAGCTTGATGACGCCCTATTTATTTACTTTCTCTACTGTCCAAGGTTTCTGAATGTGTCTTGCTCCGACATTTCTGCACTGCTGTGGAGGAATTTGATTTACTCCCTTCTCATCGGTTTGGATTTCGGCATCGCCACTGCATTCTTCACGCTGTGGTGTCCATCATCTATCAGGTTACCTCTGGCTTTTGTTTACATCACCATTTAGCTCTTTTTCTTCTGGACCTAGTGTGGACTTATGACTCCGTTCACAATGGGGCTCTTCTTCCGAAGATTCGTAGTTTCGGTCTTTTTGAGCATTTCGTCTCCATCCTGTTCAGTTATCTATCACATCGCGCGCTCCAGGTCTGCGTCTCGCATTCTCTTTCTCCTGCTGTTTCTGTCTGTGATGGTGTTCCTCAGGGCTCGTTACTGAGCCCTCTGTTATTTGCCCGGAAGTAGCCGACATGCCCACTCGTTCCTAGAGCCACTGCCATACAATATGCAGACAGTATGGCCGTGCTTCTATCTGGACCATGCACCTCTGCACTCACTGCCCTTCGTAGGATTATCTTCGATTGTTGGGCTAATATTCTGTACGTTGGGACATCCGCTCCAATCCCAAAAAAACCGAATTGTAATTTTTCACCAAAGGTTCTGTCGCCCACCTGCTGCTCTTTATTTTCAAGGATGTTCTTTGACCTGGATGCCGTCTGCTCGCTACTTGGGTGTGCACTTCAACGCGTCGTTGTTGTGGGTTCATCACCTGCGCACAATGGTTGGCTGTGCCACAGGGGCATTGTGGTCGGTTCGCCCCATTCCCCATCCTGCCTGTCCTTTGTCATTGGACATCCGGGTACGAATTTGGCAGGTTTTCGTTCTTCCTAATCTTTTTCATGCTTCTGTTGTTTGGGATTATGTCCCTTCCTCTCGCATGTGTGTCATCTCTTCGGCGTATTACAGTGGTCTTCGACTTCTGCTCGGCGTGACTCTCTCCATGCCCGTAGCTATCCTTTATGACTTGGCTGGTGTTCGCTCGCCTACTGCTCTCGTACTTGACTCTCCTGCCCGCTTCTTTCGATATACTCCACGTAATCCGAACCCTTTGGTTGGCCGGCTAGGCGCCTACGATGTCCTGGAGCCCGGCCCTCATCGCCACTTCCGGGATTTTCTCCTTGACAGCCTCACCTAACGACGGAGCTTCGCATCTGCTGCCCTTCGTCCAGATGGTTTGACTGCCCCTCATCCAGATCGTCATTCTTTGTGTTAGTGTGTGTGCAGTGAGCGTTCCTCACCCATCGAGAGAGTCGAGTGCGGTTAAGGCCATTACGCTGTTGTCTGTTTTTGTGCTTCGACCATTAAAAGGATCTCCACTTCCCTGCTCATGTAGATCGTGTGTTTGCTTTAACTGTACAGGGTTTTTGAATTATTCTCATGTTTTCTTACACCCGCATGGGGCGTTTCTGTTCAAATAGTTTTAGGTATCTGTTCTGTGTGTTTTCGCCTTTAGCTTCTATGGTATCTGATGTATGTGGTTTTGCTGTACACTGGGTTTTATTTTTCCTGGCATGTTTGCCTTTGTGTATTTTGATTCACGGCTTCTTGTTATTTTTTTTCATTTTGGCACCCCCGAGAGGGTTTCAGCGGGTGTGGCGTTGTTTTTTTACTTTCGCCAATTTTTCAATTGGCTTATTTTCTCTCTGTTTCAAAAAATTACAAAAAAAAACTGCTATTAGTGATATTCCACAACATTTTTTATGGTGTAAAATATCTATATTCCCCACATCACATTGAATACAAAATAACTTTGAATTAAAAAATTATGTGATATTTAACATAAAGTCCAATATCAATTAACATTAATAGTGCTTATCATTTCGCATATATAGTATTTAAAACCAAACATGTAAATTATTTTACACCATAATTTTATTTTTCCAAAAATATATACACATTACTTTAAAAAATAAAAATACGTTAAAATTAATTCTTCCAGGATATAAAAACACGAAGTTTTTTTCCAGTTTTTTGTGTCGATTAGAATATATTTTAGATGGCAATTCAAATAAAACACACAAAGGCTATATGTATATTTATGTGTATATGTGTTCTTGGTTATATATACAAAATTACAGAAAACTTGCGGACCTGGCAGACGTTGTCCTGCCCGAATGTTGGCTTTCCTGCTATTAGCGCTCATATTTTTATTAATGTAAAGTAATTAATGAAACAGTAATATTATTATTAATGTAAAAAAATAAAGTATATTGAAATAAATGCTGAATCTTAATACTACAAGAAATAAAGTTTGTTTTGTTTTTATCATAACAGGAGATGATGAACAATGTTTTTCGTCAATCCCTGAGGTGTACAAATGAACAAACTTGATGGTTTGCCAACGCGACAACACGCGACATATAATTGGCCAGCTGAGAAGCACGGATTTTCTAGATCCAACCCACAAATGAACATTGTTTAGCCTTGTGACTTATTAATATTCATTGCGAACGCCAAGCGAATTGGAAATTGCAGGCGTCTGAATGGAATGGGTGAGTCTGAAGGGATCATTGGGATCCGTGGCAGGAGAACATCTTCATCTTGAAACTTGCCATTCAAAATGGTAGCTTCAAGAACATTGCCCATGATTTTTTTTATGACCAATCATGTACGATTGCATAGCTTTGGTCATTTAAATCACGAAGCAAAATGCTTTGTGAACCAATTTTTAATCGCCAGTTATGTGGTGGCATTCCTGGTAAATCCAGTGAATTCGAGAATTCAAGAGGATAGTTGACTGCTTCGCCNATTCAACAGGATAGTTGACTGCTTCGCCAGGATCGACAACAGTGTCGATCGATTTGAACGACATCTCATTGCCAAGCAATGACTGTTGTATTTTGAAATTAATAGCGTCAACATCGATATTTTTTGCAGCCAAAATAGCTCGTTCACGTAGCCCGGCATGATTAATGTAATTAGCGCGCAAATCTGGGTATATGGTTTCAATCTAAGCATAATTCGTGGCTACCATGTTGCAAAAATTGTCTGGAAATTTTATGCATTGTGTATTTCCATGTAATAGAGTTTTTTTATTGCCAATGTTGAGCAATTGTTCGGAAAATGACAGTACCAATGAATCGTTTTGCAGTTGAACACGCATATTTATGGTAAGATGTAATGTATTGACATTTATCCATAGGTATTATTGTTTGAAACATGCGTTAATTTCGTCCGTATATAAAGCACGTGGAATGACCGGCAATGTCTGTCTGAAATCACTGGACAGCAGCAGTAGAGCGTCACCGAAAAGTCTTGTATTATCGTTGAGATCTTTCGTAACTCTATCGAGAGCTTTAAGTGAATGCTTGTGGGCCATAGTGCATTCATCCCAGATAAAAATTTTGCATTTTTGCAAAACTTTAGCCATGCCGGAATGCTTCTTTACGCTGCACATTGCGTCTGGATTTGTGTGAACGTTCAATGGCAACTTGAGTGCTGAATGTGCAGTCCGTCCACCATCAAGCAATGTGACTGTAATGCCTGATGAAGCAATTGCAAACGTAATAGAATTTTGTGATCGAATGCGCGCAAGTATCAGTGAGATGAGGAATGTTTTGCCAGAGCCGCCTGGTGGGTCCAAAAAAAGAATCCGCCTTGTTGTGCTGTAATTGACAAATTAATTCGACCATATATGTTATTTTGCTCAGTAGTGAGCAGTTGCTCATTATTTGCAACAAAAGTAGTCAAAGAGGCCGCATCGAACTGTTGTTCGCGCTGAACATCGCTGTTAATGATGTCTGTTGCTGGGTGGTTAGGTGATGGCACACCTAAATCACCCACCTCTATGCTCGTAGTCTGCTACCACAAGTGTTATATATAAATAAATTAACATTAGCATGGGTAACACACAACAATGAAATATACGCAAAAACAATTAAGGCATAAACAAATATGCTGCGATCATAATGCAAATAGTCTAAGTAAGAGTAAAAATAAACAAACACCATCAGTCCAACCAATGGCCAGCAGCCCGAGTCCTCGTTAGCATAGGCAGCTCTTAACAACCAGCCATTCATTGTAAAATAAAGGAGTTTACAATTGAAGCGATAACAAGATGTATGTATTAAGGGATTACAATTAAACGTGTGCACATTAATACAAATTAACACGGTGAGCCTAACATGAAGGTTAAGGGAACCAACCATAAAATATATGAAACCATCTGAAAAAAAGTCACATAACAAATAAGGACTGGCATATACGCAATAAGATATTGAGCATAATGTCATATCAAGTCATTATATATATATAAATAATGACCAATTTTGCCACAGTCCATAACAGTGATATCAGTGTTGCTAGAGCACCGAGAATTTTAGTGTAAGCTGGAATGCTCAGCGACATGAAAAATAAGGAATGCTTAGAAGGACTCACCTCAAAAAGGTCTACAAGGCAACCAGTGCGGTACACATTACGCGACTTGTAAAGACTGTGTTCATTTGCCCGCCTACCGTGAAACAACACACATTAAAATCTCTGTGAACCTAATCTCCTTTAATCCATAATGCCCATGTGCCTGTTTAACAGTGTGGGATGGTATTGCAACCTTAGCTATTACACCGTGCCAATGCCTCTGATGAGGGATATTTTGGTGAGTAAAATCAGTGCATTTGCAAGACTGTATTTTTTTTTCAATACCAGCTTCTTCATTCTGGTATCAATGTTGGGCACTCTACACAGTGAGCAAGCACAATCGTCAAGTGTTTTACTAACCTACTGGTGTTTTAGGGTGTGTGAGATAGCCCATATAAAAGTTTCAGTAGGTATTAGTGGAGTTTGAGGGGGCCGACACCCTCTTTCATGCAGTCATAAAGTGGATTACATAAACATCACATCATATGGTTAGAAGTGTGATATCAGAAGAATACCTGTGTGCCAGCGGCCCTCTCCAGAGAAAGATCTCAAGCTCTGTATGTGCTGGCACCCTTAATATACTTCACTACAACTTTCTAAAACCTGGTACCAAAAGTCTAACATCCCTTCTCCGTACTCCTGAGACCACACCATTCCATCAAAATCGATAGGCAAATGCCCTCAGCCAGTTCTAATGTCACAAATATTTACTAGAGTCATATTGTTTGTTTTTGATTATGCCTGACTACAATTGGAAATTTATTTTACCATTACTCTCTTAAAGGAAATGTCAAGATGTTCTCAAAATGAGTGTATAGTAATGTGATATTCCTGAATAACCTTTCCCCATTAACATTTAGCAATCATTTTTATGTTGTCTGTAGTGTGACTCGGGTCTCACTCTGTCCTAACTGTTCCTGTTTCACTGCTCGGTTTCCATGTATAAACGAACCACTAAATATGATAATTATTGAACATTCTTAAATTAAACTCGAGGTAACAATTCTCTCTTTCTATGCATAATAATCGTTTTGAGAAATTGAGAAAATATTTATCATTTAATTCACAAAACTGCTCATTAGTTACTAGATACATATACTAACTTCTTATAAGTATTCGTGCTTAAAATTTAGTGTGGAAGTTAAATGCAGTCGACAAATTTACAAAACAGAAGGCCATGAAGCTGCGACTATTGGGAAAAGGACATAAATTTATACTGTCTCGCCAGGAACAGAACACAATAGGCTCCACGCGATAGTTAGTACTGCTGAATAATAATAGATGGCGTTTAATTACAATGAACGTCTTGTGTATCTTTACCACTTTTATTACTTCAAATAGAATTACTGATATGTGGCAATTGAATTATATCTTTACTATAAATAAATATTAATGACACATAATAAATTGTGAGAGATTTGTTTTTAAGAAGTCTTTTATTGTGAAATAATGCTCAAAGACTAAAGTTGATATACTGATGATATCTAGGCAATTTTATTGTTATGTTGGTATAACACTTCTAACCAGGCAGTGGTTGAGGAAGGTAGCGCTTCCTCTCCTCTCCTCTCCTCTCCTCTCCTCTCCTCTCCTCTCCTCTCCTCTCCAGTTAGGCACACATCGATGGATTCAGGTGAGTCGCACAGCGAAGGGGAGGCGTCGGCCTTCTCTTCATCGGTATCACAACGCACTACACAGTGACAGAGGCCCAATAGAAAACATACAGCGCGCACAGCCAATCAGCAACAACCAGGTATCGATTTTTCGACCGAAAATGATTTCTCACCACTGGGTGAGGATAGCCAATCAAACTGTAGTAAGGACACAACCGAAACTGTAGTTTCAGAAAACACTATTAAATTTAAAACCGCGCCGCCAGTATATATTCCGGACACCACGAGACTTAGAACTTTGACACATAGAGGTTACTTTGGTAAAAAAATAACCGTTACTAAAAAGCAACACTTGAAGGTGGTGGTTAAGTTAGAGAACCACTTAGAATTATTGACACTTTTGAAAGAACAAAAAATTCAATACTACACACATGCTAAAACAAGCGAAAAACCGACTAAGGTAGTAATCAAAGGGTTAACACACACCACCGAAATTAAACAAATAGGTAGACACTTGATGGAGTTTCAATTTACTCCAATACACATCTGGAAATTCCGAACACCTGCTGATGCACCTGCAGTCTCTGGGGCTGTAGTGCAAAAGCATCACGAATACGACATACTGAAACTGAGCAGACTTTGTCATCTGCCAGTTAAAATCGAAATGTACAGACATCGTCCTGAGGATGTGGTGCAGTGCAGGCGCTGCTGTGCACTGGGCCACACTCAGAAGTACTGCACACTCAGGCCAGTCTGCCTTTTGTGTGCAGGAGATCACGCAAAGGCAGACTGCCCTAATACAGAACACGACAATACAAAGTGGAAATGTGCACACTGTAAACAGACAGGACACTCGGCTGCGTGGAAGCAGTGTGAAGTCATCAAAAAACATATAGAAACACGAAAACAATGGATGGCACCGAAGGCTGCCAAACCATTATCAGACACACAACAGAAACCGAAGGAAAAACCACATACAAATGTTCAGTCCGAGACTGAATTTCCAGTACTAGAAAACCCATACACAGAGCAAACACCTACACAACTGCAGATAGAAAAACCACAAAAACGTAAGAAAAGAGACAACACGACAGAAAACGCGACCATGTTTGCAGATATGCATGAACTGGCCGCTTTTCTGCAAGAAACAAATTTTATATCACTAATAGAACACTTTAGGCCTGCAATTGCACAGGCAAAAACCATGAGCACACTACAGGAGAAGCAGATGCTACTCCTTACAGCACTCGCCACTCTACCTAAATAAATACTTTAGGGTAACAACAACACATTTAATTATTTAATTAACACTAAAATAATACGTTTTTTACTAATTACAGTAATACATAATCGATAGGAACACTCTCGTATCTCGGAACTTCCTGATTGGATAGTGACGAGAAGAATTACACCAATAAACAAGCTCCTTCCTCGAAGCCACCTGATTGGTGCGCAGCGAAGGGAGCTACATAGCTATAAAAACACCGCGTTTTTGCTTACAACATTCAGTCGTTCGTAGACAGCGAGACACAGCTCACATACATCATAGTACAACACAAGAAGGGCGCCCTGCCCAGGCTTGTTATGTGGGAACTCGTGACAGGTGGGAAATAGCCCCAAGCACCACTCGAGTTCCAGGTCATGGGACACACATGCCAGTCGAGGTAGGGGTCGGGGGGCTAACTTTCATTTTAATTTTATTTAACACAATTATTTATTACTACAAAAATAAAAAAATAAAAAAAACTATAAAACTTATTAAAACCAAAAAACATATACAAAAAAAACATATATTATATATATATATATATATATATATACATTTTAATTTTTTCTAATTAATTTTTTATTTCTACGATTTAAAAATTGCTTATAATAACGCACTCACCTGTCAGTTTGTTGCAGGTTGGGAAGAAGACGACTTGGGAAAGAGGGGTCCTATTGGTACTGGGTTCAGAGACTGGTGCTAGGGGCCCCTCCAACTCTAATTTATTTTCCAAAATGTTATTCTCTCTATGTGATACACTTTGAATCTATAAAACGTACCCCGATGGAGACCTGTATAGGACACATCGGGAGACTAGGGCTACTCACACAAAATACACTAATAGCACACTAGCAAACAACAAAACAACTGTTAGACAGACACCCACGACACAACATTCATTCCAGCCGGTAGCCTGGAGGGGAGCTTCACTCCCCCGCCGAAAACACGTAAATGTAATTGAATTTTAAATAGGCAACATAAAATTACTCGCCTAAATAAGGGCCCGGTGCCCAAAGCCCCACAGTAAACAGCCCCTGCCGCCGACCCAATGATTTGAGAAAGTGTCAGGGTGCATTTGTTTTTCACAATCACCTAAGTGAGTTATGGGAGCTTCGGCTTCCGGTATCACAACACTAAATGCCATCCGGTGGCGAATGAGGGTTCGGCGGCGGTGTTGGTATAAGATTACTTTAGGTGCGAAAAAAAAAACCCAAATTTTAAGAGTGGTTGAATGTAATTCAACTGCTAATAGTGTTACATTTCGATAGTATAAATCGTCTATGCTATTATAAACTACGACAATAATTAAAGACGAAGTTTGGTCTGAAATTTCCTGTAACACAATAAATGTAGAATTGCCCTTAACTGAAGCTATGTGTGATATTTTATGTAAATTCCTTTATAAGTTAATATTAATAGTGCTAATCAGTATTTTACTTCGCTAGAAAAGGATACATATTCCTTAAAAAATTAAAAATAGGGTAAAATTAATTTTTCCAGAATTTGTTAGATTCTCTGTATAATCTTACTAAAGCGATTTCCTGATGTGGATTAAACAAACGAAGTTTTTGTTCAGTTATTTGTGACGATTAGAAAATATTTTAGATTGAAGTTCAAATGAAACACACAAGGGCTATATGTGTATTCATGTGTGTATGTGTATACTTGGTCATATATACAATTGTATAGAGAATACAAACATGACAGGTGGCATAAGGGCTACCCTTTTTCGGTAGCCTCCTATATCTTGGTGAATTTGTTTGTGTGTAATTGCATTCCTTACAGAACTTTGCTTGGTGTCTTCCTATGCACGATGTGAGTGCCTCCTGCTGCTCCTGGACGAGTCTCGCTGCCCTGAAGGTGCTGCTTTGGGTGGCTGCTGCACAAACGTCTTCGTCTTCAGAGTCATCGCTTGCTGTTAAAGTTTTTCATTTTGTTTCTTGACAGTGAATGTTTATTTTCTCGTATTATGTCCTGCAATTGCTTTCAATATGTTCACTTCTAATTCGTCTTGTCTTTTGCTGGACATTTTGTATCATATCGGTGGCTGGTTATTATTATTTTTCTGGTTTTGCAGTTTATCTTTTGCAATCTCTGTGTTACTAAATTAGTTAATAGCACATTACAAGGAACACAAAAAAAATTAATTAACACCTGTGGATGAGGAAGGTGCATACCTGCTGCACTCTCACTTAATGTCGTTATTCCCATCAAGATGCCCAATCGCACACTTGGCTCTCTAGTAGTTGTGGTGAATCTTTTTTGCTTTTCACTTTCCTGCTTCTCTTTCCTGTAGTGTTTGTTGCCTGCTGTTTTCTCACTTGCTCTTTTGCTGTTCTCCCCTTCTCCGTTTGCACTTCCCATGTCTGATACATCGGCTTCGTCTCGCCATTCCGCTAATACTGCACTTCACCACAATCTGTGGTGTCAATAGATGACTTGCCTCGCCACGATGCAGGTCGTGTGCGCACAGTCTCCTCCTTGCGCCCGCCTCCTCGGTGCGCTGTGGTGTCAACCCCTCGTCCAACTCCAGCTTCCTGTCTACCTGTTCGGCTCACCGGTGGGGCATAACTGCGCCTTAATCTGAAGAAGCCTCAGAAGAAAAAGCTCTCCAAGATGAAAACGGTTCCTTGATCGTCAGCACCTTCTTCGTCTCGCCTGTTTCCTCCCAGCTTTGACGAATATTGCGATCACCTGCGCTATCACTCTGCTGGCCAGTCGGTTTCTCGGGCCTTACGTCCTCCTTTTCCTCATCCTTGCTGGCGACGCTCGTCGCTTCCCCATCTATTTCTTTTGCAACATGCAGTTCGGCCCGCTCACACCACATCGGTGTGATCGGCTCTGGTGGTATGTTCTGGTGTGGCCATTCCCATGGTTTCCATCTCCTCGCCTTTGCTATCCTCCCAGGTTGCAGGCATTATTCCCCTTCGTGAGGCTACTGTTGTGGCTGCCTGCCAGGCTGCTCTGGACACTTGCAGTCTGCCTGTGACCTCGTTGTCGCTTCCAGCAGGTCATTGCCTTCCAGCTTCAGCCCGAGTGGCTTCCTCTTCTTTTTCGCTGCCACATGGCATCCTCAGACCTGGACTGTCTCTATTGCCACGTCTGTTGTCTCCTACTGTCTTACCATGTGTGCCAACAGCTGTTTTTGCAGCTGCTCTGCTTGTGTACAATATGGCAAACTGTAGTCGTCCCTGGCAACTACAATACCTTTTTTTAGCACCCCTGTTCCTCTCCCTCCTGTGCGAAACGTGGTTTTGTCGTCCCTTCTACTACCGCCTCCACTTCTGGACGAATCTTTGACATTGGATGAGCCACCACCGGCGTTGTGTGCTCTGCCAGTTTCCTCTGCCACGGTGTGTTCATTTCCAGCTTCCTCTGGGTCTCGAGGTAATTTTGCTGCCCACTCCACGGCTGCTCTTGTTTCCGGTCTCACAATCGGTTTGCCCGCTTCCTTGGGAACTCCCACATGGACGCCGCTCCTCTGGGCTCCTCTGAGCGGCCAGTCCTCTCTCATCTGAAGACTCAGACCATGTATATTAGACAGAGTGTGATGCCAGGACTGGAGCTTCTTCGTCTGGCATTCGCTCTTTGTCACTCCTGGCCCCTGTTCCATCAGATGCTCTTCTGTCGCCTCGGCGATGTACTAAGCTGACCAGGTTTGTCCTGGCAGCCCCTATGGATTCAGCTCTACTGTCTCTTCCTGTTTCGTCGGCAATGGGTGCCCCTGCTGTTTCTCGCGCTTCTACCTCGACTTCTCGCCGAGTGCTATCTACACCCTTATTGTTCGTCAAGGTGGCCTGGGCGAAGCGCCCAGGCCACACTGACGAACAATGCGGTTTGACGCTGACATACACATCAAATTTCCTGGGATGGTCGCGACGAACTACGACTGCAGCACTACCTTCCAGATATCGTCTCGCGAGGACCACTTTCAAATGGTTGAATTCCTTAGATAGAGGGGCGACCAGTTATACACATGAACTTGTCCCGATGACCGCAATGCCCGTGTGGTCCTGCGTCGACTCCCCATTGACATGCCCACTGACAACATCAAAGCAGCGTTTGTTGTCCTGGGCATCCCAGTGAAGATGGTAGTTCGTGTGGATTGTTGGGGCTGCACTCCGATGCCCTGGCCTTTATTCTTGGTTGTCCTTGAAGGTGTGCCCATCTGCCATCTGCCTGCACCATTTGAACGGCATCAGGTTACAGGGAGAAATTTATCATGGCAGTGGGCGGGTGACTTAGTGTTTCCGTTGGCAGCGTTACGGCCATTCATGCCATACCTGCGATAAGGCTCCTCGCTGTATCCGTTGTGGCGGCCCCCATACTTCCCGCCATTGTGTTCGGCCTTCTGACCAACCACCAGTATTTTGCCTGTGTCAGGGTTGTCATCTGGCAAATTATTGCCAGTGTCCTGCCAAGTGCCAGTGGCTCGCTTTCCATGAGCGACTCATGCAGTGAAAGTCACGGCCCAGTCCTGGCGCTCGTCCCACGATGTCAGGGGCCTCTTTCACGTCTGCACCTGTGGATCCATCTTTCTCTCTTGCTTTGCATCACAGCTCTTTGGCTGCCCTGATTCCACTTCTCATCGTCCTCTGACGGCCCCTTCTCATTCCTCTGCTGACCATTCTGCTCTGTCTTCTTTTCGAGCACTTTTCGACTATTTCCACCAACTCGACATCTGTTCATGACTGCCTCATTTTCACAGTGTAGTCGATCCATTTCTTTCTGGTGCTTCCTTGTTTGACAAATGCGAGGCGTTATTTTCTGGCTTAACTCTTCTGTTGCAGATGTGTGAGGCTTTCCGCTCTCCACCTACTCCTACTTCACATAGCTAACTTCTTTTATACGTGGAACTCCTCCTCATTGCCCACTCACCATCTTGAATTTCTCGCAGTGACGGATTGCCATCGTTCTGCCATTGTCGGGGTTTCTGGGTCCTGGTTCAAACCTTCCGCTTCTCTTATTGTTCCTGCCTATGTCGTTCCCCTCACCGATCGGGTTGACGTTCCCCGAGGCGGCATGGCTATTTTGGTTCGCTCAGACATTCGCCACTACCGCCTTCTCACACTATATGGTCTTTCTGCTGAGGCTGTGGGGGTCAGCATTCTGCGAGATCACGGCCATTTCACTGCAGTGGGCATCTGTCTTCTTCCACATTGTACATTTCCCACTGCTGCTCTGTCTACCTTGGCATCACTCGATTCGTCATTTGTTCTCTTTGGGGATTTTAACTGCCGGCATGTCATTTTGCGCAGTCTGACATCTGATTTTCGTGGCCATAGCCTGTTGGCCTATGTTTCGACATATGGTTTTCTCCTTTCTGCTCCTAGTTGTACTTTTGTCCCAACCCATGCCGACCGTCATCTGTAGGTCCTCGACCTTTAAATCGCTTCGCCAGACATTCTTCTATCTCCTCCTTAGATGTGGACGAGGCTTGCTTCGGATCACTTGCCTGTGCATGCTGGTCTCGCTATTCCTGTGTCACCTGACTATTTGTCCTTGCTGTGGGATTTCGCCGGTTGCGATTGACGCCACTTTTGCAGGCTCTTGGATGCGTCCTTTGATCTCGCAGCTTCTCCTCGCACTCCTGCCATTTTGGACGACGCAGTGGGCTCGTTTGTTTCTTCCATCTCTTCTGCTGCCTCAGATGCCATTCTGCACCATCCAGCGTGGTGTCTCAGGGATCCCTTCATCCAGCTGTGTGGGCTGTTCATTGCGCACACGATCGCGCACACTCTTGTTGGCAATATGCCAGTGCGCTAGATTAGTTGGCAGAATACCACTGCATCCGTCTCCTCGCTCGCTGGGACGTTCATTGTTGGTCTGCTTTCGTCAGCTCGGTCAACTTCAGTTGTCACTTCTCAACAGTTCTGTTTGGCGCCATGTTCACGGAATGCATGCCTTTCCTTGGGATGTGCCCCCCTGCAGTCTGGCGGCCACTTGTGCGAGGACCCTTCATCTCAGGCTTTTCGCTTGGCCAGGACGTTCCATAACCCCTTCTACCTGCTTCTGCTCTGTGCCTGACTTTTGTCTGGATGCACTATCTTCTGTTGATTTACAACCTGACCTGGCTTCCCCGCTTCCAGGTTGTTTTCTTACTTCTCCCATCGAGGTGGCGCGAACCTTGGACTCCATCTCACTGGTGAAATCGCCAGGAGTTGACGGTCTTCCTGCTCGGCTCTTGCGTTCCTTTTCCTGCAAAGCTATCATCTACTCGATAATCCTCATTAATGATGCATTTCACTTACAGCATTTTCCGGATTCCTGGAAACGTGCGGTGGTCATACCCATTCCCAATCGAGGTGGGACGCACTCGCTTACAGCTTGATGACGCCCTATCTCTTTAATTTCTCTACTGTCCAAGGTTACTGAACGTGTCTTGCTCCGACATTTCCGCACTGCTGTGGAGGAGTGGGATTTACTCCCTTCTAATCAGTTTGGATTTCAGCGTCGTCACTGCATTCTTCATGCCATGGCATCCATCATCGATCAGGTTACCTCAGGCTTCTGTTTACATAACCATTCAGCTCTTCTTCTTCTGGTACTAGTGGGGGCTTTTGACTCCTTTCACCATGGGCCTCTTCTTCTGAAGCTTCGTCGTTTCGGTCTTTCTGAGCATCTCGTCTCCGTCCTGTTCAGTTATCTATCACATCGCACGCTCCAGGTCCAGCGTCTTGCCAGCCCTTTCTCAGGCTTTTTTCTGTGCTGGTGTTCGTCAGGGCTCATTACTGACTCCTCTGTTATTAGCCCTGTAAGTTGCCGACATGTCCACTCCTGCTAGGGTCACTGTCATTCAATATGCAGAAGGTACTGCCGTGCTATCTTCACCATGCACCTCTGCACTCGCTACCCCTTCGCAGGCCTCTCTTCGATTGCTGGGCTCATATTTTATACGTCGGGGCATCCGCTTCAATCCCAACAAGACCGAATTGTTATTTTAACCATACGGTGCTGTCACCCACCTGCTGCTATTTCTTTTCATTGTCCTGTCTGCCGTCTGCTCGCTGCTTGGGTGTGCACTTCGACGCGTCGTTGTTGTTGGTTCATCACCTGTGCACGATGGTTGGCTGTGCCACAGGGCATTGTGGTCGGTTCACCCCATTCTCCTTCTGCCTGTCCTTAGTCATTGGATGTCTGGGTACGACTTTGGCAAGCTTTCGTTCTTCCTATTCTGTTTTACGCATCTGTTGTTTTGGCTTATGTCCCTTATTCTCGCATGCGTGTCATCTCTTCGGCGTATGACTATGGTCTTCGAGTTCTCATCGGCGTGCCTCTCTCCACGCCTGTAGCCACCCTTTATGACTTGGCGGGTGTTCGCTCGCCTTCTGCTCTCGTATTTTACACTGCTGCCCGCTTCTTTCGATATACTCCACGTCATGCGAACCATTTGGTTCGCCGACTAGGCTCCTAAGATATCCTGGAGCCAGGCCGTCATCGCAGCATCCGAGATTTTCTCCTTGACGGCCTCACCTAACGACGGCGCTTCACACCTACTGCCCTTCGACCGGGTGGTTTGACCGCCCGTCTTCCAGATAGTCATTCTTCGTGTCAGTGTGTGTGCAGTGAGCGTTCCTCACCCGTCGAGTGAGTAGAGTGTGGTAAAGGTCATTACGTTGTTTTCGGTGCTTGTGATTCGACCATGAAGAGGATCTCCACTATCCTGCTCATGCAGATTGTCGCTACTTGGCCACCTGTGTTATACAGGGTGGTGGCCAGTAGTTCATATAAGAGGGGAGGAGGGAGGGGTGCAGCAAGCGTCTCGGGTGTTCCTGGCAGCTGTGTCGGCACTAATCCCAGCGGGGGTTACCCTGTTTCCTTCGTAGAGGACTTATATCAGCTAATTTTCGGCACTTTCCCTGTTTTTCTGTCACTTCGGTTCGTCCCCGCATATTTTTATATATCGGGACTTCTCCAGGGGTTATTTCTCAGGGTGTGAATACAGCACAATTCCTATCCTATGTGCTCGCCACGCATCAAGATCGTTTGTTTGCTTTAACTGTACAGTGTTTTTGTATTATTCTCATGTTTGCTTGCACCTGCATGGGGATTTTTCTGTTTTCATAGTTGTAAGTATCTGTTCTGTGTGTTTTCGCCTTTGGCTTCTATTGTATCTGTGGTATGTGATTTTGCTGTACACTGGGTTTTATTTTTCCTGGCATGTTTGCCTTTCTGTATATTCTTTCACTGCTTGTTGTTTTTTTGTTTCATTTTGACACCCCGAGAGAGTTTCGCCTGGGGCGGGGAGTTGTTTTTTTATGTTCGCCAACTTTTCTATTGGCTTATTATCTTTCGGTTTGAACATCTTACAAAAAAAACTGCTATGATATATGCCACAACATTTTACTATGGTGTGTAATATCTATATTATGATTATTAAAGCCAAATAGTTAAACAGGAAGTTAGTTTAGTAATTTCCCCACATCACATTGAATACAAAATTGCTTTGAATTGAAAATTTATGTAATATTTAACATAAAGTCCAATATAAATTAACATTAATAGTGCTAATTATTTCGCAAATATCGTATTTATAATCGAGCATGTCAATTATTTTACATCATATTTTTATTTCACTAAAAAAAATATGCATATTCCTTTAAGAAATAAAAATAGGGTAAAATAAATTCTTCCAGAATATGGTAGATTCTCTGTATCATATAACTATGTGAGTTCCTGATGTAAATAAAAAAAACACGAAGTTATTTTTCAGATTTTGTGTCAATTCGAAAATATTTTACATCGGTATTAAACGAAAAAGGCTATATGTGTATTCATGTTTGTATATGTATGCTTGGTAATTTAAATAAATTGATAGAAAATACAAACATAAAAGCATTTCATATTATCAGGAGCAGCGAGATGGAAGGTTTGACTTACAGTACTGGGTTTTTAGAAGTGGCTGCAGAAGTATAACAGCACCAGAGCAAGAAGTTCATCTAGTGTGCGGGCCGTTCGCACACATGTCTCTCCTGAGATCACCCCATGACGAGTAATAATGATCGAATGCTCATGTTTCGCTTCCTGAACAAGATTGTCATTCTTATAATACACAGATAAATATTGAGTGAGATTGTTGAAAGGCCATCTCGGATACCAAAAACTCAATAGGTGGTGATGTAGTATTTACCATGTGTGCTTTAAATTAAACAAAATGTTTCAACTATCTTCCATTGTAATGTATCAAATATTTAGCTGATTTTCAGAGTAAAACAAAACTCTATATCAAGAGTTAATATTGTCTTGCATTCAGTGTGCGACATGTTTGCATTCAGTATTTTGTATGGTTACAATTGTATCACTGCCAAGATTTAAATAATTCAGTGCATGTTTTAAATGATTCTGCATTTTGCACGATAAAATGTTTTATAAAATTCAACTTATTGAATAAAGAAAGTCACAGCAATGGATAGATTCGATTGAAATATAATATTATTACATGGTCCGCTGTGTCACTGCAGACTCTAGTCAATGTCATGCCATACTTAAACACATATTAGCGCACGGGAAAGTTGTGTGGAATGGAGAAGTGATTCATTCACACACAGTACCTTTTCATTCATGAGGTGAACAGGTCTTCTGGCCGATGTAGACATTCATATAATATGGAACTACCTTGTTCAAAGTTATTAATTTCAGCCTGCACAATGTAGCTCAACAGTGTTGTTATAATGATGAATTTTGATTATGAAACCTTGTTCCCCAACATTAATTATGCTGGGAGAAGTGTTATATCAGCTATCGACACACATGCATGTGTTTAATAACACACCAAAAATTACCATCTATTTTTACAAATACATTCTTTACATCTGTTTGCATATATGAATATTTGTTAAAATAATTTCTAATGTTTATTTTTATGGTTACATTTTTAAGATCTTAAAAAGTGATATTAGAGAACGATTAACATAATGGTAATAAAAAAGCCCCAGCAGTTGTTGACTTATTGCCTATAGCTTTACAAACTTTAATTACCATGAGCAATATTTGTTTTTATTATAGAAATATAAATTTTATGTTAAAGTGTGTGCAATGTAAAACTATGTTAATTTCCAGAGTTTTCTTTTATTTGTGGGTTTGATTACATTTTTAGCATGTAACTTCTAAATCACATTTAAAAAAATGAAAAATTGTATTCAAGCTAAAGAAAACCCCACAAATACCTATTTTATATTCGACAGGGTTTTTTTCTAACAATTTCGTGTTTACTTTTCATTGTTTCTTTTTCGGTCAGAATATTTATTTATTTTGTGCTTGCGTGTTAGACAGTGTCCAGCTACGCCTATGCCTCTCCATTCCAAGTCAGTCTGGAAATAACCGGTACAGGCGTAAGGCATGTTCGCTTACCCAGCGGACATCAACATTTACATCGGCCTTGTAGCAGATAATAGGGCCTTATCGACTGGAACCTCTTGTTTTTGTATTCCTTGGGAGCCACTTTGTCTCTGCAGACTCAGCACACCCCAGAGATTTAGTTTGCAATGCAATTATTGTTCTAATCTTTGTGGCCTTTGCTTACTGCTTAGGCAACAGGCGAGCCATAAGCACAAATCTCACTTTTGTTTTTGTATCTGCTAAATCGTGAGTGATATTTATCATCAGTGAGTGTGCTGTATATAAAACAGGGCTATATATTTGTTTGCGTTTTGTTTATATAGATACCCCATTTATATTATGTAAAGGCTACAAGGCTTGGTCCACTCCAAAAAATTTCAGCTTTATTAATTTTATCATATCAAGTGTTACTACATCTCGCAGGAACATAGGATTAGCTCTTACAACCCCACTACAGCCACGATTTTTGCTTTGTGGCTAGTGAGGAGGAATGTCGCCAAATGGCTAATGGATGGACACCTGAATATAAAAGACTTGTACTCGTCCGAGCTAGCCTGGTAGACAAGTTGGAGTATATCTCATGATCTCAAAAACATTTATTTCATCACAGTATTCCACTTCAGTGGAATATTATGAAATTAGACTAGATGTGAACATCGTTGATGCTAAACCATCCATCCTTACGCAAATGCAATGTTAAATGGCACCGAGACATATGTGGCAAAAACTGCAGATCCACAACCACCTCGAACTTCCGTCCAGACACTTCACAATGTTACCTATGTCCCGAATGTCTTCAGTTACCCTAAGCCACTATCTTGTGGCCTGCTACCCTTGCCATGGAACAAATAAGCCATGGTGTCGCTACCCTATGTGCCTACTGGCATTCACCACCTCCAATAATAGCTGACAGACCGAACAGCCCTTCATGTGCGAGAGTGAGTGGGTCTAGTAGAGTTTGTAACCTCCTGGGAAGATTGTCCGTGAACAGCTTGACTTTATGTGTACCTATGCCGTGACTTGAAATGCTACCGCGATTGAAATGGCAATCAATCCGCTAATTTAGCCCGAAGGCCAAATCTGATGTACTTGTGGCAAGTACATGACTGAAAACCTCTCAGCGAAATACATCTTAAGTGCGAATAACTGTCGCTGTCTGCAATCTGATGCCAAACCATTGTTCAACATGCCACTCACATCAACAGTAATCGGGTTTAAGTGAACCAGGAATGTATGTATCCTTACAGGGTCAGACAAAGTACGATGCAACATGTGCCACAGCACTTTGCACTCTACATGTCTATATGCATCCGAGTGGCTGTCCATCTTATCCAACACCTTGAAATGTATCCAGTGTTTACACCAAGATGGCCAGAGAACAGAGGTCAGAACACCGCAAAACTTCCTCACTCTCTCCAAAACTTTCGTTCAAAGTATGTGTGCTAAATTTAAGTGTAGTAAAAAGGGACCCTCGATCGTAGCACGCACTAAGTGTGAAAATAGTTACTACTACACATGTGTCATGAGCAAAGAGTGTAACAGTTTCCAAATGGGTGGGTTTAGATGGACATGTTGTAAACAAACCCACGTTACCATGCCTATGACAGTTGGTGCATCTAGCCATAACAGAATGCTACCTGTTATAGGCAAAATTCTGCTACCTAAAACAGCGGTACCATTCGAACCTGCAAAAACTGTTTAGTTTCCGCTGCAATTTCCAGGAAACATTAAGGACATACCATTACCACCTCCACTACCACGCTTTGTCACATTACAGCCGCAGATTTCATCACCCTACTGGCCATCTTACCCCACTTTAAAGACATGCACCACACCAGCTAATTCCCAAAACCTCCCAATGTTTACAGACAAGTGATTGAGGATTCTCACACTTCCATTGCCGAAAGCACTCCAAGCCTGCCACACTGTGGTTTGGCAGGGAATATTGGGCTAGTGTAGTTTGGAATACATTGATTGGTGATGTTTGTACTTGGTGGAGGTTATTTGTGAAGTACAATATGATGCGGCCACAATTAATTCAGAAGTTTACATCATAGTATGCTAGCACATGTACAACACTCAAACAGCAGCTTGTCAAGTTCACCAAAGAACAAGGCCAACATGAATATCTCGAAACACTTGTCAGCTGAAAATGTAGCCTATACAACCAATATAATGAAAACCTACCACTAGAACTGCTTTGAAGACCATAGTAGAGACTGTATGAACATAATACAAGCTGGCTTTAAGGCCCATTATTTTCGGGGAGGGGGGGGAGGAAGGCTAAGAATTTTATGTGCATGTCCATTTGTGTAAATAGAAATCTGGTATGACACCACCAATATTATCAAAAACATTCCACCGGAAATTTGGCAACAGTAATCCAAATTCCATATCTACCCGAAGTGAAGTGACGGATAATGAAGTATAATTAGTGTCCAAAAAGACAAAGTCATAGCTATTGCCAGCCTCGCTACCTGTAGGCAGGATGGATGCACATGGCTGGTAAAAACAACAGAAAATATTCCAGGCAAGTGTGGGACAAGCTACAGACAACTGACATAGGCCACAGTATTAATGGGACTTGTTTTATACACAGCATACAACATTGTTGTATAGACGAGCTGTACCTCTGCTACAAGAACGGCCCAAACAACCCACCACTGCTATTTGGAAACCTTATGTCAGGGCAGGGTGAATTGGAGCCCCTGCTTCACCACCAGAACAACAACAATCTTCAACATCTCAAACATACCAACCTATGTGGGCCAAGAAAGTACGAACTGTGACTACTTTTTATGTACACATTAACAGTTAATGACTTTATTGCTGTTGCTCTAATTGACACCACTGTGGTACATATGTTTGTATCTGCAGAGTTAGTAAACAAAGCAGATGTCAAATAGTGTTACCAGCCTTTAGACCTAGCAACATTATCCAACAACTGCCCCATGCTAGGAAAATCAGTATTTTCAGTTGAAATTCGTGATATATAAAAGCTAGTGACTGTGCTAGTGTCAGGTGAAATTCGCGAGAATTCTATCCCTAGAGAGCTGTGATTAATTGAAAAATGTTCACTTACTGTTCTCCTTAGGGATCACATTTATTTCGGTAACCCTGAATGCATACGATGAACAATTTGGGCAGATTCAATGACATCCCAAAACCTAATGTGGAACGTGACAGCTTCGAACATACAGTGACAGAACACTTCTGCAATGCTATCCAACAGGTCTTTGTCGAACGTTCAGATGTGTTAGCGGCTGGCAGTACACTCAAATAAACAACTGTTGACAAGCATAACACAAAGAGCACTTATAATGAACCAATTAACACCACACCATAGGACTATGGTCTTTATCAGCTCAATGTCATTAACCAAGAGATTTAGGAAATGATTAGCGATGGTATCATTGAGCCATGTAAAAGCCCGCCTAATTCAGCCACAACTGTAGCTCCAAAATATATGGCAGTTTGTGCTTTGCTACTGACTTTTGATGACTCAACCTGGTTACAAAAAGTGCACCTCCACTGCTTATTAGCTTAAATACTATACTGAAACAGCTACGAATTGCACAAACTTTTACATCACTATATCTACACAGTTGATATTGGCAAATCCCTGTCAAGCAATCCATCCATCCTAAATTTCTTTCATGGCTACAGATGGCAGAAAGTTTCAATTCTGTGCTATGCCATTTGGGCTCAAGTGCACCCCCTCCACATGCAAGAATATGATGTTGCACCTACTGGATGGGCTCACTAGAGACTATACAATGGCATATCTAAATGATTTAATTTGGTCGCAGACCTAAGGTCGATCATATCCATCATCTGGCAGTTGTGTTCGAATACCTGTACATCAATGCTGTCACACATTAGTCTGCTTCGGCCTGACCAAGCACATCTACCTGGTGACAGATGCAATTCACGAAAGGCTGAGGATGGCGCTTTTTTAGTGTAGTGACGACAGCAGACATGGGGTCATTGATTATGGAATTTCATAATTGGGTCACACTGAAAGAAAGAATTACATCAACAAATTGGAATATCTTGCCATTATGTTGGATTTGAAACAATGCCACCTGCATTGGAATAAAAGAGGTTCACATTTTTATTGATAGTCGATGTTTGGTCTGGCTTCATAAAGTCAGTGAAACACAGAAAACATCCTATATGGTCAATGCTCCTTCAGGCATATTACTTCACAGTCGAACATGTATTGGGAGATGAATATCAATTATCAGAGACAACACCGAAAGACAGCAAACTGAGAAACTGATAGAACTATGTGCATATATGGCTACCCACTATAAAACAACCACTATTTTAAATAAAACCGGGTCATTTAGTGCAGATAATAGAACATATTTACTGCTGGTAAAGCAAACATTTGTGTGGGGTTCACTCCTCGTTGGAGTGGACTGCATAGTTCATAAACAACTAAGCGACACATCCTTCATAGTGCAAGTGAACCTGCATCGTCACATAAAAACACCGGAATAATGAAGGCGTATCTGGGACGACACAAACAGACCCCCAAGACTCTCCATGAAGTACCCAATGACTTCACCAGCCCTGACGATGCCCCCTTAAAACATTTGGTTATGGCCAGATACCCTGTACTGCGAAAGCCTTCCAGGATGCCTGATGGCATCATGAGATGGAGAGATGAGTGAGAATCTCCATCAACTCGTCCTATGCACGACGACCTCGAGCCAACACTGGCATCAATCATCCCAATGCCCAGTCTCCAGATGTCCACTGACCTGCCTATTTACAGTGCCATCACTAACTCCAGAGAAGGCAACTGCTCCTGTCGTCAGCCCCCACGGATTGATATGGACTTCAAGCCATCTAAATTTTCCAGCCTTGGTGATACACCTGGCACACTGACACCCTTCAGGATCTCCACATTAGATATAGCCCACATATGCGAGAATTCGACCTATTGCCTGCAGACTCCATAGAGCCTGTTGCACAACGACCATAGACCTCTGAGGGGTACTAAATCTTGCCAACTATATTCTCATTGTTGAGACTCTCCTTCCATCCCCAGATAAACCAAAGTAAGACAAATCATTTCCACAGTTCCAGTTCCACTTATCATAGAAGTACAGGACAGTTGCATCCCACCATTCCTGGCTTGCCTTCGCAAAATATCTTGGCGACTAAATGGCGCCATGACATACTGCATCCAGATGTCTAGCGGATTAGTTAATGTGAGCACTGTCTTTTTCAACCATGTGGCTGCTGCCAGGCAGCCTCAACATATCAGCACCTTACCATGCCATTGAGAGGAGCACTATCCAGCCGCTCACACCAGACAGACCGCTGATGCTTACGACCATGGCCTATAAGATGCCAAAGTCTTTGCTTTTCCAGCGACGACTAAACCATATCCAGACACCCAGTGGGCTGGGATGGGTGTGAAAACTGTCTCCTTGGAGGGGCCGTTTGAAATAATAATCTGTGTCACTGTGGACTTCAGACCATGTCGCATTGTACTTCTGCGCATCGATGCGCATGGGAAAGATGTGTGGAACACAAAAGCAAGTCAGTCACAAACAGTAACATTTCGTTTGACCCGCAAAAACACAGGGATCTCTCACACAATGGTGAGATATCTTCAATTATTTGCAAACTAAAGTGGAGGTATTATATCGCATGCTGTGATGAACTGATTTTTCTGAAACTGTAATTACAAAGTAATAATTATTTTAATATTAATCGTGTTTCAATATTTTGTGCTGTATCCTTTCATCCCTCATAACTTAAAAG
Organism: Clitarchus hookeri; assembly: GCA_002778355.1. Classification (NCBI taxonomy): domain Eukaryota; kingdom Metazoa; phylum Arthropoda; class Insecta; order Phasmatodea; family Phasmatidae; genus Clitarchus; species Clitarchus hookeri. Next base: position 1,243,569 of record NQII01000090.1, read on the forward strand.
TTGATCTATGAGCACACGTTTACTTAAGTACAGATATATGCACAGAATATTAATTAATCATTTAAGCATGAAAATGAAATGATAGTGGACTGCATATCAAATATTAATTCAGTCGTCAAGTTAAACTGTGGGGAAACAGATGGCGAAAGAAAGTATTTTAATATATATGGTTGGGCAACAGGCGAAACACAAAATACTGATTATGGATTGGTGATTGATAGAAAGATTAGACGAAAGATTGATGGGAAAAATGGAACATTGAGGGGAAGATTGTTATATTCATGGAAAGATTGCGAATAATCAAAAGTTTTATTAAAATATTTGAAGATTGTACTATAGATTGCAAGATTGATAGAAAGAATGGGATATTTTGATAGAAATCTTACGGAAGATTGATGGAAATATTGATAAAGAATGATGCAAAGATTGCTGAGGAGGAGGATTGCGAAAGATAGTGAAAGAATACGAAAGATTGCGAAAGATAGATGGAATGAACAGAAGTTAGATTAATGGGGAGATTGGAACATTGAGGGAAATATAGGAATATTTAAGGAAATATTGAGAAAGATTGATTGAAAAATAGCTAAAGATTAATAGAAAGAATGCGAAATATTGATGTAATGATTGCTCAGGAGGAGATTTGCGAAATATTGCGAAACATTTCAATAGATTGTTGGCATTATTGAACGAAAGATTGATGGGAAAAGTGGAACATTGAGGGAAAGATAGGAACACTAATGGAAAGTTGAGAAAGATCGTGACAGTTTAATGGGAGGATTATAAGATTTGTGGAATGTCTGCAAAAATAATTATGAAAATATTGAAAGACTGATCGAAATATTGCGAAAGATTTATGGAAATTTTGCTAAAGATTGACGGAAAGATTGCTGAGGTGGAGGAGGATTGTGAATGATTGTGAAATATTGATGGAATGATTAAACGATTGAGGGATTTATGTTCAAGAATACTTTAGGATATACGACTGTTTATCACCCTTGCACATTCCAAGTCTCAAGGGACGATCACTAACGGTATTTCAATTAATGCCAAGCATGTCTTTAAAAAGGTTTTTAGATGCTCATCCATGCCATGATTATAACATTACCTGGGCAGGTGATTGCTACTCATATGAAGGGCTTGGTTTGGTCATATAAACATAAATGAAAAAAATTCGGAGTAGCCTACTTATACCTCAATAAAAGACTAGGTGTTTTATGGTTAAGACATGTATGCAGTTATGTTTGAGAGCAAGCAGAACAACATGAGAAGCTAGGTATGGTTGCCTCATTTTTCATTAAAAATATCGATATAGTTAATTTTTTATTTATAAAAATTGCATTTTTTAAATAATTTTTGGCATTCTTTATTTTTGGGAGTTTTAAGGTAAAGGGTCAAGGGACAATGTAAGGGTCTTGGGGTCAAGGGTCTAGTGTCTTGTGTCTAGGGTCTTATACAAGGGTCTTGGGGTCAAGCGTCTAGTGTCTTGGGTTAAGGGTCTTATACAAGGGTCTTAGATCAATGGGTATTGGGTCAAGTATCTTCGGTCTTTTATCTTGGGTCAAAAATTTTGGTTGAAGGCTCAAAATGATTGGGTCTTGGTTCAAGGATATTGGTCTTGGGCTTTTGTCAAGGGTCTTGAGTATTGAGTTTAATGTCTTGGAACAAGTTTCTTCAGTCTTTTTTAAAGGATCTTGAGTCTTGAGTGAAGGATCTTGTGTATTGAGTCTTGAGTCAAGGGTCTTGAGACTTAAGTCTTGAGTCTAAGTATTGTTTCTTGGGCCTCTGGTCTTGAGTTGATAGTCTCGAGTCATGAGTTAAGTGTCAAGTGTTTTTTCGTATGTGTTGAAATTTTCTGACATTNAAATTTTTTTTTTTTTTTTTTTTGTTTTTGGTTTTGCATTCGAGGTCATTCTAGGTCATGGGAATAGTGTCAAATTTATGGGTCAAGCAAGGTCATCGAAATCTAACATGACTGACGAGGTGGATGCTGGTAGACCTGGCCAGGGTAGCTTGTGTCGGGAGATTAGTCATTCTACCTCTCATCGAACCCCAGTACTCCAACATATAAATCATAAAAATTTTAAAAAAAAATTATTTTCCCTTTTTTATAATTTTTGTAAGAATTTTTTGAATTTTTTTTGTAGTTTTTTTTTGTATTTTTTAAATGTTTTTTTTAGGTTGGAGGTTATTTAAGGTCATGGTCATGGGGTCTGAGTCAAAAGTATTTGGCCTAGGTCAAGTTCACCTGGATCCAATATGACTGTTGAATGACGTAACAACATGACGGCCGGCCGGCGCCTGGTGCCTACTCCTCGATCATTCTTGATATATTTAAAATACATTGTGCCCGACTGATCATAATCATTCTACTATTGATAATTACAAATATATCGCAATCATATTAAAGTTTAATAACACATGGAATTATGAATTGCTATCAGTCATCACGAGGCAAATTCAAATCGCTGTAATTTCACTACATACTAGTTCTGCGAATTAGGTAGTATTGTCCTCGCTTTAAACGTTCGATTTTTATGTTACTGAATTACGTTTTGTAAATATCGTTTTTATGTGTTGTCTCATAATTGTCAAAACAAAGATTACTGTTTTTTTTAAAATTAGACTGACTTGTTTCCAAATAGAGTAAGATTGTTTAAAAATGATTTAACTATTGCCCAAAACTGTAGTCGAGTAGCACAATGGTTGGCATAAATTCTTGTTCAGATAAATGTATGATGAGAACTAATACAACTTGGTACTCCGCGCACACATTACTAACAACAACTTTAAAAATGTCTCTGTGAGAGAGGTATGGTAGATATGTTCGAATGAGGCCCAATTTGTTCTGTTACATAATTGGATATTAATTCGTAGTGATTTTGCTCTTCCAGAATTACCTGACTGCAGGCTCAAGTGAGGCGAATGTGCTGGTGAAGCAGCACACGACTGCACTACAAAACTCTGGCCATGTGATACTGTAGTGAGGAATGTCACGCCACCATTTTCTGTCATAGCCACTGAGTCACTCGCCAACATTGTTTGACATGTCTTCCTAGTCTATGCTGTAGAAGTTCAGTCTACTGGTGCAGTCGTTGATAAAAAGCAGCTGGATATTAGTTTGTTATGCCAGAGTATTTTGGCAAGAACTGAAATCTGGCCGGAGTTGTTGTTGAGGCTGTTACTTAAGTGCGTTCTGTAAAATTTCATGGTGCAGTGGGAATGGCTTTGACAGCGCCTGCCAGAGCAGTGGCCATCTGGAGCAAGGGTGTGGAGTTAGATAGTGGCATCGCTGGCGATGATGCGACTGTGCACATGGCAGCAGGTAGACTTGACAGTGACAGTTGTAGTGCACACTGGGTGCATGTTAGAAGCACATGACTCGGATCACACTACTCTCCAGGATTGATACACTGTCTGTGAGCTTGCCTCCAACTAGAGAACAGCAGATGAAATCATTGTCAGTTCCTTGGATGAATGGAAGACGGTTGAAATTTTGTATGTATTAACTGTTGCAGTGTTTGTTTCGGACAACCTTGCATGACATTAGACACAATAGAAAAAATATTTTTTGGAGTCCATTGCAAGTTCCTGAGGTGACACACACTTGTCATGGTACACCCAGTAACACCAAATGCACGATAGCATGTCTGGACCAATACCACCACACCTACGAATGTTAGTCCTTTTTCTGATTTTCGTAGAAAATTTGTTGGTGTGGGTGCAAAGTTTTGTTGAGATTCAGACTATCTGCATAGAATAGGTATGCGGGCAGAGTTGACAGAGCCCAGACCTGTCGTGGGTTTCATATGCTAGTTGTTAGGAAATAGCGGTTCAATGCCAGCGCCTCGCGCAGGACACCAGGACACCGAATATTACCAAGCAAAAGGTAAACATCATGATCTTGCATTACACTTCTATGGCGGCCATATTGGCAGCCAGTAAGAAAACCACCTGCTCGAGCATTCCTCTTCAACAGCGGCCATTTTGTTTTCAAAATTTTCCACAATTGTACAAACATTACAATTTTATTCAAAAGTTGTAAATTTTTTAGAGGTTACAAAAATTTATTAAATATTTCAAAAGTTAAAATGTTTTTTTCATTATTTTATAGTTAAAAAAAATTGTAGAAAATTTTTAGGTGTTGCGCAACATAGCCTCAGGCTGCGTCTCTCTAAGACAACGCCCAGGCGTTATGAAATAGCCTCGGGCTCGCGTGTCCCAGCAGAGGCGCCCGCCATGACTTAGCCTCGGGCTACGGGGAATTTTCAAGTTTTTTGACATTTCGATGGGAGCCGCGGTGACGTAGCTGATATACGACATGTTTAACTTCACGCTTTGGCATTCACAGGGGAGGGGTGCCGCGGTGGCAGAGTGGATAGAAGCAGCCTTAGTCGTGTCCCAAGAGAGACGCCCACCATGCTGCTATGACATAGCCTCTGGCTGATGTGTCCCAGCAGAGGCTCCCATAGCCACAGGCCACGCATGATTTTGGGAAATATGTTACAAATATTGTTTCGCCCCAGGCGGCGTCCTCGAGAAATAGCTTGGGTAAGAGGGAGAAGTATTTTAAAAAAATTGTATTTAATAATTTCCATTATATAGCCCCAGACCCTGGCAGCGTCCTCGAGTAATGGCTTGGTCAACAGGGATAAGTATTTCAAAATCTTTGTTTCTTAATAATTTCCGTTATATAGTGCCAGGCCCTGGAGATGTCCTTGAGAAAATGATGGTTTCGTGAAAATGCAAAAACACCAATATATGATTGGGTAACACGGGGGAAGTATTCCAGAAACACGTTTAAATAATCTTTCATATTCTGTTATAGCCGCAAGCTCTTGTCAGTGTTCTCGAGAAATTACGGTTTCGGAAAAAATTGTCAACACATATAGGCTTGAGCCACATGGGAGAAGTAGTATTTCAAAAAACTTGTGTTTTTAAATAATAATCGTTCATATTCCGTTATAGCTTCAGGCTCCGGTCATGAAAACGAGTGGCCCCAGACTCTTCTAGATAAATAGGTTTAAAATGATTTACTGACACATTCACTCTCCTGGCTCCGGCGTGAGGGATGGAAATATATTTAAAGAGTTAGGATGAATATTAATCGTAGCCATGCGGTGTGTGTGTGCGAGAGAAAATGTATATATATGCTGTATGCTCAGTCAGTACGCAAAAAAGGAGTCATGCACATACTTACATACGCGTGTGTTCGCGTCCACTTCCAAGACAAAAGTGGCAAGCCGCATCACAAACACACACCCGGCCTCTCTAAAGTTCCAAAAAAAAAAAAAATTACTCACTAAGTATTTGAGGATTCGCCGATTTACACACACATCACCTACCTTTACCTACCTGATGCAGGCGTCGTCCTCCTACTTACCATCTGCATGGCATAACCACACAGATCGGTCCTGGGCTTGGAACCGGGTAGTAAACTATTCCTATGACACTATCAATATATATATATATATATATTTGTAACGTCACAAGTATAGCATACAGGCGGGTTGCGAAGCTGATTGTGGAATACAAAACGTGCACTTTAACGATGGAAAAAAAAATATTAGTATTATATTAGAGAAGAGCACTACATTGTGATACCAACTCAGTGCGAGGGTAGGAGAAGAGATAGTAGTCACATGTGTGACAATTAGCATATTATACGGTATGGTGGATAAAACACACACGTACATGACAAAGTAGAACATATAAACTTGTATACAAAAACAAGAAATAATAGTAACGTTTGTGACAATTGGAATTGACATATGTTGCAGTATAGTGGAACCACACACAAAAGGCAAATATATATAATGCAGCGTGTAATACCATATGTAGGTGAACATACACATACTTGACAAGACAACAGAGAAGTAAACTGTAGCAATAGCTACACTATGTTGGAAACAAACAGACGTGCCAAGGTGATGAACATCTCGTTAGGACAGCCAGATTGAAACAAAAAATAGATAGTATTCACATAAGTCACAATATCAGTAACATGAGCTGTAGAAAAATGGAGGATGTACAAATGCACGTAAAGCTGAAGTTGTTGACAAACATACACCCACATATACGTAAAAAATTAGCATGTTGTGAAAACATACACATGCATATGGTATACCTAGCAAGATGGCAACTACTTGCATGTGCTCCGGTATACCGCCGAGAAATGAAACCATGTACAGGACGTGCTGGCAAAATGCCTGGCAAGTAAGATGGATGCTTGTATTATCTCCAGCATGTAACAACTAGTATGCCTGGCAAGGAGAAGATTGCAACTCTTGCGCTAGCTACAGTATGCCGAATCAGGGATGAGTGGGAGGGTAGCTGGTGGTGTCGAACTCCGACATGAGCGCGCCGGGTCTGAGAGGAGGTCGCTGTAAAAGTCAGGGCAGGCGAAATAAATTATATATGAATCAGTATCCATATAAGCAAGACCCACACTGCCCCCATACTACGCTCGCATTACGTCGTAGTAAAATTGATACATGAGTGTTTTCGACAGGTCGAGTACGGCAAACCCAGCGTATATGGGCTTGTCAAACATTACACTCTCTTGGCAACATTAGACCAGGGACAACGATTCACCATATATCGTTCTGCATTTAAATGCAGGTTTTGCAATTAATTTCATCGCCTGAACTTCTCTACACACGAGTTCCATACGCTGTAGTTTACATTTATTCTCCATAGGCTTGCTGTATGTTACATTATTCATTAATTTGAAAAAATCCTTCTCGAAGGTGTTTGTGGCTGCCTGACGCTTTGTTTTATTCATGTCTATATACGGCTTTAGCCACGCCTTCTGTTAAAATTGAAGGACCCGGTGAACAGCCTGCAGCCGCAACCCATGATCCAATGCTTGCTTCAAATTAACATAATGTACGATATAATGAAGCTTGCTCTCCAGGGTCGTCTTGAGTTTAGCGTGTTTGGAGCCAGGGGGATGATCGTTCACTGGCAGGAATGGAAGATCCATATGCTCTTCGTGAAGAGCGTTAGGGTAATCTACATCTACCTCCAGTATGTAGCCGACATCTCCGTCGTCTGGCACGCTCATGACATTGATGTTCATGCCAGTCCATTTGAAACCGCCGTATGGTAGGGGCAGGGGCATCGCCCACGAGTATAAATTATTGCCATCTACATATAGCAGGTAGGTGGATGTCTTGCTGGCATCGTACATGGCTGGTATATACCAATTATTCACTACCACATGCCACTTAATACATTGAGCCACACCTCCCCGGATACCAGCCTCAATAAACAGGTGGATGTCGTAATCGGTTAGCCACTCTAATTCCACCTGCATCTCGTGTAACATCGCTTCAAACGAGAACCCAGCAGCACTAACACAGCACACACAGTCGAGACTGTATGTGCGTAGACAGAGCTCCCAGAAATTCTCGAAGACGTCGCACAGAATCAACACATCCATCTTCAGATAGAGCTCTGCATAGTCCTAGAGGGTGCGGCAGCAGAACACGTCCCAGACAGTTTGAACGTGCTGGTAGTGAGCCAATTATAGAATGACTCTATAGCAAGTAACCGCGGCTCGGCGAGCGTTGCCAGGCTGGCAGACTTGAATCTAAAAGTATCAATAAACTGTATTGTGAATTTGTGGCCCAAATTTTACTGAATGTGATGAGGAGTTTCTCCTCGGTACGAGAAATAATAAAAATGACCTGGGAATCATAGCCAAGCTGCTTAATTATGAAATTGGCATCATAAATTAAGTTATGGAAGAGCATTGGCAATCTATGGCGAGGGCAACGAACCTTGTTGCAGTCATTACAACCCGCCCCTATAAAATTGCCGGTAAAATTGTCATGGTCGTGGTCCTTTTGGTTGGTGTAGGTGAATACGCCAGAACAATGGCAGCAGGTTGTGGCTAGCATATAGCCCAGCCTGTTACTCGTGCCTGAGTGTGCACATAGGTTCAGACTAACTGTATATGGCTTTCGCCAGGTGAGCTATCCTAACCACCTCTTCCATGAAATGTTTCGACGCACATTCGCCCATGAACATATTAAACCCGGAGTTTGGCTGGTCGTCTTGGAGGCTGGAATAATTGAATTATCTGCTTTAACGTACATTCCATAAGAAAAGGGCTGGTATTTTTGGTACTGTTAAGTGTAGGACGTGTCCAGGTCCGGCTGACACGTTTGTACGGGAACCAGAAAAGCCTCAAAGTCTGCGATAGGTACCTGATCACCATTCTGATAATACTGGAACTTGAGCACAGGTGGCTTACCATCCACGGCCGGCTGCGGCAAGTCAGCGAACAACAGTATGGTCATTACAATACTCCCTGTGCTCAGCCAGAGTTTCGGCATCCGTCAGCCCCTCCACATGCGGAATATCTGCATATGCTTTGAAGCATCGTTTGCAGATATTGATCGCATGTTCGTAACCAGTCACCAAAGACAAAATATCACCAGGTCCATGACGTCTGCCAAGTCAGTAAGTTATAATCCCTCAAATAATATAAATAGTAACTTTCAGTGTGTGAGATATGAACTACAATTAGCACAATGCTAACTCCGCAATGCAATGCCTTATATATATATATATGTAAAAACTTTTAACGTTTGGCGACGTAAAAACATCAGCTGCACACACATTAGATATTTTACCTGCATTATATAAAACTATTGTGATTTATGTCTACTCACCAACACGATGCAGATGAAGAATTACCCAAATTGAAGCATAATAATGTTTAGAGTAGCAACAGAAGATGCCAGTGAACTGGCGTGGTGGTGGTGGCCCTGGACGTGCATAGCTACACTAGAAGCGCAGCGGCCAGACCAGGTGCTGTCCCTGGACGTGTATAGATACACGAGTTCAGAGCAGTTGATAGCAAGATGCCGTCACGACCCTGGTTTTAGATAGCAACAACGTGCAGCGCACAGAGGTCAGACAACTAGTGAGGGTGTAGAAATCTGCGAGGGTGTATATACACCACTTCCACAATGGAGCGTCGTACGGAAGGAGTTTTTAGAAAATCTTCAACAAGTTATGTCACTGTTTGTCCCGGCCGTTCGCAGGAGACATCTCCAGCGCAGTTAAGACTATTCAAATAAAATATCTCAGCAAATAAAATATGTACACTCTACCTAATTGCACATGAACTAAAACATATGTCAGCCTACTTGTGATTAGCACTTACTACAACACACCTATATGGCAAACAGTAACATATAAGTAATTTATCTCTTTAATATTCACCTAACGATGACATCAAACGCACTGTGTGTGTAAAACGATTTGATTAATATATAGTAGTATGTTAGTTATTATTTGTGTTTAATATCTCACATGACTTGATCCTTTTTAACAAATTTGCTAGCAGCGTTGAATTATAAACAGATTTGTGTGTGCACTGTTTGTGGTTAATGTGCTTTCAATATACTAGTACAAATTTTAGTACTTCGGGTATGAATGTGTGTTTTGTCATCTCTCCACCCAGAAAAAAGAACTCCCAGAGTTTCAGAGGACATATATATATATATATATATAATGTCACATAAATGAAGCATTAATTATATTGTTTGATTAAAAAAGAACATAACATATTATACACACATAGTCTCATAAGAAGTATTCACATTCCTTTTTCAATGAATTAATACAAAACGAAAGATATCCGAATTATCTCAATTTGATTAAAAAAACATAAAGTATTATACATAATAAATATACATATTTATTTTCCAACTAATACAAAACATGAGATAACCCTATTACCCCAAGACAATAACATTCACATATTAACACAAGTAATTATATAAAATAATTTCCATTTAAAAAACCAAAAGTATTATATTCTCATGAAAAATACTCCATTGCTCTTTTTTCAATTATAGCAAAGATATGTATATTGACACAATAAATATAACATTTTTAAGAGAACTTGGATTTTTTAAATAGTTACATACAATTGTCACTACATGTTCGCAAGCAGTGTATTGAAGAGCTGCTGCAGTAAAGGTTTCCTCTATGCAACGGTTAATTTTCTCACGTCATGCAGTGATGAATTCCCACAACTCAGTCAGGCAGTGGCAGGCGTCATCTTCTTATGGCCAGGACGTGGTGCCCTGCGACGAGGAACTTTTGCAGCTTTAACAGCAGACTTGACACCAGCAGCATCCTTATGAAGTTTGACGGTGGAGGCGACAACCTGAGGTTGGACGTCCTCGGTGATTTCAATATAAGCAGCAGCAACGTCGGCAGCAGAGTTGACAGGAACTTGATACTCTGGTAGCAGCACACAGTTGGGAAGGTGAACACAAATTGCATCGTGCAACATAGCGTGCGTAATCACCTCGTCCGCACCACAAGGCCAGGGAGTGTCTGTTCGCATATTTTTAACGTCACATCTCCCCAGTACATTACAGTCTATCATCTGCTGGCATCGCTCGTACGATGTAGGATTGTGGGCAAGCAGCCAATGTGCTATGCCGTCACACTGTTCACTGTACGTTCTCGCCTCGGTGGTCTCACCAACAAGTTCATAGGTGATGGCGCTGTCACTAGGCGTCGCACTGTGGTAGCCTGTCTCTGGACGAAACGGCACGTTCATCTTGTTTGGTAGCTCACTGAAGTCGACTGGTAGGATACACGTAGTTTATATATCATGCACTCTACGTCGACACTACTTCAGAGCTTTGACCAATAGCAGTAGAAGACGTGCAATAGGATCATACACAACCTGACAGCATAAGCACTTGCAGCGACATGACAGTTCGCCCCAGGCCGTCGTGCTGCTGTTTGACGCGTCACTGTTCATGATGTTGAAATAGTTTTTTATTCTTCACATATATACACTTCACGGGGCGGGGGAAAGCTTCCCCACACACGTTCATGAAGCACTTGTAATTGTTTCAATTGAAGACACAACATACCTTAGCAGAGCAGGGTATAATCCCTTTTCTGCCAAAGTCTACCAGCGTGGTCGTAGGTATGTGCCCTGTACACTCTTCGGTCCAGCAGTAGGTTGCGCCGGTATCCACGTCTCGCAGGATATAGTTAAATTCCCTGCTCTCATGACGAAGTTCATGGCATAGTTCGGTAATATCTTCAATGTTGACATGGGTTGCGAGTATACGTCCATTTGCAGGTAGCTCACTGTTTCGTCGGAGATTGAAGACGGCGCACTGTTCGCACTTGTAGCAGGATAGAATGCCCCAGTGGAAGTTACCTCGGGTGTCGTGATATCCCCACAAATGATTTCCGCCATCACATATCTGCACTTGCTCGTGTCCCAGCTCTGGTTTATAAACCACTCTTCTATAACCAATAAAGTAACTCACGTACAAGTTCACATCGTCCGGCAGAAACGTTACACAGTTACGTAAGTCAAACGAATTACACATGGCTGACGATAGTTCTCTTCTGAAAGATATACAAATGTATACTGCGGCTAGTTCTAACACTTGTCCCTTCTTACATTGTGGACAGGTACGTCTCATATGTTAAGAGCGGACACATTGGCTACCATGTAACTGTTCCTCGATGCATGCATGTTGTATGGCACTCACCCGTACAGCACTCTGTCCAGCGGGTAATTACATTGCCTGTGTTACCCTCGCATCGTTCATATGCAATTGCACAAGGTAACCAAACCTGATGTATATTCTCTTCACCTGCTAGTATTAACATTATACGAAGTGAACATGGTAGCTTCATTTCAGGTCACAGGTAATATATTACACATAAAAATATATTACATGGTATCGAGCGAAGACAGTTCTCGTCGCTTCGGCATACCCAGTGTTCGAGTTTGTTACATCAATCTACCCGGGAGGTTTGAAGTTAACTCTTCTGTATCCTACCGTGACTTCGCCCTCGTACGTGACTAGGGGGTTGAATTTTACGTACATGATTGAGTATTTTATACTAGGAAAGCATCTTGCTTCCACATGTATGACAAAAAAATTCTACAACATGCATTGTCCTGTCATTTTACAATAGCTGGGACGTTGAACACTATGTACATGACTGATTATATATATGATATACTATGAGAGAGAGTCTTCCACATTTACGAAAATTATATAACATGCAGTGATCTGCCATTGCCAATTGGCTTAATGCTTGCATAGCTAAACCTGACTGTGGACACATTAATCTTTACCATATCTACGTCATTGATAAGTTTAATATACAGAGTAGGCAACCTGGTGCGAAAATCTTCATCTAACATTCAGATTACACACTGGTCGTATGCGGTCTCGATCCTCCGGAAATCGGATGCGATGTACAGCTTCCCGATGATGAGGTATGACAGCGACTTATACTGACCGGTCCCGTTCAGCTTGGCGATTAGACCTTCCATTGTTGGTACAGGATTAGTACTATAGTTTCCTTCATCGCAGACTGACCTATTTATGATGGCNCCCCCCCCCCACCAACCTTCGTAAGAAGTGAGTATTCAGACAAGGACACGCGAGGCCACGGTTGCACTCGGCACACACATGGATAATGTTTTTTACATACCGTTCTCTCAACATTCTAAACAAAGGAGAGCAAGCCTCCGTTTGGAGGTCACAGCGTTTTATTTTCGTTGAGCAATAAATGCTTAAATGTCGCTTCTGCTCCGGCCGGGCTACTCAGACCATGTCACTCTCGTTTAACATTGCGGTAAATACAAGCGCACTTTATCGTATTCTACATCACCAACACCCCAATTTAGACAGTGATAGTATTGTTTCAGACATATATTTCTTACTTTACTTTTCACGTCGAGCTCGTGCCATGGAAACGGGAGGTAGGAATGTACTTGTTTCTATGCGCCCGTCAACATAAGCTACACAGATTTGTTTAATAATGAAAACCTGATGTGAGACGCACCCCTGAAAGTTCGCATACATTATGATAGCCGGAGAGTGAATGAAGTATAGTCGACACTTACGTCAGTACTTTAACTACCCTGTCCCGTACATTTTATGTGACTAGTATGTCGTGAAGTATTAACGCATAGGCCTGAGGGAAAGCTGGAAAATTCTCCGTGGAGTTTATTTCAATCCTACAGTCCACCACACCCAAATTTTAATTATATCATCCGGTTTACTGACGTCAAATACCAGTAGGGGTGCAGTGTCCATCCGTTGCTCCGTTGCGACGTCGTCCCACACTTACAACTTAAATTGACGCAGTATTGTACCCCGAGTGCTATTTTAACCAAAAATTATTTTCATGAGGGAATGGGTTTATTTCGGGACCAAAAAGAACCTTTATCACTTCCCGGCCCTCCAGCTATCGCTGTACATAAAATCATGTTAATCAGTTTCTCCGTTGCGACATGACAGAAAGATAAACAAACAAACACTTCCGCATTTATCATATTAGTTAGGATATAAAAGGATTAATTGTAAATACTGTTCGCAGAAGGGTCCGACTAACTAATGATAAATTCAAAGAACACACACCACAATTTAACTACAAACATAACTTGACACCAAATATTTTAACTTTAATATTTGATTGATATATTATTATAAAATTAAACTAATTCTAATTCTAAAACCAAATACCAAATATTAATTGCTGCCAACTTAGGATTAATAACCACCGTACATATACACATTCAAGTTATTTTTACTTATCGTAACTTATTGCATGCCTTGCCTGATCGACCACCTTCTATACAACTGTACTTTATTCTGCTTAGAATCCGCTTGAACAAAACCAAAACTGCAACGAAGTACTCCGGTTTTCGAGGCGGTTCTCAACAAGCACTGCATTTTAAAATGCCAGGTTTTTAGAAACCATTTCATGTTTCCCCCAACAGACAGCAAAGAAGGGGAAAATAGTTATGGGTACCAGGTCCCCTGGCGCTACCCAGGGGTTCTAATAACAAAACAGACTGCTGGATTGCCGCAGATTAACAATTTGATCAACAGCCAGGCGGGATGGGCTAGCTGTCTCCAACCTGGGCTCTAGATATGCTAAATAAATGGGAGGTCAAGAGTTCTCACGAGGGTTTGTACTTCCTCAGCGCTAAGGAAGTAGCGTCCCAGTGATGATAAACGGCGGCGTTAACAGAAACAGCAGCAACTGCAGTGTAGTAGAGTGTATTACAGCTGCTGTTATTTCTATTGATTATTTAAGAGGTTAAGATTTTAATACCATTTTGAAAGTGTTAATACAGAATATTTAAGTATGATGAGTAATTGGCAGATAATGCTACAAATTGAGTGAATAATATTTACAGTGGATATCCATTCCATTATATCCCCACATTGCAAAGTTCAGGAAATATCTGTCTATTTAATCTCTTTTGTTGTTTTACTTAAAGTGTAATTAACTATAAAATTCCTAGTGTTAATATTGTATCATGCCTTCTATTTAAAATCAAGGCTTTCAATAACATGTTCCACAAAAAAATTAGTATATTCATAATTTGTTAGATTCTATATATCATCTGATTTTGTGAGTGCCTGGTGTGGATAAATTTATTGTGAAACTAGTTTTTTTTTTCTTTTGTTGGTTCCAACACATTTTAAATTGCAATTCTGGCTAATGTGATCAGTCTAATGTTTAGGTTCATAAGGGTTTCCTAATCTAAAATATTTAAAGGGCCGTCATTTTGAAAATAAGAGTCTAAGCCACTTAAAACGCCAAGTTTATGTGGTCTGTTGTAGAGCTACTTCAGTGGAGAATTTGACGTAAATTGGTTGACTGGTTTCCGATATATAGGCCAGCATAATAACTTTATTTTATTATTTGGTACTATCATACAAAATTTCTTAAAAAGAGGTCCTGTATTCGATGCTTCTAATAGGTAATCCCAACATACAAAGTTTGGATTAATTTGGTTAAATTTTTTAACCGATATGAAGAATCTATCTTAATTAATTATGTTGCCGCCATTTTGAATATCAGTGTCAGACTCCACATAAATTGCATGCGTCTATATAGCCAGCAATACTGGTGTGCGAAATTTGGTAGAAATTAAAAGAATTGCTTTGGAATTATTGCAAAATGTTCTATATTCTCTACTAAAATTATTTTACAAAATGCTGGCAAAAGATTATCTCTGTACGCATAATTATTGCTTCTGTCGAATACTGTAGGTGTTCAATATTTGGTTGAATTTTGTTGAATTGTTTAACAGACATAAAATAGTAATATAAATGATTTACATTAACGCCATTAAAATAAATGCCCGTCGCATATATCATATGTAAGTAGACTTTACATTGCTTACTGTTGAACAACTTGCGTGTAAAATTTCGCAGGAGTTGGTTAATTGGTCTTCGACATATAGCATAAAACCAAAGTAATTTTTTTCATATGACGATGTTCACAAATGGCGGACAAAAATGTTATGTTTTAGCCCATTCGATGTTTGTCACAGATACTGCCAGCATATAAAGTTCAGGGGGCAAATGGAATATGAAAAAAATAATATTTTTATGACTGCTATTTGGAAATATGTGACTACCCACTTAAGCCAAAAATTTTACATGAAAAAGGAAAGTATAAGTCTCGTAGTATGGCCGACATTTTAAAAGTTATTTTCTGACCTATTCAAAACATATATGTTGACATAGCCTGCCTAAGTACTACTCTTTTGACAAATTCGGTAGGAATCTCTTGGTTTCCCTCCAGAGATATGACATAAAAATTGAATTTTTTTCAGGTTCTATTTTACAAAGTGACTAATATAGATACTTTATGGGTTTGCCTCCAGCATGTAAAGTTATGTTAGAAATGATTTCATGTTTTTATCGATATAACATAAAAACATAAAATAGCAATATACCATACATTTCGAGAATAAGTGAGTCATCCACTTAGAAATCTCCAGTTTACATAACCTACTGAAGAAGTATTTGTTTGCAAAATTTAGTAGGGATCGGTAACTGTCTCTCCGAGATATGATGTAAAAATGTAGTATATTATTATGGCCCTGTCTTACAAAATGACTGAAAAAGAGTCCCTGTGTGAATATATTTTATAATTGTAAAAGATTCTGCCAGCATACTATTTTAAAATGAAATTGTTTTCTAGGTTTCGTTATTTAGCATACTAAACTAAAATGCTCTTATTGTTGTAATGTTGAAAATATGTACCTGAACATCTTAAAGATATAAATTTATATTGCCTACTGCAGTACGACTTGTTGGCTAAAGTTGGTAGGAATCATTCAATGGTTTCCTGAGATACAATATTAATACTTTAATTTATTATTTGACGCTTTCTTACAAAATGGTGGACTGAAGTGGCTACTTGTTGGTATATATTATACTTATATATAGTTTCAGTGAAGAAAAAATGTGGTCGAACTTACTCTAACGGTATGGAAAATATACCAAATAAACATTCTATATTTCTATAATAGTTATTTTGAAAACAAGTGAATTTACAAATTTTAATCGCATGTGTTTACATGGACTACTTAGTTTTACTTACTTCCAGAATTTAGCGAGAATTCGTCGAGTGGTTTTAGAGTTATACCAAATAGAACAGTTTTATTTCTTCATGTTGTGCTATCTTACAAAATGGCAGGCCAAATCAATGCCCATCTTAAATTTAATGCTAACATTGTGCACATTCCACATACAAAATTTGGTTTAAATCTGTTCAATAGTTCCCGAGATATGACAACACCTTAAACATTTTAAATGGTAGTAATTTTGAAAGTAAAACTTGGCGTGATCGAAAACTATAAAAGTCGGATATCCTTACTAAGAACTATATGCATACCAATTTGGGCGAAATTCTCATCTAGNCCGGGCGGGCGGGTGGACACACACAATATCACACAGTTACACACCAACACACACATTCAAACACCCACAGAAAAGTGATCTCATAAGCCTTTCTTCATTTTGGAAAGTAAGCTTTAAAATCGCCCAGAAAATTACAAATTTATTTATATTGGCTTAGGCTGATCGTAGAAAACTTAAAAAATTAATTTTTAATTGACATACAAAACTGAAGTAAAAATTATCAACAGTTCAAATAATTTCTTATGTAAATACAAACTAAAAATGTGTGGCATTCAATTTTTCTTTAAATGCGCAAGCATCTACGCTATTTATTTGATAGCACCCTTCAATATTTTAATTGAAAAGTATAAAAGATATTCTTATCTGAGCAACACTGAAGTGTTGAAACCTGCAGATATCATTAGAGATGATTACAATTTCTTATGCCAGCCCGATTCTTCTGGATACCGCAACTAGCTTCGCGAGCTCGTGGTCGAGTTGTGTGAGGTTATATTCGCTACTAATTCATGAAATATTGTGTTCTTGACCTGCGTCTCAAATTCCCACGAAACAAATTTAATACGACGGCACATTATTACGAAATACCACAACCACACAATGCTTATCCGATGCTATCGACATGAAACAAGAAATTACTGATATAACTAATAAGTCTATTTTTTTCTACATAGGTACGAATAATTTGTAATGAACTTCTTAAAAGCATAGATGTTTGGTAGGTTTTTAATTATCGTTGTCAGCAATATAATTACAGATGGAACCGGCAACATATACAACAGTTATGAGATTATAACGAATAAGTACGTGCTTAACTCGGGACTGGAACCCAGAAAACGTAGTAATATTAGCAAGCGTGCAATCAACTTCATTATGGGGGTATGATTCAGAGCAGCAACTTGGATTTAATCAGTGCAATGTTAAGAATGATAGTTTTTAATAACATAACACACATATATATGAAAATAAGGGTCTGAGTCACTTAAAACACGCAAGTTTACATAGTCTACCGCAGAGCTACTCGCGTGAATAATTTGGTGGAAATAGTTTGATTGTTTACCGAGATATAGCAAATAAGCAGAAACAGCTCTCCGTGCTTGTACCTCCTCCCGCTGAGGAACGTAGCACCGTTTATTATTAATGGCGATGGCGGCAGTGGGCTGGACTGCCATAGAGTGTGGATACACTTGACAATGCCGCGCCACTGATTGGTGTAGAAGGGAGGACGCACGGTCTAGGCGGGGATGGACAATAGCGAGCACTCCAGGGAGGAAAGCGAAGCAACCGCCGTTGGGAGGGGTGGGGGGTAAACAAAATAAAATAGAAGCGTTAAGAAAGGCGGTGCCACTTCAGGAGAATGGGGAAGGCGGTAACGGCCAGAAATGTTTGTGGGAGTGGCAGTTAGGTGAAGGGAATTGGAATCGGTCTGGCGGAATAGAGTCAAATGGACCTTCCCTGTTCATTCGCACTCCATTGGCTCTCACTTGCGTTTCTTTTTAAGGAGGAAGAGGAGTTGACGACTGGTGCACTTCTTCATCCCTTGCACAGGCTCTCTGTCAGCCTTCCTGAGGCGTTATCGTGTGTTGCATCAGTCGTTAGCGACACAGTGCAGTAAGGCTGACATGCAAATTAATTGATTCACATTCAGTGAAACAGCGGGCACGCATCTGTGATACGGTGCCGCAGATTCAAATGCCCATTAAGCAAGGAGGCTTCATGCACAACGATTTCCTGGGCATGTCGCACCAAGCTATGTGTATTTTTCCACCATGGACCGCAGACTTCGCGAAACATGTTCTTTGCAACTATATAGACATAAACGAAAATGTGTATTCGAAACGCCGCATTTTGTATCAGATGTGCATTTCTTGGCAATTATGTTCTAGGGTCATGTAGTAGAATATGCATGGCGCCGTGATGTCCGAGACTCATTACAAGAGACATTGTTGGAACGCGTTGCAGAGGATCCTTGGACCAGCAATCATGTCGCCGCCGGCCAGCTTGGAATGTCACACACTACTGTATGGAGAGTGTTGAACGAACACGACTGCAATGCCTATCGCAAGACGAAAGTGCACAAGCTCCAACCACGGGATCACGGGCCAAGCGTTGAATTCTTCGAATGGTACGACGAACAATGTCGATGTGTGTCCCTCATTAGTCCTTTTCACTGACGAGGCAACTTTTAATGAAAACGGAATATTAAACTTTAGGTATAACATCCACTGGGCCTCTGAAAACCCTCACACCACCTTCGAACGTGGCCGACAAGAAAAATTTCTGATGAATGTTAGGGCAGGTATTTTAGGGTACCACATCATAGACGAACATGTGTGGATACAGCATGACGGTGCTCAGCATATTCGGCCATAAGAGTGCGAAATTACCTTCGTCACGCATGCATGAGGCTATGGCAAAGAGGTGCTACGCGTGCATTCGAGCCAACGGGGCTAACTTCGAACACGTCTTGTGAAACATGACGTTCTGTATATTTTTGTTATTGTAAAGGAAGGAAACATTTGTTAGTGGCATTTATTTATCAAAGTTCCATGTTCCATTGTGAAGAGATTTGCTTCATGCTCGCGTAAACTGCTGTTATTCACATACCAATTTCAAAGACGGCAATTACAGCATTTGCGACAAGATTGCTAGTTAGTTTTTTTGTTTTGTTTTATACTGTAGTTTATGAGAGCTGTGGTTTTATTTGCAATTTCGTACTTTGTTTCCTGGTTTTTTGTATCTTGTCTGTGGTTTTATAACAAAGAAAACATGTGTTTAAAACAACAACAATTACAATGTTCCTCAATAAACATTTCCAGTCAGATCTGAGCTCTGCAATAACGAGCTCCAGCTGACCAACAGCGCTAGTGAACCCGGACCCACGGCTGGGAGCTCCCGGCCAGGACGGCGCTTCTCTCGGAGTCCTCTACACTGCTGTGTGCGGCTGTAAACACCCATCCCTTACAACCTGTATGTTAAATGGAAACCTGTGTTGGACATGTGCCGTTGCAGCAGAGCTCATTTCGCAGGAAACCAGAACTACGCATACGAACATACACACACACAGGAATCCACTCAAGAATATTTGCCAAAGGGTAGGCCTACGTTAAAAAACACAGAGAACTACGTAGAAGGAATTCAGTCAGCACGCGACAAATTAACGAAACAGAAAGCTAACACAACAAAAACAGACAAACATAGTGGTCTTCTAGCAACTAAATTATTCGTTTTGCAGAAGTCTGTGTTCATGTACCTGTCGACAAGTATTCCTGTTTAGTTTTGCGTGTTTTGTTTGTATGTGTAACTATAATTGTCTGCAACATCAAATCTGCTACAACAGTGTATATCCAAAACAATTAAGTTATTATTTGCTTCATATGTCACTATTGCATACCCAGCGTATAGTCGAAACTGTGGGCGATGATGTTACTACTGTAACCCTTATCATCAACTTGTCAAAGTTCTTACCAATTTTTTTAAAAATTAGTAGGTCTATTGCGAATGTTTTCAAATGCCACTTCCAAGAATACATGATTTCTCTTTAATGTAATTTTCTCTATTTTGATCTGTACATACCATATCTTAATGATGTAGGATAAGGTAAGGTAAGTTCGTGACTCAGGCAATTTTTTGATACATTTTATGATGTCTATAACAAATATACCTATACTATCTTGGGGATCCCACTTGGCCTGGTAGTTCGTACGCCCACCAAGAGATTGTGTCGCAAGTAGCACTTTGTTCGCAATGAATGAGTGCTTCAAATGACAGTTTCCTGTACATAAGAAAGAAAGTTTTCAAATATGGTGAAATGATTGCGTGTTCTACATTTAAAAAGTCATACTGTGATACATATTAATGGTATGTTAAATAGTATTATGCCCTTATTTAGCCAGTTATATGTAATTAAATTTGTAAGTTTATACAGCTTCACGCACTGGTTATTTCTTGAGATTCTCAATGGTACTCTTTTGCGTTTTTGTCCTAGACAAAACGATTGTTGCACAGGCATAAATTTGGGTAACCATAGCGAGGTTTATATGCATTTTGGAGTATTGTAGCACCATCGGATATTGTAGTAGACATTGTTTCAAACAACTAGTTTCCACTTGTTATGCTAATTTACGCGTATCACGAACTTACCTACGTCACGGAATAAATTATAGCACGAAATTACCTTGTTTCTTTTTTTTCAATTAAATGTTGAAAGATGCGCAAAGTAAGGAGAAAATACCCTAAATACGACTCTAGTCAGTTACATGAAGCTGCTATTTTAGTAAAACAACACAATGTTTCAATTTATGATGCTTTTAAGCAAATTGGTGTTCCGATGGATTTCACTTAAAGATTATCTGAAAAGTTACCCAGATGAAAACATAAATGAGCCTTTCCCAAAACTAGGAAGACCATCTGCACTCACATCAGACCTAGAAATAAGGTTGTACAATTACTACATTGAGATGCTAGAGTTAGGTTTTGGTCTGACAGTTTCTACTGTTTGAAAATTGGCACATGACCTTGCAAAAAGTGCCGGCTAAGACATTTTTTTTCACATCCTCCCTACCACTATTTGTCACGCCACTGTTAAGATTTTAGAAAACCATTTCACTTGTAATAATAGCAAATCATAAAACTACAATTTTATGTCCTCAGCAATGAAGTCTTAAAACCTGCAAAACTAGAACGTAATTTAAAGACAATTCATTCTATCTTAAGTGACCGGCCACCTGAATTCTTCGCTGGAAAATGAGAAAACTTCAAGAAAATTAAATTAGGGAAAACCAGTACAGCATATGAATCGTCTGAAAAAAACCCTCTCAGTTTCATTTGAAGTTTCACATTTAATCTCCAAGGCAAATAAACACCATACTATTGGCGAAACCCTAGTGAAGCCATGCTTAATGAAAGCAGTTGAACACGTTTCAGGGGTTGAAACTTCTGAGAAAATTGAAGATATTCCCCTATCCAACAACACAGTGAAGGCACGGTACGATACGATGTCCAATGCCATCGAGGAGCAACTGGTTTGTGAAATTAAAAAGTCTGCATATTTCAGTTTGCAGTGTGATGAAAGTACCGACGTTGCCCAATGCAGCCAGTTGCTAGTTTTTGTTCGGTATTTAGGAGACAACAACACAACCAAGGAATAACTTTTAATATCCCAAGAGTTGGAAACAACATCGAAAGGAAAAGATGCCATGAAAATCATTTGTGATTACATTGAGTGGAAGAGGCTGGCTGGACTTTGTACCGACGGAGCCGCTGCTATGCTGGGATCACGTTGAGGCTTAGCAACGTTGGTGAAGGAGAAGAAACCCGCCACAGTGGCGATGCACTGCATAATTCACCGTCAAGCATTAGCATCAAGAACATTGCCCGAAGACTTGGCGAATGCAATGAAATTGGCCATTAAGATGGTAAACGCTGTTAAATTTAGTGTATTTTGGTTGTAATATATGATGCTAGCTACCAAGTTATATTGCAATTAATTTCAATTCTTCGAGGATATAACATACAAAGCTAAAATAACTATATAGCCGATATTTTGGAAATAAGAGTATGATTTTCCTTAAAACACACTAGTTTACATGACCTGGCGCAGTACTGCAGGCTATTCATGGTAAAGTGAACACTTTTTAAAGCCCTCTCATCTGGAATAATTATCAGTAAATATATTTTGTTTTGGCCTTAGACGTTAACATCGGAGTGCAGTAGAATATACACACTGTGTTTATTACTTCCATGGCAATATATAATATTAAACATGGTTAAAGTAGGAAAAATGGCCGAAAGGAAAAAGTAACTAGGTCCTCAAAAGTGCTTACTTTACCGTGAACAGCCAATACTTGCTTGCCATGTTTGGTAGGAATCGGTCAATTGTTTCCCTAGATATAATTAATATTTTACTTCTTCGTGTTGCATTGCCATATTAAATAGCAAACAAATTATATCAGTGTAGACACATCTGATGGTTGTAATTTATACTCCCAGCATACAAAGTTAAGATAGAATTAATTACATGTTTTCGATTATATAGCATGCTCTGCTAAAATGGCTATATTAATTATTTGCGTAACAGCCATTTTGAAAATAAGTGTATTATGAATTTGAATTGCATTCTTTTAAATGGCTTACCATAGTATTAATTACATGCTCAATTTGGCTAGAATTGTTTCAATAGTTTACGAGATATAATAAATAATATGTATATTTTTATGTGGGGTTGTCTTAAAAAATGGCAGACAAAATAAGCAATATACATTTCTAAATTCTATACTTACGCGATAAATTCTCACCATGTAAAATTTGGTTAAAATCGGTTATTGGTTCCCGGAATATGATAAATCAATCTCAATTTTAAAAACCCGCCATTTTGAAAGTAAGTGACACGAGTGGTTGAGAAATTTAAAATTCGTGTATTCTCATGAAGTAATATATAAGTACTATTTGTGTACATTGTTTGGTGAAATGCTATTCACGTGTAAGATATTGAAAGCGGGAACACGCCTCCACTCACACACACACACACACACACACACACACATACACACAGCTATACACACGCATATACAACTACAGAAAACTTATATCATCAACCTCTTTCTTTACTTCGGAACGTTGACTAAAAACACGTGACGCTATTTCACATTGACTATTAATGTTAAAATTTCATCTCTATAAATTACTCATAAACTTTCATAAATCCGTTCTTTATATTTTGTAGGTTATTAATGCACATTACTGTCGTCCCGACTCATGTTCATAAGACAATACATTCTGCTGTTATAAAACTACATCTGTGCAAACGTGTAGTCCACCTGCAGAAATTAAGTGACATTATGAAAAGCAGGAATTTGTAACATCAGCTCTTCCCAAGGCGTGAAATCATGTTGTTCTTGCACCGTGTGTTATGAAAAATTTAGTTACTTGGTGGTGTGGGTAAACTTGCGGAATAGTTGAGCAAGGGATGTGGGTTGGAACTATTGTGCCAGCAAGATGCAGCTCTTTTCATCTTTTTTTACTTAGAAACAATTTTGTTCTTCTTCTCACTTATTAATTAATTACGTTTGTTTTCTAAAACAAAAAATTAAATTTTACTTCCAATTTTCAATTATGTAAGTCGAAATACAAGCCTGCAACTTGTAGTCGTACAAATTTATATTTTACAAGGAAACTTTTTGTATCTCTACGAAAGATTTTCCTTGCGGCTGGGTTTCAAAAGAATAGCTTTGAAAAATACAAAATATTTTTTACAGTAAAAGATGTAAAAACGTACTATGTACAACAAAAGAACCATTCGTGTACATTTTAGTATGGTAATATGACATAATAATCGGTATTCGAAATTCCCTAAATATTCAAGGGTACAAAATGTAATGGGATATGATAATTGCAACTCGTACTTATTTATTATTGATGGGGATTTTATTTTCACTTAGAGTTTCAGAGGTTGCTTATCTTATTTCAGTGATGCACTATCCATATTCGTTTTCTTTCATCCGAATAAATTTCTGACATTTTAGATTAAAATGTTTTAATTTTTCATTTTCGAGGGTACCTAACACCTTTAATAATCTTTCAATCATAAGCCGTACGTAACCTTTCCAAGTCCATAAAAAAAAATCTTCCCCTAAACGTTGTAAAATACTTAAAAGAAACGCACTATATATATATATACACATATTTTCATTACATATTTTTCATTTATTTGTGCCTTATAGCAGTTAGCAGTGCATGTAACAATCAAGGGACTTGCATTCCTGGCCACTCTACGTAAATGCAGAACAATTGTAGTTCGGAAGTAATAAAGAAATGAGTTACGAATGAAAGACCGTTTCTCTTATGTGCAACTCAGCAAAAACAGCTTTTAGAACTTGGTTGTTTGTCAAACGAGAGGATTA
Source organism: Clitarchus hookeri (assembly GCA_002778355.1). Classification (NCBI taxonomy): domain Eukaryota; kingdom Metazoa; phylum Arthropoda; class Insecta; order Phasmatodea; family Phasmatidae; genus Clitarchus; species Clitarchus hookeri. Next base: position 1,268,212 of record NQII01000090.1, read on the forward strand.
GCAAAGCAATTGCGTCTCCGGTGCGCAAGCGGCAATCCAGCAAATTTCTTAAGCTTATTTAAGGGGTTCAACACACCCACACATTTATTGCGAATTTTTCTGCGCGAACACGAACATGCTACTCGAAATATACACTCTGTTTCTTACAGTTACAGCGACATTTTGGTGCTGGTATCAGCTGTACATTTTTATCCGCTCTTTTTCTACGTCGTGTTTTAGCAAGATTTTTAGCCTCGATAGAGGAAAAAACAAGAAAATAATAAATCATCTCCATCTGGGAGCAGTATACGATGCGACTTCCTAAGTGAACGCCCCGCCCCCTCCCTGTCTTGTAGCGGCAGTGGTCTCTACTGCTACTTGTTTATTGACATTTACTTGGCTCCGTCACACCCGGCGACACAGATACCTCCGTGTGAGTCATGGCCGCCGGATTCTTAGCTCCGCAGCATCGAACAAGCTGGACCGACGCGACGGTGAGAGTTTTTTTAACTACACCCGGAAGAAAAAGAAAAATTAAGATCTATTTGAAGAAAATAAAATTAATGATAACCCTATTATATTTAAACGATTTATGTAAAATGAAATTTTAATCTACATAGTAAACTGAATTTCGTAAAGAAACTTACTTCTATTGAAATAAAGTAAGTCAAAATAAAAAATGTTAATTAATACTTTGTTTTTCTATCTAAGCACTCATTTATTAGGAGAACATAACAAATCAGCATTGTAAAATAATGCTGTTAATAAATAATTTTAGCATAAACAAGACATATTTTTTATTAAATCTTATGACAATCGAACTCATTATATTTTTTGAATTTTCACGAATGTTGCGTTTCAGGTTCGATCTCGGGGGATATCCTTCTCCTGATTTGTCGCTTCCGGTAAAGTAACAAAAGTAATATTATTTAATCATACTTACATTTATGGCTGGGACATCATCACACAACGAAGGTTAGAGTGACTGCAGTCCCACGGATGCTCCTGAACCCAGGGAAAACATATATATATATATATATATAATATATAATATGAATTCAGTACGCCATTTTCAAAAGAAGGCATCTTCTATACTGCACTTTAAAATAACCCATTATTTTGGGTGGCATAAAACCATAAAATAACTGGGAATCATCATTATAGTGGAAATTATTGCAATATGAAGGACTGGTAAAATGTGCATAATTCATAGCAAACTATTAATTTTATTTTTAAAAACGTTTTATAAGAAGACGTAGTTAGTAAATTTTCAGAACTGGCAATATAGTAGCTAGAATTAATCATCTTTATAAATTGTCGGCACCTGGGTTAAGCCTGTAGCTACTGAGCCAACACTACAACTCCTCTTCCTCTATAATTGACACAATTATAAAAGAAATCAACTATAATGAATAAAATATTAGGCCAGTAGGTTCGCTTGCTTATAAAGCGTATTAATTGCACTTAGGTGGCCGAACATACTAGAGCGTCAAGTTAATTTGGCGAGGATGTTGACTGCGATGTGTCTTAAATTCATAAGAACCTAGTCATTTATCATATCGTTCATGACCCATTATAAACTCAAGGCCCTGTCGTCTCCCGTCTCTTAATGCATAACAGCATTCACAGAAGGTTGGAAATGTTATCGCGTCTAGGCAATAGGTACGACAGTATTTATGTCTGAAATTTCTTTCCTTTCGGCCATGTGCATATATAATTTGTATTCGAGCTGGCGTAATCCTCGTATTTGGAATATTATTATTTTTTTCGGATACACTGTACGTACAACTAAAAAGTGAGTAAATGTGTTTTAACTTAACTAAAAACAACAACTATGCACTGGCCTGTTGTATCTTGTTACGTGCTATAATGTTGTGACGTTCATGGCAAAGCACATGTTAATATAATCAATGTACCCGTGTCCTTCATGTAGATACGACTACATACTGTATTTATTTCACAACTAGAAACGTTCTGCGACTGCGCGCGAAAATTTCTACGTACACGTCTGATTCCTACATCGATCGTTCTCTGACGGCGAACCGCGTTCCCTACCTCTCGACGGCTTATGATCTCCGGATACAGAATCTGGCTTACTCATAGTGGGCGGAGCCTAGGGAGGCCACCATTTTAAAGTTGGAGTTACCACAGTATTCCCATTGGCGGCTGCTAATGAAGTTCTTCGTTTCTGTGGGTGGAAATTGTCCAACCCCTGCAGTGCTGAGCTCCTCCCGCCAACTCACGCCCACCATTCATTGTAGATGTTACCTCTCCTTCTTTCATAGCTGCTTAATACGTGTTGGTTAAATCGTCTTTAAAATTACATGAGAATTATTTTAATAACATTTACTTGCAGAACTAAAAAAACTGCGAGATTAAACATTTTAAATTACATGTTATTTAATTTAAGTAGAATATTACAAAATTAAATTCTCCTACTGCATACATAACAATAGTAAAAATTCCTACTGATAATAGTGTACAACAACTTATGGCTCAAATAACTCCGAAATTAATAATAGTGTACACTCATTGTGTAAGCGAATCGCCGGTTTGGCTATGATGTTACGAATATCAAAAAGAGTTGTCATAAAACCTCGGTGACTAAACTACATTGATCTGAATTCTTTGGTTCACTTTTACAGCACACTTTCAGGGGATAGGCCTACCTGTAACTAAAAGCAAGTTTTATAAAAATCCGTTCAGTGAATTTTGTTTTTACAGAGTCTAACGACACAAAAGTTTGTCTTAACATTTCTTACGAGAAAGACACGTTTAACTTATAAAATTAGAAAGACTACAGCGATATGAATGTAATTTTACCACAAAAAATAAAACTAACCGATGACAACGTATTTCATGAAATTGCGTTCACGCATTTGATGCAGAATACAATTTTCATTACAGAAATTTAGGTATTCGTGGCAGCTCGGAATGCTTGCTGTCTATGTTGGCCCGGGAACTTGGAAACGTTCAAAAAAATGTCGAGGAACTGTGCCAATATATTTATTAAAAGTACAAGAGGAATGAATGTTCCACGTGTGATATGAAGCAGTTTTGTAGCGTTATTTGTTAAAAAAATTAATGAAATACATACCGAGGTATCTATCGACTGGTATTATCGGACGGTAGCGTAAATATAACACACATCCATTGAAGCTCCAGAATTGGTAACCAATATTGAAAATATAATTTTATTCACCCGACCTATGATTCTTTAAGTTTTTATGATATTATAACCAGATTTTATTACATGTAGGTACACACGCTGGCCAGGTCGGAATATCAATAAAATGTTGTATATAGTCTTCCCAGGACGGGAAACAACGTCGAATTACAAGAAACAATTATAAAATTACCACTTATTCTGGATGATTTCTTTAACATTTTTGTATGCTGTTCGACAGAAGTCAATCGCTTGTATGTTACTGAGTACAAATTTTCTGTTTAAATATTCAACAGTATCGAATGAAAATAATGTTACATAGTAAAACAACAATGGAGGTGGAATATTTTCTCTGGTTTGACGCATCAATTTATTACTTGTTTTATTTTCCACATTTACATTAAATGAAGACAAAATAAATGTATTATAAACTCCTTCACCGTCAAATTGGCTGTTAGGGGATGAATGGTAGAGCGAATAGCAGGGGGGTGGTGGAGATATAAATATTTTATGTGAAGATTTTCGGCTCGGCGTAAGAAATATGTCGACAGGAATGTATTACTCACGACAATATTTGTTAACAACGTTTGCAAATATTGAGAGGTTTGAGACAGCATATCAACTTGAAGACATTTTAGAGCATAGCAGTTTTACTTCTAAAAAAACCCAAAAATCACGCAAATAATAGCACACAAAGTCGTGCAGAGTTGTCATCTATAAAGCCATTGCCGAATGTAATTTCGTAGCATATCCATAGTTGGTTGGCACAACATTTCTGATGGTATAGGATTCTTGAATTTCTCGTATTACTCTCTTATGGAAATCAATTGCAATACAACCTTTAGATTTGGGGCTACAAATAAAATTGTAATAAAGAATAATAAGTTTAAAAAAATCTTTAATTATAATAATGTTACATGAAATGACAAAAGAATATTTAGGAAAATAACTGATAGACAATAAAACAAAAAAAAAATAGAAAAAAAATAAAAACACCTTTTTAAATTATACATTTTTTATTCCAAAGAAAAGAGTGATTCATGAAGTTCAAGCTAAATTATGAAATTTTTTAAATCAATGTGTAAAACTTTTTCCGCAATAACCGCATTTAATTTGGCACAAATATATGCAAGCAAATCATAACCAAAATGGCAGCGAATTATACAATGCGCAACAATTAATAAATATATTACTTAAATTGTTACTTATAAAGTATCACAAAATAAATAAGCTACTTTTTGTTCACTTTAAAACAGCTCTTATAACGCTGGCAGTGTTCTGGTTGATCTATTGGGTGCTCTCTGTGGCGCAGTCGGTTGAGTGTCGAGCATGAGTAGTACCGGATTCGAATCCCGGGTAGGGCAAGGGTGTGATTTATACTCGACCCTATGGGTCACCTTTTCATGGGAAATGTCACATCTAATAGGAAAACTAGGAGAACAAAGTTGTCACGGAATTAAAAAAATTAATTCTGTAAATCTGGAAATCTGTTTGCCTCAACGCGTCACTTCCGCCCATATATTCCTATACAATAATTGTTTGTTTTAGTGAGCTCTACTACCCCTCAATGTTTGTCCCATGATTTTAGAATCATCCTGTATAATTGGGCTCTCGAAAATAAATGTACATATTTTACATCATGTTTTGATAAATAAGCAACAACTGGAAATCGAATCTGCAACACAAACAAACAAATTTACTTATTACTATAACGATAGCAATAATTTAGAATCTGTTTGCGTAGTAATTTAGAAGGCATATAATTGAAACTGTTAATGTTTTAGATTTTAATGCTTTTTAATTGGAATACATATTTGCACATTCTTTGTTTCATAATCGAGAAATTATTTTCTCCTAATGAATGCTGCGTTTGGAATAACATTTACCGACATAAATCATATACAAAGTTTATTACGGACTGTTTAGTAAGTACAAAAAATGTAATCACAAAAGCTACAGAAATATTTTTACAGTGATTACACCGTGCTGCCGAAGCCAGCATTATATGGAAAAACATCTTTACACGTGGCTTTAATTTCGCAAGTGATTCGGAATTCTAGAAGTACATAATACATAAACCGACAAGACAATTAAAACCTGTTGATATAAACACTCATTGATTTACTGTGATTTTCATGGGCTTTTTAATTTGATCACCTAGGCGTATGTAGAACCATATTTTCACATAAAATACTGTTAAACACGCCAAGAATGCTTACACGCAGATTAATCGGGTGGAATTTGTAAAGTAGATGCTGTAGAGTGTAACATGCCATAGCAGCGGCATTTTTTTAATTTTTGTTATGTGCTGTAACCTCCATTGCCATACTACCTTGTGTCCCCTGGCATGCCTTCTCCCTCAAGTCTGATGCCGTGTTGTTATCCATTCCTTACAGTTTCAAAGAACTCCTCAGAAAAAAGGGTTCTCTATCGCTTGATAATTATACAAAAATAATGCACAGTCTGACGTACTTGTATGTGTGAATCACTTACTCTGGCCACCACACTTGCTGCACCACTCTAGGGTAGCGTTTGGAAAAATTAATTAAATTCCATTATATGTATTATACGTGTTTTTTAAATTATTAAAATAATCGAAGTGCAGAATGGACAAGTCAAAAAGAGAACACTCCAGGTGTTGGTATAGGAACAAAACCCAACTTAGCACGATATTCTCAAAAAAAAAAAAAAAGTTATTAAAACTTAAACAACAAAACACATCATGTAATTTGTAGCAAAAAAATAGGTAAGAAATACGATTACTTATTTCCTCAGTGGTGTTAGTGTGGGAAAGTACGTATGATATCCATAAATAAAATAATGTGCTGTTTGTTAAAATAATTTATATTAAAAAAATTAACTTTTCTAAAACTACTTAAATAAAATTATAAATGTTTTAAAATTGGCCTTTAATTATAACTTTCCTTGTAAATAACTTTAATAATTGCTGTTGTTAGGTAGAACCATTTTAAACAAAAGAAAAAATTGTCTATTACAATTAACTGTAAAACCTTTATTAAAGTTCGCCAGTGCTTAGTAATAAAACAAAGGAAAATAGTCATCAGGGCGGGATATGGCCATAAAAAAGTGTTTCACACATAAATACATTTAACTGCTCCTTTTTGTGCAGTCTCTTCAATTTTAATACCAACGGCATAGAAAATCACAGATCCTTACCGGGACACTGGATAAGGAGGAACTGATTTTATTTAGACTTAAAAACTTAATTAATGTCAATGCCGCAATTGGGCATATTTATGTAAATAAAGAAGTGTGGCACTATTTCCACACATAATACTATGCCATCCCTTAATTTTATTTTTAAACCGTTGTGTGGAGGGACACATATCACGTCCTCACAAATTGACGTTGTAGAACATTCTGCCTGTGAATTCGAAAATTCGGTGGGGTCTCGCCCGCGACGTCTTTTCAAACGTCACGTTACAAATATATGTACACGATAAATCATGAAAGCAAGCGTTCCAAGTTAAATTTAATTTAAAATAAATAGCATTAAAGTTTCGCTCACACACAATTCATCGCAGACGTAAATAAATATAAATGCTTAGCACCTGGCACTTAACCGAACCTCTACGACTATGCATCAGACATTAACGAAATAATGAAAAGAAAATTACCTACGTTAGTAAAATAGAAAATTATGAAATAATAAAATAATAATATTACATGCCATTAATAATTTTAAAGCCACAAAACAAACCTTATTAAAACTAAGAACACCATTCAGGTGTCTAGCTTCAATGCAAAATATACTAAGTCACAAAATTACAAAACAAATTCCAAAACATAAACAAACATGAAACAAATACTTAAAATTAAAAAAAATTACACTGTCTGCAGGTATGAGATTTCGTTATCGTTGCCAACATTCTAATCTGATATAACCTCGATCCTTCAGTTAATCGATGATTGAAGCTATCTCAACAACGCATGACAGATCTCAGCGTTTCTGCACGTCAATCAAATGTCTGAGTGTATCATCAAGTTCATTAGTGTCTTCGGGAAATACGAAATTCAGATATTATAACATATACATATAAACATAGAAATATGAAAAATGAATATACCTTATACCCTACAGATTAATTTAAATCTATTTATATTTCCATATATGCCTATAAGCATATTAAAGTAATAAATTTTATACTGTTATGTAGGTTTCTGCGTGTTTCCTTCTGGAACGAACGAGTTTGTGAATTTTCTCAGAGTGCCCCCACATTTTTTCATTTTAAAATGTATGACAGAATACCTTCTGTTAGCAGAAATGTTTTATATCTTTAAAAGNTCGATTTGGAAGAGTTCTCTCGTCATACCATGAAGATGAACAGTGAATACGAAGGCCTGTTTTCTACCTTGAAGAACATGGAGCCGCGACCCGCATCATCATCACATGATTGTCGTCAGTGACGATTCTGCAAAAGAGTTTTCATCTTCGACTTGAAATGCTCGGCCACATGAGATAAACATCTGTACGAAGAGTCCACCGCATGCACCACATGTTCACAGTCGGCATCGCATGCTTCACAATCACTTCACATTCTCCACAATCGCTCTACATTCTTCACAATCCTCACCAATCCACACGCTCCGCAATCATATGCAATCCGCTAGGCAATCAGCTCCACATGCACCACAATCAGCACAGCATGTAAAGCAGTCAGTGCCACATGCACCGCAATCAGCAACGCACATACCGCAATCAGCACCGCATGCACTGGAATTAACACCGCACACACCACAGTCAGCACTGCATGCACCACAATGAGGGGTCAGTCTTGTGAGGGGTCGGTCTTGTAAGAGGTCAGTATTAGAGGGGTCATTATTGTGAGGGGTCAGTCTCGCAGTAGTCAGTTGTCCTCTTTAAGTTTGACCTTGAGTTCAATGTGAGCGAAGAACTTGTCTGGAAGAAACTGTTGAAGATGTAACTGCTTGGTAGTGCGATCAAGGAACTAGATAAAATGTCTGGTTGAATGGATGCATAAAAATGCTCAAATCTCACTGATGAAAGATGCTAGTAAGTACATACACACATAGAGCAATAGCTAGGCCAAGTAGACACATATCTTGCTACTGTGGAAAGGACTTCAGTTTTTTCATGAAGATGATGCAAGCCAATGATTGTACGAAGTCTACTGTAGAGCTTACCTCTTTGGATATGCCTTCTCCCACTGCTTTTAAATTACACGGAAAACAGTGTTGCTACGGTGGAAAAATCTTCAGCAGAAGCAGATACACTCGTCGACATGATGATAAGCCAATGTTTAAAAGTACCGACCTCAAATTCAATATCATGCACCAACTGTGGCACAACATTTGGTAGAAGCGACTATTTAAAGAGACACACTAGTTAATGTAAATGTAACGCGACTTTGCTTGACTCGAGACAACAATGGTTGACTTCGCTTCCTTGTGTTAATAACGACAATGAATGTTCGCAGACGACGAGGGAGCCCACATGATGAAACGTTAAGACGATGGGCACATGCAGTTTACGCAAGGCTATACATTGAAGAACCACATCAAGAACTGCAAGGATTCGTCTTTTGAGAGCCAGCAAATGATGTCGTCAATATTCCTTGCTGCATCTATAAGTACTGATTAAACATACGATTGTGACGAGACCGTTAATGTTAACGACGGAATGAGATATCTACGAGGCGTGGTAGAGTCAGTGTGTGCGGAATGTTCACTTGCAAGACTTTCCTGTGAAATCGACGAACTTCAAAAATCATCAGCTCTAAACGATAACAATTTCCAAACGACTTCTTCAAAGATAGTAAACTTGATATTGAGGATGAAACAGGAGGCGAAGGCAATCATGAGGATAGCATTGTTGATAATAATTATGACGACTGTGTTGATGAAGTGTCTGATGAAAACCATGATGATTATCCTGATATTCCCATACATTTCACCAACGAGTTTACTTCGACAAGGGGAGTAAATAAAGCAGAAGGCGTCAAGAACGCTCGTTACATAAATTAAGATCTCTCGAAGTCCCGAATGAACTTGTCAATAGACTGAAACATTTAATTGACCTAAAAAAAAATATGGGGATCACTCAGGCTTTGTTTGGATATCTTCAAGGTCGGCTCCAGTTCTCCGTCTCCTCTCAGCCAAAACATTCAAAATTTCAATTTTTTAATTAATTAAATGATATATAAATCATTTTGATATTATTTTTGGAATGTTTTAAATTTTTCTTCGGGAATAAAAAAATTTGTTTCAAAGTTAAATGCCAACAGGTCAAGGTCAAATGGCAAGGTCACCGAAATCTATCAAAGCGGACAAGATAATCACTGGCCATCCAGAATGACAGAGCATGAACAGATCCGGCGCTCTGATCCCGGATACCGTTAGACTATGTCCGAACATTTGGAATTTAACATTTTTTAAACTTTATAATTAATATATTATTTTTATTTTATTTTATTTATTTTTATATGTTTTGGTCTGAAAATGTTTTGTGTTCAAGGTCATTCCAGGTTATGAAACTGGGTAAAGGTCAAGGTCATGGGTCAAGATCAAAATCACCCAGACGCAACATGGCGGTCGGGTGATGTTACAACATGGCGTCTGGCCGGCGCCGGTCCCTGTCACCTTCTCTTAGAATCGGCCAAACCATTCTACTGTAGTGAGAATTACAAACACACACTTGCCTTACCTGGGACTCTAAAACAGAAAACCTCGTACCATAAGCTAGCTTGCAATAACTGTTCTACGGAGCTCGGTTTCGGAGCACCTTCTTCGGATTTAGTCAGTCTAATGTTTGTTTCGAATGATAAGGTTTACTAACCTTAAATGTTTACAAGGTCGTCGTTTTGAAAATGAGTGTCTGAGCCAATTAAAACCTGTCAGTTTACAAGCCATACCGTAGCACTACATGTGTGAATAATATGGTGGAAATAAGTTGATTGGTTCCTGAGATATTGCATAAAATTTATTATTTCCTTATTTGTTGCTATCGTACAAAATTGCCGAAAAAAAAGATTATCTGTATACCATGCTTTCAATTTATAATGTCAACATACAAAGTTTGATAGAATTTGGTTAAATTGTTTAATATACGCGGAAAGCTTATTAATTTAAATAAGTTTTCCGCGTATATTAAATATATGAAATCGCCATTTTGAACATAGCTGTGTGACGCACTTAAATCATGTAAGTTTACATGGCCTTCTGTTACATTTATGATGTGCACAATTTGGTGAAAATTTGTTGAATTATTCCATAAATATAGCAACATTTAATATTTTTTCAACTGACATTATTTGGAAATAGATTGGAAATATTAAATCTTTGAGAACACAATTAAGGATTCCAATGAATGCTGTTAGTCTACCAAATTTGGTGGAACTTTGTTAAATTTTTTCATATATATAACATACTAAACCAAAATTCTTTATATTAACTTTTAAAAATAAAGGACCGCCGTACCTCTAGCATGTCAGTTTACATACTATAATATAGCACTAATTGCGTGAAACATTTGTTGGGAATGGTTCATTGGTCCTCGAGACATGGCATAAAACCTCCATAATTTGCATGTAATGATCTTCGTAAAAGAAGGACAAAAGTTATGTATTAACACATTCGATGAGTATATACTGCCAGCATACAAAGTAAAGTTGGAAATTATTACATGGTTTCGACGATATATCATTTAAAGTTAAAGTAGCTGTATGGCCGCCTTGCTGAAAACACATATATATATCGCCTACTACAGTACAAATTTTCCGCAAATTTGGTAAGAAATGGTTGATTGTTTACTGAGATATGAGATAAAAACTTAATTTTTTATTGGTGGGGCTATCCTACAAAATGACAGAGCAATGAGGTTCTGTTTGGACAACTTTGATGGTTGTAAAAGGTAGGCCTACTGCCGGCATACAAAGTTATGATAGAATTTGTTTCGTTAGTAAAATATACTAACCTAGATGGTTGTATGGCCGCCATTTTTAAAACAGGTTTATGATATACTTAAAACATATCACATAACATAATCTGCACCAGTACTAATTGTTTTCCAAATTTGCTAGGAATCGGTTGAATTGGTTACTGAGATATGACATGAAAACGTCATTTATTTCTGTTACGGTATCTTACAAAATTGCCTGAAAAAGTTGTTATGTGTTTGTTTGTATGATGCTTGTAATATACGTTCAGCATTCCAAATTTGATTGAATTCGGTTAAATGGTAGGGTAGATATACCAAATAAACCAAAATATTAGTATAATCGCCATTTTGAAAATAAGTACATAATCAAGGTTAATCACATATGTTTACTTGGCCTATCATGGCATTACTTACGTGCCAATTTATTTACTTATTTGGCGCTATTTTTAAAATGGCGGACGAACATCAATATCCATCTCAAAATTTAAAGCTTACATGATGTTCTGCCAGCACAAAATTTGGTTTAAATCTGCCTTAATGGTTCTTGAGATGTGACATATCACTTCAATTTTTCTTATTGCCGCCATTTTGAAAGTATGTGCTTAACGTGGTCGAAAACTATAAAAGTCAGGCTTCCTTACGAGGTACTATATGTGTTCCAAGTTTGGTGAAATTTGGTTAATGCGTTAACAAATTTAAAAGGGGAATACTCACACGCACAGACACACATGCAGACACAAACCTACTCACATACACACACCTACACACACATTTACACACAGTCACACATACAGGAAAGTGAATTCATTAGCCTTTCTTTCCTTAGGAAAATAGGCCGAAAAGGTAGTAATATTTATTATGGCAGGTGTTGTGGTATATTACTTTCTTTTTATTAAAATACTCTCAGCTATGAAGCTCTATAAATGTATTTTGGACAAGATAAATTTATGTAAAGTATCAAGTCTGCAACGTTTCTATGCACATACCTTGGACGACAGTTTTAGCTCTATACGTTATTAGAATTTCAGATATAGACTATTTGCGGTTACTTCACAACTTTTGAATCAAACATTTGAAAAATCCTCCTTGGAATGACGTGTTTGGTTGTTTTCTAAAAATATCACGTATTATAAGCGTTTAATAATTGTGTTCGTATAAAAGTAACTTTATTTTTAGTTAAACTGAATTTTACTTATACAGGCTGGATCAGTCCAGCGGTTACAAACTTTCGGGAGAGATAGAGTACGCCTAGACGATCGGAAATCACATAGCAATGCATGGTTGGAAACGCTTTCCTGGCGCGATAGTGACGACACAAAACACAAGAAAGGAAGGACACGAACAGGGTGTGAAAACATGTTTATTTTCTTAGTACAGCAAAAATGCTTGGACGTCTTTGGCTGGTGTACGCGATAGATGTCGCTACGGAAATCGAAATCAAAGCTACAGATGTGTTGTTAATCAGTATGCTGTAGTTAGTATACACTCATCGCCTGTTTTGTTTTCTCGGAAAAAGAACCAAGTTTGATCTTGGTGATGAAATATGGGTTTATTGGAAGTTAATTGTTTCAGTTGGAGATTTTGAATATTCTTGGTCATGTAGAGCTTGTGTATAATGTGTAGATGTCGATAAAGTTTGTTTTGTTGTAATCGGTTCAGTGGTTCTCATTTTGTTGTAACATAACCTCAATTCCAATACCAGTGGTAATAAGCCACCTAGTATTACCGTGGCTTGCCGCGTTCAAACATTTCCTCCATTAGGAATAATAACATTGTAGATAAAAGGTTGTTGTAACCTGGGGTTCTTATCTGTTGTTTAATTCCCGCTACAGTTCTTATCTTTTGCTCGTTTTATCTGAGAATTCTCTTTTCACTGGCAGGTCTGTGCTGGAGTGGTGTAACTCTCATGTCTTATTACCTGGTACAAGTAATCTGTCTTACATGTACAGATTTGGTCTGCAGGGTATAACTGCAAGAGCGGGAAGTGGTCTTTTGGATCCTTGACCACAGTTAAAGACATTAAATAATTTATATCTAAACAGAAAAAGGATCGTAAACGTAAGTCAATATTCACAAACCAATCTTATTTACTTGAATTAATCCATATGTGTTAATAATAATAGTGATTATTAAAATATTTGTTCCTTTTCGTGGTTTATTTAATCAGTTAAAAAATATGTAGTGGATATATATATATATATATATATGAACCAGCTGATGTGAGCTTCAGTTGAAAGTAGCACGACAATGTTTATTTTGATAGGTATGCGGAAAGATACGCAACCAACAGGCTGAATGCAGAAACTTAGCAGATCTTTCAAAAGTGCTCACTTTACCGTGAACAGCCTAAATATATCAATTGGGATGTATAGCAAGCACTCTGGTGAAGGTGCCGCCGCACATGTCGCTGAATGGCGGACGAGGAAAACCGCTTGTCACTTTAGGGTCAGTGTGGCCGCGGTGGTTGAGCGGTTTTACTCACTCACTCACGCGAAGTGCGACGGCAGCGCCATCGTCCAGTAGATGTATGTGTTGTATCTGGTGTCCAGGAGTGAAGGAAGGGAGGTGGATTGTATTGATTTTCAACGCGCGTGCGTGCGCGCTCTCTGGTTAGAGCGGACGAGTGTGAGGCAAGTATCAGGAGCTAAGCAATGACCCAGAGGTATACTGCAGTGTGCTGGTGTCTGAGATCTCTCGAAACTGGTAAGAGTCCGCTACGAAACACACAAAGGCCATGCATGCATTCACAGCTCTTCACTCATGTCGATGGCACACTACGGAAACTAATGCTTTCGTAACTGGCAATGTCATTTTAATATTTGTGTGATACATAAACACTGCTACAAGGCGTGAATAACATTCAAAATTACAAAAAAAAATTTCCGTATTTACATAGTTTAGATGATATTTTTTATTGTATAGTAAATCGAAATTATAAGGCATCGTGCGGGTATATTTAATGTGGTTGAATCATTGCTGCACCTGCCAAACATCAAATGAAAGCAAACATTTTCAAAGAAGTAATTGAAGACAATTGTATAACAAGAAATAATTCAGACCTAACTATAGGCAATTAATAAATAGTATTGAAGTTCTGGTAGTTTTTTTTATTCGCGACGTGGCAATTTGTATTCTACGTTTACTCTTCCTAAACTTGTATTTGTCTGCATCTGAAGTGAAGTGTTATTAAACACTAATCATTCACGTATCTCACAAGCTGTGGATTAACTGCCCCCAGTTTACACATACAAGAGTTCGATAATGCAAACTTTAAGTAAAAGTTTATAAAAGTTATATATATATATATCAGAGGTCTTTTAAAGAAGTACTGAGGTCACTGTAATTGAAATGGTTTGAGCCTTATTACCTACAGATTAATGAAGCCGAGAAAATAACACAATATTTAAAATGTAAATAAAAATCGAAAAATATGTGTGTTCCATGCGGAGACACTATAATTATTTAATATGTGTTACATGCGTCATTAATATACTAAGATATATTATAACTTATGTAGCACAAAGTTGCTACAATTACTTTGCGTGATTCTGCATCTTCAAGATGACGGCGGTACTCAACAAAGGCTCTCCCCTAAGCAACAGCAATCACTCAGAGGTGTAGTTTTGTACTGGAAGCTCGGAAGGGAGACGCTCTTGTTTTAAATATAAACTTTTTTTCTATTCTAAATCATATGAAGGTATAATTTAAGTTTGCTTCACTCCTAAAAATCAGCACCATGCATTTCATTGCATATAAAAATAAGCCATTAACTGGCTACGGTTTTTTCATTACTAATATAAAAAACACTTAAATATAATAAAAATCTCAGAAACTCATAACTTGCAATCACGCTTTTTCTTTTAGACACACGATAGTGATACCCATTAAATAGGGTATAAATAGGATATCAACGATGCGGAAGATACTGAAAGTACGTCGAGCCTTCGTTTAGATTCATCATGGCCTGTGCGTTACACATCTTTTGCAAGTAGCCATCTCACACCATATGATATGTTTATCCCATTATTTTGTATCGCGCCGAGATATTAGGCTATGCATGGAACATTATATTAGAAAAAGTGTGTCTTAGGTGTTGATTTTTAGCCTTTTATGACGACCATCTACTTTGTCCATTCCTTTAAAATAAATGCTTGAAGCTGACATAAATTATGCACACAAAGCGCGAAAATACAGTGAATATTTATGCCGTCTTCCAGGTACGCATCTGGAATGCCTCAACTAGATCCAGATGACATTTATTTTTTCCAAAGTACAGAATGACGGAACGCAAGTCATCTCTCTGCTGGAGGTGTCCAATTTCTTCAATTCGCAAATGCTCTTTTGCTCATATCCAGACATCAACTGAGAAATCAAGAAATGTAAAATAGCCTATGACTTATTTTGAGAACCATTTATCCGACTCCAAGTGATGTAGTACACCAGTGGCGTAATAAAGAATGTTTACACTGTTCTTAATAAAAGTTCTGTGGGTCAGTTACGTACTTTTTTTCAAAATTCTCACCATTTCTGTAACTATAAAAATTATGTTATTATAAATTTGAAATATTGATAATAATTAATGACAGCCTTTAAATAAGTTACTACGAAACAGTTTTATCTGCCAAATAGTAGACTATGTTACCCAAGATAAAAAGTTTATACAATATCTGTTACATACCACTGACCCGATTCCCACAAATATTCGTATGTAGAATATCTCCTTAAGTCACTCAAAACTTTTGGGACGTTTATCTTGGTTACTTCTTAAACAGAGAAGTTAAGGATATCTAGCTCGATAAGTTATACTTTTAGGTGGATATCTCAGAAATTATAAAACTAATTTAATTAAGCGCTAGAGTACAAAAATTTCAATAAAACACGAAAGAAATATTTCTCATAGTTAAAAAAGGTTCAATTTATGTCACTCGTAAACCAAAAGGAAAATATTATAGTGGTAGGTTTACCTAAGCATAAACGTGGCAATATTAAAATATTTAGGATAATTGTAATTGGTTGCGAGAAAGGAAAATTCGTGCTACAGACATTACCACTAACTGATACTCAAATGTGCTATAATGACTAAACATAATTGCATCATTATGTTTTCTAAATATTGTATACAAATGTAACTTTTGTGTAACCACGTGCCAAGAAAAAGGAACAAAACTTTTTAGCCAAATTTTCGAAGGAATGAAGGGCTTAAAATATATAATTTTCCTTTCTGTGTGTCTATATGTGTATGCGTGCTTCTGCATGTGTGTCTTAGCATGTCTCTCTGCGTGTGTCCCCCCATACAATTCTTGAATGCGTAAACCTAATTTCACTAAACTCGGTACACATATAGTAGGTACTTTGTAAAGAAAGACACATGCCTTTTAGAGTTTTCGAGCACGCTGGGCACTTGTTTTCAAAATGGCGGCCATTTAAATATGTGGTTTGATATGTCATTTCGGGAACCATTTAACCGTTTTTAATTAAATTTTGTATGCTGCAAAGCATCGTGTAAGCATTAACTTAAGATATGGATATTGCTGTTGGTCCTCCATATTGTAAGATAGCACCAAAATAAAAATTAGACTTTACATTATATCTCGAACACTATTAAACTAATTATCACACAATTTGGCATTTAAGTAATACTATGATAGTCCACGTAAACTAAAGTAATTGAACTCGATTAAGTTCTTGTTTTCGAAATGGTGGCCATACCAATATTTTAGGTTTATGTGTTATATCTACAATATAATTTAATCATTTTCGATCAAATTTTGTATGCTGCATATAAGTATATATTATAAACATCATATACGTCAACATATAATTAATTTATAGCCCATTTTGTGAGATAGTGCCCCACGAATAAATAAATATTTGTCATATTTCAGTAAACAATTAACCGATTGATACCAGATTTGTCAAAGTAGTAATGCGGCAGGTGATGTAAATGATTCCTATGTTTTAAGTATGCCAGACAATTAATTAAAAAATGGCGGCTGTATGTCTATCTTAACTTAGAATTATATATCGTCGAAACCCGGAAATTAATTCCAGCCTAACTTTGTATGCTGGCAGTAGATATTACAACTATCAACTGTATCTACACGGTACATATTTTGTCCGCTATTATTTGAGATAGCACATGAATAAATACATTTTTGTTATATCCAGGGAAACAACTAACCTATTCCTATAAAATGTGGCAAACATCTACTACTGTGGCAGATATTGAAATATGGAACGTTTTAAGTACGTCAGACACTTATTTTCAAAATTGAGTATTAATTAGTTAAATGACTTGCAAGTACTTTTATAAGGTTATTAAAATAACGAGCTTCCATAATTTTTCTTAATTAATCAATCAGCAATTCTCAAGACAACCTCGTGCACGGATTTCTAACTCAAAAATGGACGATTGTTTTAAACGCATGCAGCCAACACGTTCTTTTAATGTATATGTTAATGGCAATTATAACCTTAAATTTCCGTAACAACAGCTCGACAGCGTACTTAGTGGTCAAGTATTTTCCAGTATTTTAAAAGTTTAATCAATATCTCGATGATCTAAGGAAAATTGTAACGTACTGAAAACTATAATGTTCAGAAGGAAAGCTTTAATATCACTAAAGGTTTTGATTTGTTTTACAGATAGATTTATATACTTGAAAAATTCGAGATCCAAGAAATTCTTTTAATTTGATATACAGAAATATATAACTAACTGTCTTTAAACAAAAAATGTATTTTAAAAAAATGTAATAACATCAAACGTAACTTCCTTTGAGATTCCCTTTGAATTAAAACTAGATTTAGTTCAGCAAAGCATTCTCAAAGAATTTTTTTTTCTATAAGAAAAGCCTTTAGCCTATTTTTTTTACAGTGCCATCTAACATAAATATAAGTTATTTGCGTACCTTTTAAGTTGGCTATGTGTTTGAACATGCGGAATAGTGATGCAAGGTATGTGGGTCGGTATCCCGGTGCCAGCGAAATACAACTGCTTCTTTTATATAAATTATATTTTGAAATAATTTTTTTCTTCTCTTACTTATTTATCAAATTTGTTTCCATAAAAAGAAGAAATTATTTTATTTCCAATTTTTTACTAATATCAATTGAAATACAAGCCTGTAATTTGTAGTATTACAAACACATATTTCGTATATTTTCCAAGGAATTATTTTGTAGCTGTACGAAAGATTTCCTTGGCAACTGGGTTTCCAAGGATTTTCCTTGCCAAAGTAAAAAATATTTTTTTATGTTTACAATTTAAATTCGTACAATGTACAACAAAGCAATCATTTTAGTAAAATTTTATCACAGTGTTTCTTGAACATTTACTAAATAATCAATGCTATAACATTTAATGGGATGTGATAATTGCAACCCGTACATACTAGGTTATTGATGCAGGATATTATTTCCACTTACAGTTTCAGAGGTTGCTTATCTTATTTTAGTGATGCATTGTCCACATTTGTTTTCTTCTATCCCATGTTGTTTCTAATATTTGTAATTAAAATATTACTTTTTTCCCCATTTTCGGGGTAACATAACTCCCTTATTAATAACGTGTAGTAAAGAGATGTACATATTCGTATTTTATACCTCTTTAGTCATAAAATTCCTCTCCTCAACATTGTAACATACTTAAAGATATGTGTGTATGTGTGTGTCTATATATATTACACACATACATATAATGTTTATTTATTTGTGACAGACAGCAAATTCGCAGATAGCACAGTAACTGTAGCACAATCAAGAGGGATGTGTTTTTTTTCTTCTTACGTTACGTAAATGCAGAACAAATACAGTTAGGAGAAAATAACGGAACGAATTTCGCATGAAAGACCATTTCTCTTAGGCTCCACTGAGTAGAAATATCTGTTAGTACACTTGTTTTGTCAAACGAGAGGATCAGCAGAACAATTGCGTCCCCAGCGCTCAGACGGCAATCTAGCATATTTGCTTATTGTGTTTTAGGGTGCAATATACTGACACATTTATTGCTAATTTTTCTGAGCGAACAGGAACATGCAACTGGAAATATACTCTCTTTGTCTCCCTACAGCCACAGCTACAGATAGTTCTGGCATCGGCTGTACTTATTTTTATCCGCTCGTTTTCTACGTCGAGTTTTAGTCAAATTTTAGCGTCAATTAAGGCAAACGCAAAAAAAAAATTATTATTCAATTTCATTTGGGGCGACTATTCGATGTGATTTATAAACTGAACGTTCCCACCCTGAACGGTTTCTCTCGACGCGCCGGACGCGTTTAGTGCTTCTGCGCAGAATTTTTTTTTTTGCGTTTTACTGCCATGCACCCCCCGCGACACAGATACCTCCTCATGAGTCATGAGCGCCGGATACTGAGCTCTGTATATCAAACGTGGGTGTCTGGCGCGCGTGGGTTTTTTTTTGTTCACACGCACACTTTTTTTAAGCACGTTAGTTAGATGAAATGCATCATCACAAATCAAGATCGTATAATAAGTTAATAAATAATATTTTTTACTTGACTAAAAAAGGTTTTTATTGAATATTTAGGCTGTCTGATCTCATCATACTTAATTAAATTAAACGTCGCGTTTCAGGTTCGATCACGGGGAATTTCCGAGTCCTAATTTCTCGCCTGAGGAAAAGTGACAAATGTCAATAAACTTAACAATGGCCTGGGTGGGGTTTTCCCCGGTTTTTTTTTTAATTTCTCAAATTTTCCAACTAAGATATCAATCAGCATCGCTTAATTCATTGCAGAATTATCAGTGTCTAATTAAGGCCTCAATTTTCAGTGCACGATCACGCAGCGACGGTTAGAGTGGCTGCTTGCTCTCTTATGAACGCTCCTGAACAGCTTATTAGTGTTGCAATAAAAAACAGATCTGTAAAATATACATTTATGGCGCCATCATATCAAAAAGGCATCTTTTATGTATACTGTGTATGGACTTAAAACATTGGTTATTAAGGGAATGGACATACATTATCTTTAAAATGGAAATTCCAAAATTTATTGCAGTTCGATGGATGTGTAAACTGTACATAATTCCCAGTATACTTATAAAAACGTGTTATATATAGGTAGGCCTAAACATATTCAGAACTAAAAATGTTGTAGCTAGAATCAAGGATGTCATATAGGCATAATCGACGAATTTTTGAAAGAAAATAACTGCAAAGTACAAACAAAATATTAGGCCTAATATATAGTAAGTCCACTTGCTTATAAAGCTTATTATTTATTACTCTGGCCGAACTTGGTAGATCGACACGTTAATATAACGAGGATTTTGGGTGCTATGTGTCTTAAATTCATAAGAACCGAGCCTTTTTTATCAGATCGTTCGTAACCCACTATAAGGTTAATCAAGCCCCTGTCGTCTCCAGGCTTTCCTGGAACAAGTGCTTGGAATTAGAACACCTACATGGAAATGTTATCGTGGCAGTAAGTCGCAGCAAATTTATTTTTTTTAAGTCATGTGCTGGCGTATATCCTCATATTTAGAATATTAATTCTATTGGCAAACACTATACGGATAACTAAAAATTGAGTAAATACTTCACATAAAAAGGTTTCATTAGTGAATATTTTATTTTGGTGTGTGTTCATTTAACTACATACGCACTGGCCCCTTGTGTCCTGCAGCATGCTGTAATGCTGTGATGTTCAGGACTAAGTACATAGTAAATCAATGTACTCATGCCCTTCTTGTAGATCTAAGAAAATAAATATTTCATTTACCACACAAAACGTTTTGCTACTGCGCGCGATATTTTCTACGTACTTCCTGCGCCAAATCGCTTTCCTACCCCTTGAGGGCTTATGATCTCCGGATACCAAATCTGGCTGGCTCATTGTGGGCGGAGTCTAGGAAGGCCGCCATTGAAAACTAGGAGTTACCGGTATTCCCATTGGCGACTGCTTATGAGTTTCCGTCGTTTTTGTAGGGGGAAATTGCCAGCCCCTGCAGTCCTAAGCTCGTCCCACCGACGCATGCGCACGACGCGTTATTGGCTGTCACCTCTCTTGCTTTCATAGCCGCCTGATACAGACCTTCAAGCGCTGAAGTGTCGCTTGGACTAGCTAGCAGCGCTGTGCGTTGTGTGTAATTAATTTGTATGTGTTGTGTNTGCAGTCCTAAGCTCGTCCCACCGACGCATGCGCACGACGCGTTATTGGCTGTCACCTCTCTTGCTTTCATAGCCGCCTGATACAGACCTTCAAGCGCTGAAGTGTCGCTTGGACTAGCTAGCAGCGCTGTGCGTTTGTGTGTAATTAATTTGTATGTGTTGTGTGTGTGTGTGTGTGTGTGTGTGTGTTTGTGGTGTGTGCGTAAGGATGTATATATATATATGCGTGTGTCGATACAGGCAGCGCTACCTTCTGCAATATTATGAACGCCTGTTACCGAGTTTCTTAAATTACTCTGTGGGCAGATAAACCCAGCGCCCATTGAAAGACAGTTGCCGCCCCCTCTCTACTAGCACTTTCATCCCATCATAATAAAGAGCATGATTCCTATCCTCTGTCTCCTGTAGCATTTTCTGTAAACATGATAATGCATGAAGCAATTTTTAATTCTTTCCTGTCGAACGGGTTTTTACGGTGACTATGCCGGTTTTTCCCTTTCTCTTCTTACTATATATAGTTTAGCTATAAGTACACTTAGGGAGGTTGTCATGGCCAAAATCTGGCCATGGCAGCCCAATCCCTCTTTGTCGTGATGCATGTCTCCTTGCATGATACTCCCTTCCTTGTAGGCGTATGGGGCTTAGCCCTGAGACGCACTTAACTCCCGTCCCTACCGCGGGCTCATATAACACTTAGTTTTAGAGTAGTTAGTTTAAAAAAAAATGTAATTAAATAAAAACCACATTCGTCCAGATTATAAAAACATTATAAAGTAGAACTAATTAACTCGGTGATAACACAAAACAGGCGGGTTAGGAATACGCCAGGCCCTTTTTATTCACCCGCAGATTGGTTTAGAAGGTTTTTTTTTCGTGAAGGGCGGGGTCGATATCCTCACGCAGCCGTCGTCGTGAATCTTGGTATCAGGCGCTTATGAATGCAGTAGGACGTAAATGAACATGACTAGAAAGGAATTTTTATTTGTCGTCACCAAGAGACGTGACTAGGCACGGTAGCCAAGGAAGTTAATAAGACTTCGATAATGCATCTGGAGAGGCCCTGCTTCCGGGATACACGTAGTACTATGTGAAGCTAGTGGGCTGAATATAATTCATCCCGTTCAATACTGGGAGAAAAAGTCAGCTAGAGGAAAATAATGCCGGAAGTGCGCGAAAAACCCGTCGACTTACCATGCGGTTTTCCTGAACCGCTCATTGAAATTGTTATATTGTGGAGATAAAAATTCTTTACTTCAATCGCTCACTTGTTATTTTGTTTAGAAATAACTTTAGAAAATTTAGAAAACTATATTTACTAAATGTCTGCGAAAAATTTCCGATATTTTGCAGCGTAAAATGTAAGATGCAAAAAAAAAATGTTTTGTTTTAATGGATAGATGGGGGATGGATTCATATAAAATGTAGATAGAGAAAATATCGAAATTTTACACGAAGATTGCCGAAGCGTGACTGGTTTGGTTCTCACAAAATGGGCGGACATGCTGAGAGGATTTGAGTCTCACCGAACTATCAGTCATATAGTTCAAAGAGTACAGACATAAAATTATATAGCTTTATTGATTTCATCACTATATGAAAGAAATAGGCATACAAAGGCTCAAACCACACCTTTCTGATACTAAATAACCATCATAATATCACAGTAGGTCTACACTATCGCCATCAGTGGCGTGGATTCGATTCTCTGCAGACACGTGGGTTATAAAAATTGCTTGACTACTGATTCGACTGAACCAGAGATAAGTATAACATTCGTTTTTATATTTGCAGTGTTTTGAATGCTTACGTTTAGTAAAGGCTGTTCACGGTAAAGTGAGCGCTTTTGAGGCCCTAGTTACTTTTCCCTTTCAGCCATTTTTTATCCTTTAACCACCTTTTATATTTAATATTGGCATATATGTAAATAAGACAGCGTGTATATTCCACAGCACTCGGAAGTTAATGTCTAATGCTAAAATAAAATGCATTTATTGAATATTATTACTTTTTGAGGGCTTTCAAAAGTTCTCACTTTATCGTGATTAGTCTTTTAAAAAAAGGCTGTTTTATTTATCCTGCAGTATAACTGTTAATAAATTCATATTCAGATTCATTTTTCAGTTGAGTATTTAGATGCTATTTAACTCACCAGTATATTACATTAAACATACACACATAAGATTACACATTTATATATGCTATTCACGGTAAAGTGAATACTTTTCGAAGCCCTTTAATTTGGAATAATAATCAATTAATTAATTGTATTGTTAGCCTTGGAAGTTAACTTTCGAGTCCAGTGAAATATATATACACTGTGTTTATTACTTACATGGCAATATTTATTTTAAAAGGTGGCAGAAGGATAAAAAAATGCTGATAAGAAAAAAGTAACTAGGGCATGAAAAGTGCTCAGTTTACCGTGAACAGCCTTTAATTAAATAGGATATTAATTCACAAACACACATATATACCTATAAAAACACATATACACAATAATAGTACGCTTCAGTACAAATAAGACAAGATCTCTCATACTTAACAAATACTCATACATACATTAAAGGAAAGAAAAACTTGTGAGATCACCTTCCTTTTGTGTGTGTGTGTGTGTGTATGTGTGTGTTGTCTCTCTGTGCGTATATGTGCCCCTTCACCCTTTTTTAAAAAAAATTTTCCATCGGAAAGCGACGTATGCAACGAACGGATCAGGAGCTTATGAGGACATAGGAGGTAGGCCTACATAGGAAAAGTTTCCGAGTTGCCACTACCGTGCTCTTACAGTGCCCGAATTATAAAGCTTTAACAGATCCGTGTTTTCTTTACTTTATCTTCACAAAATTTTAGAGCACGTAATTTAACAGACGAGAAACGAAATTTGTGACCTAAATACCGCTGCCTCGAATGCTTTGCACGCCGCAATTCCATTATTCACATTATAAGTTAAGAGTGGAATTCAGTGTGAGCATATGAACAGAGCTTGAAATAAATTGCGGGTTATGATCGAATAATTAATTTTTATTCATTCATAGTATCAGAAACACGAATTGATTATTCTGCAGAAAAATATTAAAATAACACCTTATAAAGTATTTTACCATCTTAAATTCTAATATACCTATTCCCAAGTATATTTAATAAGAGAATCATTATTAATTCACTTATATAAGCAGTCAACCTCAAGTATGCATTGTTATGAAGTAAAGTAAGAGTCGTTTATTTATATTACAATTGAGCTCTTAACTGCACACATTCGTTCGAAATATTTCTTTTTAAAACAAACTGATAGTAAACGAAATACATAAATATAAAGGAAAATTACATAATGCCACATTTTGGAAAAAAATGGTATATTTTGTTGTGAAAAAAATCTGTTTGAATAATTGGGTTAATTTTAAACAGCCACGGTTTACAAATTATTTAAAGATGGGTTTGGTAATATTTATGGAGCCTAAGAGTATCGAGTAACTCTAAATTTAATTTTGAATTGAATTTCAAGGACAGCTAAGCTTTTAACATTGTAGAGCAGTATGACATTATTAGGCTAAAATATACGGAGTACCATAATCATAATTTATAAACCCGTTTTGAAATCCACACATTTCATAATCATTGCTGTATCTTTCTTTACAAAAATTTTCGTTACAATGCTGATATTCAATTTTACTTCTACTTAAATATTTATTTTCGAAAGCCGATAATGGTAACTGTTAGGTAGTTTTCCGATTATAAAGCCTTAACCTTGCTGAATAATAATCAATTTTCTACATAAAACCGGGTGACTTTATCATATTATTAATCAAAGATGGTAACAAGAACATGGCTAATCTGGCTAGGTTATTATAGGCTGTTGCATGGAAGAAACATGGTATTCCACTTATTTTGTGGTACTATTGCGGCTGGATCATAAGGCATGTCCTGTATGACTATGAGCGTATATTGAACGGGAAGGAATTGTGTGACTTCTTCGTGAGCACACTAGTACGAGGCCTTGTGCCTTCTGCAGCAGGCAATATACAACTGATAGTGTTTCGAGGTTATAGAACAATGTCAAATATGCCTATAGCCTGCTGCCAAATAGAATTCGCGCGAAAAACTCAACGGCAACTGAAAATTAAGTTATGTTGTTGCGTCGTTGAATGAGATACTACATCATTATGCTTTTCATCGAAGATCAGCGTAATGGTAAAATACATGGCGTTGTGACCAGTTCAGCGAACACACTTTCCATACCTTAGTGCTCTATTGTGTATCTAAGCTGGTGCATTTCACCATTTGTTTCAACGACTAAAAAATAAGAGTACTTTAATGACTTAGGTCATAAGAAATGCATTACGCAAACATGTTTATTGCGTGCATATGGTTGTTGTTCAAATCATAAATTTGTTTTACTATTTTAAAGTGGTCTTGCGAGCACAACTGAACTATGAAATGAGTGTTATTAGACTAGGAGGGGAGATTCGAATTTTTAGAATTTTTGTGTAATATTGTATTAACTTGATATTTAGTTTAATAAGGTCTACATTTACAAAAGTAATACTATATGCTAAGAATAAAATTACACAAAACTAGGATAACTTCAACTATCTCCTATTGCTTATAATAGGCACTATAAAATTTAGGTAATGAAAATATACTTGGACACTCAGTCTCCTCATAGGTTTCATTCAATCTGAATCACAACTGAAACGAGATTTTCAAAACTGCGACATCACTTTAGGCCTTGATAGATCTAAGTGATATAGCATGATACGAAGTCTTTCAATCCCAGACAGATACACTTCTTCCTCGACAATAGGATAATTTTTCTACCACCCCTAGCAACTTAAGAATTTTATTTTCACGATTTATCACTAACATCCGAGAGTGTAGGAAAGGGAGGCTAAACTCTAAGGAATTATTCGCAAATTGTTGTGTGAATTGCCTAACGATTTGAGTCTCTAACGGTCTCAAGTTTATTGCTTTATTCGCGGCATTTTTACACTTTAATAATAATAAAACCTATGAAAAGTCACCCCATGAATGACATTTTTTGTCTTTATGCCTAAATAGATATTGTCACTCAGCCGTAATATTGAAATAACGAAAATAAAACTAAAACTTATATTTTATTTAAATTATACGAGATAAACTACAGATTAAATAGATTTGTTGTTAGTAGCTGGCGAAAGAGTGTGCGTATGTAAACTCTTATTAAATTAATTTTATTACGTAATTTGTAGAGTATTTTTCAGGAAGGCAGTGTCAGAAGTTACAAAATTATTAACAGAAATGTTAATTTCGAGTTCCCGTACAGTAGCATACACAGTACGGTATGCATTTTTTTCTGATTAATGTTTTTGTGTGTGTTTTTTTGTTTGCCGGTTGGTTTGTTTGTGAAGGTGACGTTTGTTTAGCCGTGCCTCCAGAGCACTCCACCATCCCATGCCATGGAGTTGAGTATCCGGCGCCTATGACACTCACGGAGGTAGCCGAATCGCTCGAGACGCCGTACAAAGTAGTGTTGTTACGAATATTAGCATTCGCATTCGCATTCGCGAATATTCACATGTTTTCAATATTCGCATTCGCAAAAAATTATGCGTATATGTAGCGAATGTATTTGGCAATAAAAAAAGAAAATATCTATGAAATAACAGCGCAACTGCTAAGATTCATAATATTTTTATTTAGGCATTTATATTTTAATAAAAAAGTTTTAATTGGGGAACAGTTTTGATGCTACTCATTAGGTACATACCGACTCTTTTAATAATCTTTTATTCTTATTTATCTAAACAAAAATCAAATTAAGGTAGGTATTTACCTAAACTTGCAAATTAATATATCAATTGTATGAAAATAAAAATTAATTTTGAAAATCTTAAACACAAAACAATGGAGCTAAATATGTTACCAAATTTTTTATTAAACTAATCCACTTTAAATGAGATTTTTTGTGAGAACACAAATGCAACTTGATAGGTATCTAAATAATATTAAATCTACTAGAGATTTCTGTATCTAATCATATTGTACATTAAATCTTCTACTTAGAAATGAAGTAAACAATATCTTTTTTCAGAAAGGGAATGAAAACATTTCTCCTTTTTAATTAAAACAAAAAATAATCTTCTTCAAATTAACATGTTAATTTTAACTTTGGTTCTAGTAATATTATTTTTAACACAACCATTTAACATTTCTTCTTGTATTCAAAATAATAATAGATAAACTATAAAAAATATAATAGTAATTAAGTTACAATTTAATTACCAAATATACTCAAGTAAGTTATGTAAGTTTCATAAAACACTTAGTAATTAAATTGTAGAAGAGGAATATTAAACTTCAAAAATAAAGATTTTTATGCCTTTTCTCCTTGCAGCCTATTTCCGTGAGGTGTGTAAAGAAGACCTGCCGCACTAAAAACTCTTTCGCTAGATACACTTGTGGGTGGTGTTACTAAATATTTCCAGGCTATAGAAGAAAGAACACCGTACTTCTTATTATTCATCTACCACCATGTAAGTGGGTCTACATGATTTTCCACACGTTTATCTATTCAATATTAATTGATGGTTTTTTTAATAAAAATTTCTATAGGGTTTCGACTTTCATTTCCCCCTTCTTCTTCACTTTCACTGGAATCCAACAGCAATTTCATGGTTTCTCTTAAAGACGTATATTTCCCTGATAGACAGGCACTGGATTCAGATGTTTCAATCCCATGATTAATCATTCTGGCACGCTTAGGATTTGACCAAGAAGATAGGCTTGATTCGTCGTTTCCAATGGATTTTAAAATAGTTTTCACAACTTAATCTTTGGTTGAAGAATTTTTGAAAAATTTCGCTTTGCATCTTTTACTTCTGCAACTGTCGTTCAGGAACATACCTACTTCACTCACGACTTCTGCACTAGATTTCGTTTGTGCACAGAGCCGAAATTTTTCGCTCTGATACCCATTTTATTTTGTTTTAAATGGACACGAAAGTATGCCATTATTTTTACATGACGCTTTTTTACAGCACTGGTTCATTTTTTCGCGGGGTTTTATTTACTATTTATTTTTGTTTATTGGTCTCATCGCCATTTCTCAAAACAAAATATCTTCAATATCTTACTTCAACCAACCTCTCTCTGAGTGGCTATAATTTCAACCTTTTAAGAAACCTTCCATTAAAAAATTGCTCCCAACCAATTACGAAAAAGTAAAAAAAAACAGCCAGCAGTCGGCAGAATCTTCCACATAACCATCTGTACAAGTGGCCATGCAAACTTTTATGTAATTTTCTAGGGAAACTTCCATCGTTGCACATGCGCTTTAGACGAACGAGCTCGGAAGGTAGCGTTGTCATCTGAAGCAGTGGCATAGTTTACGAAAAAACTGCACAGGTAGCGCTACTGACAATCACCTTTGGTGCCAAGCTAATCATGTGCTAGAAGTAATGATTGCTTACGGGAACGGAGCGAAGTATTCCCTCCCTATCAGCACCTCAACCGATGATGTTCGCCTGTGAGGACTGAGGCTATAATCAATACACCGCGAGCTGCACGACCACGCAGACTTTACGTGTTCCGCAATGACAACGCGGGCACGCGATGCGAGAATTTTTCCGCGCGAGGTTAACACTATGTGTTTTTAATTGCAGCCATTTAACTGTTAGTAACGTCATCATGTTTATAGATACGCCCTATAAATACCCAAAATATTTACACACATTAACGTTATAATATTCACGCTTCGTTACGACGTGGGCAGTCCGAATGCGGACAAGTCAAAACCATCGTAGCCATAACGGAATTTAGCAGTATTTTTAAGGAAAAAAATATTACTTTTAAAAATTTCCTTCCCCGTAAATAGCTTTTGAAAACTATTTGTTTACTGGTATAGCTATAATTTTGAGGTAATGAGCAAATTCTAGGTATTAAGGTCTTAATAAAAAAAGTTTATTGTAATTACTTAATTTATCTACAATAACTGCAATTAAAATACTTTAGACTCAATAGCTCACGTCAAATTGCCACCAATTGTTATTTACAATAAATAAATTCAATCAATATAATTTCCAATCACCTCAAAGATATTAATGTAATCAAACAATTAAAACAGTCCCAATGAACTACGTATCAAAATATATTGAATAATTTGATATACGTTGTGTATATATTTGACGGTTCCAATATTTACAATGAAGTCCGTATCGCATGTTCATACAGCCACACCTTACTTCAGTCCAGATTATACAAGTTCGAAATGTTCTAGAGATCTGCGAGTGTATTCATGTACAGTTGGCTCTCTACATGTCAGGTATCTCGCCTTCTCGCCCTGTTCACGCTGCAAACACATCGTCTGCCGATGTCTCGTACCCTCCGTCGTCATCCGTCTTCTTCGCCGATGTCCCTAGCTTCATCAAACTCCGCGCTTATTCAACATCCGAACGTGTTGGAGGTCCAGAGAAAACCCACGCCAATATGTCTGGTAAATAAAGTAATGTATATCAGAAAAACACGTATCTTACAGTACCGTACTGCTTTTCAAGTATCCTCGTTCTTATGTCCCGAGAGTAATTGTAATAGTTCATTTTACAATTTTCTATGGACAAATATGTGTAAATCACAATGCTTGTAAGATACCTTAAGGCATGGTTAGTCCTACCACCTTGTTGCTCCGCTCTAGCGGGCACGAATGTTAGTTTGATTGTAGGAATCCAAGATGGCGAGGACGAAGGCAAAATGTCGGGGTGATTGACGCGTGCATGATTAGTATAAGTGGGATTAGTATATGCACAATTGGCATATACGTGTGTATGATTTATATAGGTGTCTTTATTATATGCGTACTTAGCATTAGTTGTAAAATATATGTTTATAACCAGGTAGTGCTTAAAGTTTCATGGTGGGGCAATGACTTCGAACATTCTTGAGACAAGATTGATGGAGCTGGCATAGAATGACAGAGCGTAAGGTACTTGTAAACGATTGCACTATTAGACTAGCTGTTGCACAATTTTCACTGCATTCCGACGTCTTGTGCAAGGGCCAGTCACATTAAGGAAAACACATTTTTTGCGGGAAATTTTACTTATTTTGAAGGGAATTTTGAGGGAAATTCTGACGATTTTGAGCGTTTTTTAGTGAAAAAAGCTAATTGCGAGGGAATGAAGGAAAATCCAAGATGTCTGCCGTAGTTCTCTGCCAGGATGCCAGTTGTCCCAGCTCTGCCTATATCACTCTTCTTATGTTGTTTTTTTGTGGAATTAAAATTAGTGTAAAATTATTACTTTTGAATCACACACACATTCAGAAAAGTACCAAAATATTGCTTTTTCTTATTTAACAAATTACATTGATTGAAATTGTATTATATGTTTGCTTCATGTAGTGTCGTGTTTCTATCCACGATGTTAAATATTTTTAAATTCTGAATGGTAAATGTTGTGTTAGGTTAGTGTTCTGTTTCTTCTGTTTGAGAGTAACATATTGGAACCAAGGTTAATTCATTTCAGTTGCCAGTTTTCAGTGTATGTGTTTTGTGAATTGCAATTTAATTCTAATTTACATGATATTTGTGATTAAGACATCCTTCTTTTGAAAGAGAAAGAATGAAGTTGTTGTCACCTTTTTTGTCACACACATACTTATCTTGTTTCACGCAGCCAAGCATCTCAAAGAGATACCACAATTAAAGACAAACTAAAATATTTATACAATTTATATTTTAATATTTTTCACTCATCTGTTAATTAAACGCATTTCTAGTAGACAAAAGCTCGATTCAATTATTTTAAAAACAAAACATATATAAGTTTATATATCCCTGTTTATTGCAGAAAGAAAGTTGAAAGATTATTATTTGAAATCAGGCGTGCATACACACAAAAATTAATCCAGCACTTTTTGGGTCTCTTCAAACTGCCAGCAAACATTTAAAACTTGGGATTAATTAATTGATTGATTTTACAGGTTTTTACTGTCGTTCAACATACCAGTAAGTAATAAAAACTGTCAAATATATTTACATATAACATACATCACAAAAAGAGTAAACAAACATTAATAATATATATTAAAAACTACATGAAAAAGTCAGGGAACACAATCACTAACAAAATATTATTTATTATCATACAAATTAGTACGTAAAATCAAATGTTTTTCTCTTATCTTTGAATATTTTATATTGCAATAACTTAGTCTCCTTAGTTAATCTGTTAAAAATGTTTTATCATTATTGCGTAACAATGTTTTGTACACTTCTTTAATCTTTAGTAAGGAAAGTTTAAAAATAACCGTGTTCTTGTATCATGGGAATATAATTAATACAATTTATTTTTACATAAAGTGTACGCAACAAAATATATACATTTATTTCCTAAAATATATTCACTTTTATAAATAAAGGTTTATAATGACCAATTAAGTTTGACTTAGTAATGATTCTCAATGACTTTTTCTGTAGTATTAAAACTTCTTTCACATGGCTACTAACTCCACATAAAAGGAGTCCATTACTTAAAACTGGATGAAAAAATTCAAAATAAGCTGTGACGCTCCCCGCGTCCAGGTATTTTGGCCGTCAGAACACACGCGCTAGCGAAGCTTGCAGGCGGTCAACACCAATAAATATTAAGGGTGGCGGACGTGTCCAAAAAGGATCCCGCGCCTCACAGCT
This sequence comes from Clitarchus hookeri, assembly GCA_002778355.1. NCBI lineage: Eukaryota > Metazoa > Arthropoda > Insecta > Phasmatodea > Phasmatidae > Clitarchus > Clitarchus hookeri. The sequence continues at coordinate 1,300,064 of NQII01000090.1, forward strand.
GCAAAGACGGGCCACCCAAGTTTTCTGCACGTGCAGACGGCATCCGGAGGCAACGGAAGGCACCAGGGCGCGAACACAGCTGCACTGGGCAGCTGCCCCAAGATACGCCGAGGTCCCACGACCCCGGGCTTCACCGCAATAAAACCCTGAGAGCTTTTGGGGCGAGCGTGCGGAGAGAATAGCGGCAAGGCAGGGGAACCACACATACGCCAAGCCAAGAGGCCACCCAAATATTTCCGCATGCACAGGACGAAGTGCTTAAACTTGTAAACCAGGATTGAGGGGCAACACCGGACCCACGCGCGCCGGAGGGCCGCACAAGTTGTTTTATAACCCAGGGGGGACGCGGCCAATAGTTCAATATGGCGATGAGGGCCTACAAAAACGACGAGAGAAAGGAAGGGAGAGTCAGTCAGGCGCTAGCAGTGAGACGGATCAGTCAGTCGGAGTCAGTCGAGGATTGAGAATGCATCACGACGTCGACCTCAGTCGGAGGCCGTCAAACGGGACGTGCGATGGGAAGAGTCAGAGAAAACGTGGCAGTCAGTCCGGAGGGCGGAATGGGAGCAGTCAGTCCGGAGGGCGGAACGAGATCAGTCAGTCGGGAGGAGTCAGTAGGAAGTCAGTGAAACGCGAACAGAGACACGACACAGTTGGTCGGAGGTCCGTCCGCGAGACGTCCGGTGTTCGGAGCCGGACGACGGGAGTTTGACACGAGCAGTCAGTGGGAAACATAAACCAATCCAGCAGGGAATCAATCAGCCGCAGTAACGAGCCGAAAGTGACACGGGAGTACGGTACTGCCACCCCGGGATGCGCAGATAGGCGGTCACTACATTAAGGGGTCCGCCAGATCCGGACGCGAGTCAACCAGCCAGTTTACCGCAGAAGCCAGTCAGTTCCAGTCAGTTGCAACGCACCGAGGAAGGGAGGATCGAGTGGTGAGCTTCGCCGTGAAGGCCACGTCGAGCTAGTGGGAATGTCCAGCCGGGACGTGGTAGGGCAGGGAACAGGCCGTTACTGCCCTACATCGAGAACGGGAGCGAGGGACGAGCCCGACCGAAGGGCGTCCGCTCAAGGAGAAGCCAGCCGCGTGCAACAGACCAATGACAGAGGCCGACAAACGGGATGTAAGGCGGGAAGCATCCGAGAAAACCCATGCACAACGCCGACGGGAACCGAGGAGGGCGGAACGAGTCCGCGAGGAGACGACCACGGCAGCCGGCCGTCATCAGACGCAGTGTGGACCCGAGAAGGAGGAACTTCGAGGTCAGTCGCCGAGACGCCCATCAGACGCAGAGTCCTGCCAGTTCCATCTCACCAGACCTCAACTGCAGGACCAACTACCCGCCCAGCAAACCAGATAAGTACAGTCATCCAGCGTGTGTGAAGAGTACTACCCCCCTACACCCCCCCTTTGTATAAACGGGAAGGAGTTGTCTCTAGAGCTCGTGAGTGAATTATAACTTGTTCAAGGAATAATAAAACTAGATTGTTTTTTTGAACTCCAATCGCCCTGTGTTTACTTCAGTAGTAAATTGGTCCTTTAGACAACAGTGTCAATCACCTTCCTCCAAAACCACAGCTCTGGGAGTTGTCAGCTGAAAGTAGATAAAATTCCGGTACTGTAGTAACGAGACTTTTTAAAATATGATACTCTTGACAATTTCTTACATATATAAATAAAGTGATTTCTCCGTATTAAATTATTGTTCATGATAATATCTATAATTTTTATTTCTCTAGAGTCACCATTTCTTTCATCAAAATGCACATTTCTTAAACTACATGTATATTTTTGGTGTTTTTTCATATTTGATACAAGACCATTTGCTGTGATCGATTCACAGGCCTCATTAATTACCTTCTATACATCTAAGACTAGCTTTTCCCATATATAGTTAATATTGTTAAATGTGAAATCATCTGCGAATATTACAGTGCGTTGACTGGATATTCCAATAGGCAAATAATTGACTGAAATTAGAAAAAGGAGAGGGCCCAATATGGATCCCTGGGGCACTCCATTCTTAACTTTCCACCACGAGAACATTCAGCATTGGTATCAACAAGAATTTTAGAGGAATGCCACTAAAACCATAGTAATCCAACTTGGCTGTAATAACTTGGCGATCTACACAATCAAAAGCATGCTTAAGTCGCATGCTTTATATTTCATTCTTTAAAAACTTGTAAATCCCAAGATACCATGCTTACTAAAGCATCAGTAGTGGACATACTCTGACGAAATTCAAATTATGAATTATAGAACATGTTATATAATTTCAAACATTTATAAATTTGTGAATTTACAAGAAATTCTAAATTTTTTCCAAACGTAGAAACTAAGAAAGTGGGTCCGTGGTTCTCTTCCATTCCTGCATACAAATTATGATAGGCAGTCTAGCAAAATTTAGCAAAATATGACAAAGCTCTAATCCTACAATACAAAATGGTATCAGTGACGCCTACAGAGTGTCGGGTTACAAAGCCCTTGCTAAAGACAGAATCTCTAAGAATAAGTAGCTTACTGAGACTGTTACTCAGTAACTAATATTAAAACTTCATCCTCTTAGCCTTATTTTACAAGCCTAAGCTAGTTTACAAATGCTGCTTAGAGAAATGAACTGATTTTTACACATATATCTGCCGTAATTTAAGTACAATATAAAAGGTTAAAAGTAAGCATGTTACCTTAAATTACTGAATATTATGAAACACACAAAATTTAAAATTATTTTAGGGGGAGTTAATGGCTTGTACCATACTAAATAAATTTATCTGGGGCTTCAGAAAATTTTTTCATTATTTAAAATATTTACCAGGCATATTGACAACAAAATTATATAAACAACATAAAAACCTGTTTCTATACGCAGTAGAGCAGATAGCCTCTGCTGCAATATAAGTATGGCATAAACTGGTTATTTAATATGTAATATAATGCAAGCATCGAACCTACAGAGCAAGATAAGCGAGTGCGTTTTCAGTGCGATTAAACCAAAACAAACCTAATCTAGTATTTTTTTTACCAGAGTTGGTTTCATGGGTTCAGTGAAAACACAGCTGAATAACAGTACAGCAAGTAGGCCATGGAAAAATGTGTGCTTACAGTCTTGTCTGTTTATGTAAGTGGCGTGCAATGTGACGTACGCTGTATCAGATCAGTCGGCAGTCTACTTATTTTGTACATTAATTCCTTATAACCATTTCATACATACTTATGATGCCCTTACTTGTTAAGTGATATTCCTTAGAAGTCATGAAAATAAATTATTTTGTCAGACATGCGCAACCTTGCATATATTTGTATATAGATTTATGTAATATTTCATTGCAACTGGTTTTTCTCATTTGGAGTCTTAAACAACTTTAGAACTGGGAAAACACGCCAGAGAGTGATTGACATTATATACCTCCTATGGTTTATTCTTTAAATCCCATAATACGTGTACATCGTTGGTGTTAACGTATCTTAGCAGAATATTCAGTATCACAGTTTTCAGTAGTACAAGCATTTATAATTTATCCTAGGGTCTAGTTGGCATAATTGGTTCAGATTTCATGATGGGTACTATGCAATATATTAATACAGTGTAAAATTGTACAGTCTAAATGAGTTGCAGCATTTTCAGGAGATGATTTAAGTTATGGTTTGTCTTACAGATCTCATCTTCTAAAGTGTACAAGATGGCGTACAAGATGGCGTACAAGATGGCGAACAAGGAAATTGACTGTTGTGGGGTCTGCAAAAAAAAGGTGTTACTGAAACAGATAAAGCGCTACTTTGCGAGATGAACTGTTACAGATCGTATCACATAAACTGTGTTGGTCTGTCTACGAGAAGCTATTAAATCTTAGTGAGTAGTGAATAGCCTTCCTAAACACGTCTAAAACTGTCCGCAAATGTTTAAGGTGTTCCTCCATCGTGACACTGTACACGCACACGTCATCAATGTACGTAAAGACGAACTCATACAAGTACCGCCATAACACGTGATTCAAAACTCGGGACATACGAATTTACCCCCGTGGACAGACGCGTCCACTGGTACAACCCAGAAGGAGTACGAAACGCTAACGGCGCCCTACTTCCCGGATGTTACTCGCACTGTAGAAAAACAGAATTCAAATCAAATATGATGAAAAATTTAGCTCTTTTCAAGTGTTGGAAAACAGTTTCCATAACTGGTACCGGATATGAATCAACATAAAAATTTTTATTAAAATTTCTATAATCACATATTAACCGCTACCGTCGTGGTTTTTTTTTGTAAACAAAAAAGACGTGCTCGCATATAGAATAGTGGATTCCTCCACAATTCCCTGTTCCTCTTAAATCATTGATTAACTGCTAATATATTTGCATTTTGGGCGCGGACACACGGCATGGCACTCACACTACAGGCTCGCTATATTTTAATTACAAAACAACGGGAACTTATTATCAATGCCCTGCTTTTGACGTAAGTGCATCACTTTATTCTTTTTTTAACTGGTCAAATGCTTTTACTGTCTCTTCTGAATGCTGTAAAAACTGAATATTTCGATATCGGGAAGGCTTTATTTGCAAATCAATAAGGGTCTCCGGGAAAAAAAAACTAAATTTCAACACTTTTATTGTTACGTCAATACATGCGTGGGTGCTGCCCAAAAAATCAATACCCAATATCACGTCATGTGATAAATTTTCAAAAACACGAAAACACATTTTCCATGAAAATAGTTAAAATTAAATTTTTATGACTGCCATATTTGATTTGATTAATCCTCCGTCGGCTAAAGAAAATTATACTCTCCCCGTTTAATCAGTACGGTTTCCAAATGGTACGTCAGCATAATTTTATTACACGTTTTATGTTTTACGAGAGAAGCAGAGGCACCCGAATCTACCAAGGCGGACATTTAAAAATTAACAATTATTAATGGAACATATGGCAAGCCATTTCTATTAAACAAATTGCTGTTTGAAACTGGACCTAATGTGGCAGGTTTTCCTCGCAATGGACATTTAAGTTGAAGGTGACCAGAATTACCACATCGTTATCAAATCACAATTTTCACAGGTTTTTGACCATCGGACATTTCTTTTACATCCGTCTGGTCATCGTTTCCTTGCAGTACTACTTTCCCATCACTTTCTGCCTTTTGATAAAAACAGTGTTCCGTTGTGAGATTTACCCGAAATCAAATTTGGCATTTCCTCGGCTTAACCGGAATGGAATTTTCTTCTCTCTGTTGGGTCTTATAAAAACATTTCGCTGTCGTATTATTTGACCGAAAATAAATCTGACACTGCCTTTTAGGCGCAACGTTCATTTCCATATTTTGCTTACAATCACCAACTGATAGTTCTACCTGAATTAACAGTGCTAACAACTCTTACAATGTTTGTGGCTTTGTGGCAAAGGTTAAGAACTAACTGCTATCAGGCAATAAATTAAAAATAAACGTAGTTTCAACCAAATTTGCTTCCGAACATGGCAAACCCAAAAGTTTACCAGTCTAATTGTCTCATTTACAAAATATGGTGTTAATTCTCACGGACACTGAAATATTTATACAATTTTAATGCGCAGTAGTACAATGGCTACGGGGGTAACTGTTTGCCGCAAAATAGCCTGACAAAATTCGCAAAATGGACAGACGTTCATTGATAGTTTGCCCTACCACACACTGCAAGGATTCGGGTACTTAAAATATTATTGCATCATATAATACTGCTATTTCACAGATTTTCAGTGAAACTACTTTAGCCATTTGAACGAGCAGTTTAATTACAGAGCCCAAATTCAAACTGTGCCCTACCTCGAAACCATCGATCATAATATTAGCCAGATTTTTTAGATTTATAAAAATTGTGACTGAAGCAGACTCACCCTCAGGTTGACCAGAAAATCCTCCTATTCTCACCAGCTCACACATCCGGTGGTGCAAAACTTCGATTCCATCCTCCGGCTTTAGGTAACATCCGCATCGGTGAGCGCTATCAGCAGAGACTCTTTTCTCAAACTTTGGATCCAGGCGGTATGAACTGCTCCTGTAGAAATCATTTTGCAAATTATTCTGATGCACCCTAACTATTTTCACTCTCTTTAACGCTGTAGAAAGCCCATACCATTTTTTTCAATAAAGTCGAAACTCTTAAATTGACTACCCCGTTCAACTGACCGCACTGAGGAAGCAGAGTGGCGCAGTTTTCTATCTACGTGTGATAGTTTCAGCCGACACATGCAAATAGGACTTCATCTCCGTTTCCTCTGGAAGATGCTGGTGTTTCAAGGAACAGAGACCTCCCGTTAGTGTGGAATCAATGGGTATAATAAAACTTACTTTGGGTTTGTACAGAAAAAGAAATGGTTACAAAACTCCGATATATTTTCCCCTTTTTGAAGTACAAAATGACAATTCCCAATATGGGAATACAAAATCTATTAAAACTCTTTAATAAAACCCCATGACTCTAAATCCCCTAAAAAGGAATAATATTTAATTTTATTAAAAATTATTAAAAATAGATATTACATATATTTTCATTATTATGCAAACATCCCCTCCCCCTATTAAAAAAAAGAGGAACAGCAATTCCTTCCCTAATAAAGTCCTTGGACTGTCTCCTCGAGCAGGGGAGAACACAAACCTTTTATACAATTTTGCTATCGTCTTCTCGAACATTTTCCGATGTTTACGGAGTGAAAACGCCCCCTGGTGGCATCATGGCTGGCCGGCATCACGTTGTCATGGAGATGCTCAGGGGAGAGAATGGGAAGCAGGAGAAGCTTCGAAAAAGCACACTAGTGTGCCACACGCTATTTGCCGTTCAGCACTCATGCAGGCAGCAGCAGCGATATGGTCTGTCGAGCGGGTCCCATAACGCCAAAGGTAAGCCATTGTCCACGACCCTCATATAGAACCAGCAATCCAAGGCGAGGTGAACTTAGGTGAATTCCTGATGTGCGTAGGCCATCACAAGCTGTTAATTGGGCTAGGTGCCTTTGATCGTTAGAGACGAGCATCACCGAAGTTCGCTCCAACCCTGCTGAATAATAAGTTAGATTTCCCTCTGTAGCTTGCCTTAAAAATTCGTTTGTCAAACTCTTTCCACAAGTAGGGTACTGACAATGGTGTGTTGAAACAGGTGCAAACAGAAAAGTTTTTAATTACTCAGTCATTTTTCTGCGTTCTAAAATATTAAGCGTGCAGCATGCCGAAGAAATGAGGAAGTCTTTGTGCTCACAAACACATCATATACCGCACCAAAATTAAACATTTTATATAGACTAATCCTATGAAAATAATTCTAAATGCAAACTGATTTTGAACTCGTACACATACATTTTTGAGAGACAACTGTGGATTTTGAAATTTTCGACGACTTTAAATTGTTGGCTTTGGGTGGGGGATTTGGATCATAACATGCTTATTACACGTGTCAGCAAAAATTGTAATTTGTATATTTAATTCATCATTGTTGGCTTGCGGGAAAAAATAGTTAATAGTTCATAACTTCGCCCTAAATGTATTTAATATACACATGTAAATCAGGTCTTTGCCCTCAAAGAAGAAATTTACAAAAATCTACAGCAGCATTACATTGCTTGGTATATCTGGATATCTCCATGACACTTTAACTTATATTACAGAACTGTTTTTCCACCAGTTAAAAACTTACGCATACGGAGAGATAAAAAACAGTATTTATAAACTTACTGCAGACAATTGCTGTTCTATCGTGGCTAACGTGAAAGACAACAACTTAGAAATTTGTGGCTTAGTTTATGCAGTCGTTATGAAAGTATCATCAGACACAAAATTACCTTACAGGAGCCAGCAGCTAGATTTCGTCATTTTGTTACCCGGCGTTTCTCATTTATGAACAAATGAACACGCACAGGTCACCTTAGGAAATTTAGATCGAATGACATATAGTTTACCAAATATAAAAAATTTATTTATTTTAATTTTAAAAACGTGAAATAAATGTTATATTGAGCGTATCTGCATTATATTAACAGAATTTTCCTGAACTCCTGACAAAAACAGTTTGATGTGAATATTTGTACAAAATAAGATAGAAAATGCAATACGACTTAAACCCCAAAGTCAACCAAAAGTTTTACTTCGATGTTTTCAAATTATAAAATACTTGATTGTAAATATAAAAAAATGTAAATGGTATTTTCTTGAAATGTGATATAAAATTGTTGAAAATTGGTGGGAAATACTGCCCCCCTTCATTAAAAATTACGATATTCTGCGTCATTAACGTAAAAAATTTCAAATCCTTGGCTATGACAAAATTTTTATGACGAATATGAATTATCACTTATAAGTACGCGAAAAAGGTAGCCTTACTTGGTGTAACACACTCAGGCGGACAGTACTGTTGAAACTAACTTCGAAGTTTTAAACGCTGATATTTATGCCTTACTATTATTGTTATGGTTTGATAATATTAGATTTTATGGTCATTAGAAACGATACTGCAATGTTATTTTGGGGCGAACTAGTAAGCGATCACGCAAAAAATATCAAAGGGGAATTTATTAACATTAATGTTAGAAAAGAGAAGTATAATTACATATCAAAAACCTGTTTCAATCAGTGTCACATCGTATGCTAGGAAACCTGTAACTTATATTCTTTTTACCCGACTATTAATTAGCCATGATAGTCCCAAATTAGTTAAGCTGGAGGCTGATTTTGTCGTGCGTTTACGGAGGTCTGTATATCAGTATTTTTCGCTGCTGCGGCTGAAACTGCAAAAATCGCTTCCGCCGAACTGGAGGCCAGCGCACGATTCTGTGAGGCCCAGAGTCTATATAGGCCAGCAGATCACCGCGATGGCGCGGTGCTTGGCAAGGAATTAATCCCTGTTTGAAATCTGATGTTGTGATATTGTAAAGGTGCTTGAAATAATTCCCGTCACCACTCCACTTGCCAGTGTCACAACGCAGGTAGTTTATAGAAATACATCCCGCGCACGAACATCCTGCCAGAGAATTCGCACCACACATTCGCAATTCGCACTCGAGCTCCGGACGTCGTCGTTGGATCTCCATCTCGCCTCTTCGCGTCGCTCCCTTGGTTTCGCTCGTGGACACGTGGTCTTCTTGTCGGCCTCTTAGGTACCACCTAAGAGGTCATCTTGAGCCTAACCCATTGGGGTCAGCGGCAAGAAACCACACAGCGCCATAAGCACACGTTTATTAATTTAAGAATTTTTAATTTAATTTAAAAAAAATTGAATTGAACACCTTGTGTCACGGTTCCAGCGTCCCCGTCCACATCCTGGCGGGGAATGCGTCTTTGGTAACTAGGGATTGGTTCCAGCAGCAGCATGACAACTACATAGCTGCCACCCTCACGAACACGAACATGAACACACCGGCCGGCGCAGCCCTAGTTGGTTGCACTAATGACAAAGTTAAAATCCACTAGGAGCACTTTTCATCGGACACGTTCCCACTACCCTCTGATCTGCCAGACAGTGAATCTGAACTCGCAATGGATACTGATTCGGCCGCCCGAGTGGTAACAGGATCCTAGGAATGGAAACGACAAGCGGCAATATGGAAACTGAACAAACGCCAAGCTGAGCTGAACTCTAAGACGGAAAGGGGAACCCTTGAGGAGTCCATCATTCAGAAACGCGCCCGCGGAGTACAGCAGGAGACTGTTGTCCCGCAAGTACCGGTTTCAAACCGGTTCTCCGTCCTGCGGGAACAGAATTCCCTGCACCTACCCGGCCCTTCAGGAACACAAAATACCAGCACCCAACCGCGCTCTTCCACAAGGAAACCGACATACCGATTGGTCGCGCGAGAAGCCAATCACTACAATGAAATCGTACAGTGACTCCGTGCCATAAATTACCACAGCTTCACTCTCTCACTCGCTCGCAACGGCCTGCACTTTGTGGCAGCCGACGAGCAAAAGTACAATGCGGCCAAGTCCTTGCTAGTATCCATGTCGATACCCTACTTTACTTGTAGCACCACCACGGAGTCAACCCAGGAAGTGGTTTTCGACCTGCCGGGCGATACCCACCTAACAGAAATCAAACAAGATCTGGAAGTGCGCGGATACACTGTATCCGACGTACATCAATTTCAGGTCCGTAAACCCGACCCCTGCAATCAAAGCGGCTTCTCGATAGAAAAAAATTAACCTCTTCTGCGAGACAGCCGCAAATAATGATGCCACTCCACCTCTTCTCTCTGTAACCCGGTTAAACATGACAATCGTACACCCACGCCCTTACATAAAGTGGTTGTCCGACGTTGCACATTTCCGTAACTGTAATGCGTTGGATCACACCAAGAACTTCTGTCCGCTGCACCCAGTCTGCCCTCACTGCGCCGGCCCCCCACCACATTTATGGCTGTCAGAATGCACTCGACCAAAAAACAAATCCAGTTTGCTGCAGTTGCGGAGGTATCCACCTGGAATCCTCCAATCAATGTCCTAAGGTCCTGGAAATCGTCCAGTGGCGCCAGGCAGCAGCTGAACGTATACTAACCACCAGGACACAAACTCGTATCGTGGCACAGGCCATACCCGTCCCAGTTCGCGACGTGTTGCAGTACACGGAAATATTGGATGCCAGGAACCTGCCATCTTCCCGCTCGTACGCTGAAGACATCAGGGCCCCTGACAGAACAGTCTCAATTCCGCACGAGCACATGTTGTGACACAACCTCATCGTCAGGCACTTCCCCCCGCCCCCTTCCCCCACTCAGGCGACCAACCACAAATAATGTCTCGTTTGGGATCGTCATTGCGAGACCTAACTGACCTCCTCAGGTTTTTGCGGGAGGCGAATTTCAAATCCATCATGGAACACTTCCGCCCGTACATGATGGTAGCAAACATCACCCAGGACCCATAAACTAAATCCATGCTTCTGTTGGAGGCTCTGACCACGTTCCAGGGCGCTGCCTTAATGGATCACACCTACCAGCAAGATCCCGGTACCCTCTCTATCCTTTACTGGGACAGTAACGGAGTGTTCAATCAGCTCTACGAATTTGAAAGATTACTGGAGACATATGGCATAGAAATAACCCTCATACAAGAAATCCTTTTAACCTCGAAAAAACGCTTTTCTGTTAAAAAATTACGTAACTTATTGGTCAGACCGCACCAAAAAGGAAAGAGGCACTTTAATATTTGTTCACAATAAACAACATCATCACGTAAATACAAATCCTAACTGCGAGAATATAGAATCAACTTCTATAAGTATCAATACAAATCACGGACATTTAACAGTCATTTCAGCATATCTCTCCCCAACAAAAGAACTGTTAATGTCCTATCTAGATAAAAAAACCAACAATCAAGATCCATATATTATTGCAGTTCATCTAAACTCCAAACACACTGACTGAAACAGCAGAGTAGCTTACAGAAAAGGCAGAATATTACTTACACACTCGCAAAACAATAATTATTTTATCAGCTCCCCAGACACCCCAACGCATTTTCCGACTCAAAATAGATATAAACCAGAGGTTTTAGATATTCTGCTGACTAATATTCCTAATCCAATATTGTAATTGTGTCCCTTGGCTGAGTTAGACTCCGACCACTTACCAGTTTTTTTGCAAAATTAGCACTAATTTAGTTAAACGCCCAGATAAAATAGTTAGAAAATTTCCTTTGACAAACTGGGATAATTTTAAAGTAGATTTGGAAGAAATGTTATAATTACACGACATATAAATTGAAAAGAAAGCTTTATATCTGCTTCAAAACACTGTTAAAATCCAATTAAAGAAAAATACAACTTTCCTTAATAGGCGCGAAATTTTGAAGCAAAATTTTCCGGAAATAGACCATTTACTTGCAGAGAAAAGACATCCCAGACACTTGTACCAAAAACCTAGAACTGATTTCCTAAAATCCAAATATAACAGAGTTAAAAAAGAGCTCAGAAACAAGCTAGATAAACTTAAAATCACAAAATGGGAGACTTCTGCTACCGAAATTTCCGACAACTTACATAGTTTCTGGCGAATTTCAAAAATACTCCGAGGGCAAAAATCAAAATTTGCTTCTACTCCTATTTTAACGCCCACATGATTAAAATATAACCCAGTAGATAAAGCCGAAGCAATAGCCGACTCACTAGCAGATCAGTTCACTCGCGATATCGACATCGTAGACCCAGACTTCACAAGGGACGTAATTACAAACACAATTAATTTCCTTAATAATAAAGCCAAAAGAAAGCCGCAATACATTACATTCCAAGAATTAATGCTTGCAATAAAATCAGTTTAACCTAAAAAGGCCCCCGGGGAAGATAAAATGACATATAAAACGATAAAAAAAATCCTACCATTCCCTGCGCTTCGTTTTATATTAATGATATTCAACGCCATTTTAAAACTTAAATGTTTTCCTTTAAATTGGAAACGGGCGAAAATAATTACAATTCTCAAACCAGGTAAAGATCCCGCGCAACCACAAAACCGCCGCCCGGTATCGCTTCTCAATTCTCTCGGCAAAATATTTGAAAAAACTACTCCTAGTAGGTTTAAACACCCATGCTCAGTTAAAGAGAATAATTCCTAAAACGCAGTTTGGTTTCAGGGCAGCCAACTCTACCACTCACGCACTAACTTAACTTATTACAGAGATAGTATCAGCTAAAAAATACACAATCGCGGTCTTTCTGGATGTATCAAAAGCCTTCAATAAATTTTGGATACCCGGCCTAATACAGAAACTTATTTACTTTAAATTCCCGGACTGCTACATCCACCTACTTAAAAGTTATTTCACTAATAGAAAATTTTACGTCTCAATTGATAACGCCACATCTAAAACGCGCACTCTGCGAGCGGGTGTTCCACAGGGCTCCGCACTATCTCCCTTCCTTGATAATATTTATACAGCCGATATCCCTAATAATAATGCAAAAGTTCAAATGTATGCCGATGATACTGTTATCTTTGCCCACCATAAATCAATAGATTATGTTAATAAGTACGCCCAACATCAGTTATACGAGCTGAGAGAACATTACCATAGATGGAAAATTTAAATAAATGCGGAAAAATCCCAGGCTCTCGTCGTAACACGGAGAAGAAAACCTAATAACTTAAAACCACTTAAATACAATAATGAAGTAATCCCCTACTCCACACATGCAAAATACATTGGCCTAATAATATACGAAAAACTAAGATGACAAGCCCAAATAAAACAAACACGTAATATAGCAATGGCTACACTTCCGCAACTCTACTCTCTCTAAAAATCACCTTGACTTCCCCTGCGGTTTAAACTCTTATTATACACTTCCCTAATCAGATCAGCCCTTAAGTATGAAAACAATATCTGGGGAAATACCGCCAAGGTATTCATTAAATCATTAAAAGCAGTGCAAAATAAATTCTTAAGAGTTCTGGGAAAGGCGCCCTAATTCACACGTACTTTAGGCTTACACGAAGCCCTTAAAATACAATTAATTGAATATAAAACAGTCTCAGAAAATAATAAATATTATGATAAAATAGAAACCCACAGTAATCAAATAATAAGAATACTCGGTAAATATCTCCCTGACACAAATACCGGACTAAAACGTCCTAAAATGCCGCGTTTACAAACTTAAAAGCATTAAAACGTAAGACAACAACTTCACAAAATTAGTTCGCGATAAAAGACTCCCAGTAACTTAAAGAAAATGCAACTATAACCCACACTCTACCAAATACCGCTCCCGTGGGCCCTCGCCGATCGGTCCAGGACGGTTTAACATAACTAGTTCGCGCCTGGAAAATAAATGTTTTGTGGACATAGCTTAAGTATTATGTTAAGATTAATCATTACCTTCCTTTCAGGCGAATTTACCATCTTGTCAGGGATTAGAAAAATCGGTTTGTGTTAGCCCTGCTGACACTCACTGGCACTCACCTTTTTTACTTTAAGTTTTTAAGGATCCACTGGTAATTTGTTTTCGAGGGGGAGGGGTGCCTATTAGCGCCACTCCCCCCACCAGAGTGATGTGAAAACATTATTCCGGTTAAAGCCAGCACCCAATAATAAAATAAGTCCTGCCCCCCTTTCTACTTGTATTTTTCATCTACCAAAATAATAAAGAGCATTGTTTCTACCCATCTATCTCCTGTAGCTTTTTTCTGTGATAATGCATGCAACAATTTTTAAATTCTTTCCTGTCGAAAGGGTTTTTACCGTGACTATGTCGGTTTTTACCTTTCTCTTCTAAATATAGTAGTTTAGCTATAAGTACACTTAGGGAGGTTCTCATGGCCAAAATCTGGCCATGGCAGCCCAATCTCTCTTTGCCGTGATGCATGTCTCCTTGCATGATTTTCCTTTCCTTGTAGGCGTATGGGGCCCTGAGACGCAATAAACTCCCGCCCCTACCGCGGGCCCACTTAACACTTAGCTATAGAGTAGGTTAGAAAAAAGAAAAAAACGCGCCAGGCGTTCGCCCTGCATCTCCGCTGCGCACACAACGCGCTCCCGCCACTATTGACATGCCGTGCGTCTCCGGCGATCTTAGCATTCAAAACGCGCTGAATTATTTATTAAATAACTAATTATTGCTAATGAAAAGCACTTTCTCAGTAATTATTAACTGCAACTTTTAACCATGGCCATTATTTTTTCAACCTCGCCAGCATTTCATGCGCGATTACAACCAACCAGACCTTGTGTTTTCTTTAGAATCACGGTATTATTATTACCATTTGGCATTAGATTTCTTTTTTTAATTTCTATCACCTGGCCGGGGAATTATATTCTTCGTCCAGGTTATGAACTAAACCTGCTTTTCAAAATTTTGTATTAAAGTAGAGTCACTTACAAGGCAGAGCTGCTTCCATCTTCTTACCCTGTGCTGGCTGGGGGAGGGGAGGGAAAAATTATTGGGTACCGGGCTTGCTGGGGAAACTCAGTAGGTCCATCAAATGTTAGCTGCTGAGGGAAACCTCCGTAACTACAAATTGGGTAGGTGCAGGGAGCTGGGAGGGGGCTAATCTTGCTTCTTCCTGATCTCCCGGTAGGTCACATGAAACCTCGTTTCAGTGGTAAAGACCCCCTCACGGGGCCTGGACTACCCCCGTTCTGAGCTTCGGCAACTATGAAAAACGGTGGATTCCGTCAGAGAGCCCCCAGAGGTCATGGAGGCAATATCTGTTACTCCTGATGCAAACCAGATCATGGACGCGATCAAAAGTGCGTTCGATGGCGATGCTGAACTACGCCATAAATCCGAATTGGTTGGTGAGCCAACGCCTCTCGTAAAACTGATTGTCATTTGGACAACTCCGGGCCTATCCCAATCAAACAAAATTGCTCAAATAATCGCGCTCCACCTGAAGATGGTTAATAATATTGGCCATGCTTGCTCAAAATAATGCAGCTACAGCACAAAATCCCGACACACACACACACCCAACTCTCTATTGGAATGCGCCGGGTTTAACAGTAAAAAGGGCGAATTTATTGATTATTTGTCTCATAATAACGTAAAAATTGCGGCAGTATACGAGACATATTTTAAGCTAACAGAGCGATTTCTTATTCCACGATATGCCGTATACCGATGTGACAAGCTAGAAATTAGAGGAAGACGGTGTAGCTTTTACTAAACCCCACTTAATCTCCCACCACGAAAGAATACTTCCAGATTTTCCAGCACTAGAAGCTGTTGGCTTAGAACTAAAACTAGGCCAATAGAAAACTAATATGCGGTCAATTTATGTTCCACCTGGGCGCACACTTACATCAGTTGACCTAGATTTGTACTTTAATAAATAATGTAGGACAAACAATTCTTGCCATTGGAGACATTAATGCAAAACATCCCAACTGGCATTCGCGAACTAGAACAACCAATGGCATGCTGATACAGAGGCACCAGGCCAACACAAATTATCAAATTATGGCTCCTCAACTGCCGATCTATAAACCCCCAAATTTAAACCAGCACGCTGATGTTTCAATAAAGTAATAAATAAACAATGTAATACCGGGTTCGACCTTAGTTCTTCAGATAATTACCCAGTACACATATATTTTAAAACCTTAGGCACCGAAAGTAGTGCCCCAGGGAAATTTATAGACAATAAAATTGCAAATTGGCCTGCGTGAAATTTTTTTTATAGATAATAACTTACCACAAACTAATTATGTTTCTTTATCTGCATGCCACAATATAGATAAAGCAATTTCCGTCCCTACTGAAGCCATACGACAAGGTATAGCAGAGCTCATTCCAGAGATAAGCATCACAAAAAAATTAGAAACATTTCCACAATACGTACGCGCTATAATCACGCAGATAAACCATTTAAGGCAGCAATACACACGCGGCAGAAATCGCTATATTAAGGCCTGTATAAACGAACTACAGTCTCTGATCTTGGAGGAAGTAGCCCTATAAGTCGCTAGTGCCCAGGACACAAACATTGCGAATTTAAGTAAAAATGCAAATAACATGAGAGGACTAATAAGCGTNGTCTCTGATCTTGGAGGAAGTAGCCCTATAAGTCGCTAGTGCCCAGGACACAAACATTGCGAATTTAAGTAAAAATACAAATAACATGAGAGGACTAATAAGCGTTTTTTTAAAATAAAACAGATAAACTTCCGTGATCAACAACTAACACAGGGATAGCCTTCACAACTGAAGCGAAGGCAAGAGCCTTTGCCATTGTGCTGGAAACTACTTTCCAGCCAAATCAGTTGCCCTGTGATAGGAATTTCGCCACACGAATCCTCCGCGAAGTAAAGATTCAGCATAGATTCCCCAGTGAGCACTAACCAGAGCCCACGCAAAGAAGAAATTAAACTGACATTCACCATATAAAAACTAAGAAGGCGCCAGGAGAGGATGGCATACAAGCGATTGTATAAAAATAACTCTCCGACCTGGCACTTGATCATTTGGCACTACGTGTAAATACAATGCTTAACTTGTACATATTCTAACCGCATTGAAGGCAGCTAATGTAATAGTATTTTATAAGTCAGGCAAGGACAAGAAGCTACCACAAAATTATTTGCCTATCAGACTCCTTAATACACTGCCCAATGAAAAAAATAATTTAATCCTTAGGCGGATAAAGGCTCATCTTGAGCGAAATAATATCAGACAAAACTAACAATTCGGCTTTAAGAAAAAACACCCGACAACACACCAGCTGGTCCGAGTGGTAGCATATATTAGTAATGCTTTCAACTTAAAGGACTGTGTGGTTGCGGTATTTCTAGATATTGGAAGAGCCTTCGATTGTGTCTCTCATACAGGCGTAATATACAACCAACAATAGATAAACCTCCCAGATTGCTACATTAAATTAATAAGCAGTTACTTCGACCACAGTAACTTTACAGGTTCCTGTGAAGTGGCTAAATCTGATGCGAAAACAATATATGCTGGAGTGCCACAAGGCAGTATCTTAGGTCCAGTACTGTTTAATATTTATATTAACGATCTGCCAAAGCCTGCCCACAGACTTGTACAGTTCGGTTGCTATGCGGACGACACAGTTATTTTCAGTCGCTCCCGCAGCTTAGAATTAGCAACGCAAAGGCTTCAACCCACACTTTATGACTTTGAAAGTTACTACACAAAATGGCGGATCAAAATTGATGTTATGAAAAGCGAATCCATTGTTTTAACCTGCTGAAACTTACCTAAAGCGAAAGCCCGTCCCAAAATAAATCTCTTTGTCGAACGTTTCCCCCTAAAGATGTTGTTAAATATCAAGGCGTGCATATGGAATGCAAACTTAACTGAAAGGAGCATATGTATGCTAAACGTGTTAGTGCCTAAGCCAGAATATCTGCCCTTTATCCCATATATAACCCACGAAGTGATATCATCCGAAATATGGCAGTATTACTATATACAATGTTAATACGTCCGATAGTAACTTATGCTGCACCGGCCTGGGAACATGCACAAAATAACGTCCAAACGATTTCAAGTATTTCAAAATAAATGTCTACGCAGAGCATCAGATGCGCCATGTTACTGTCCCATATAAGACTTGCATCGCGAATTAAAATTTATAAATGAGATAAATACTTTGCTTATTAACACAAAAATTCTACATTGATAGTGCAAACAGTGCTAGTCCGAAGATTTACAGCCACAGGGAATATGGCCCCGAGGAAACTCAAAAATAAAAGCTGCCAAAGAGCATCTTGGCTCACAAGCCGTTCTAATATCCCTGAACTATGCCAAATTGGCTTTAACAAGCGCGATAAGTACCACAACACTACAATTTCGTATTCGCTGAAGTTATTGATGATAAACTTCATAATATTTTAAGAACAACTTTTTCAGCTTTCACATTTAGTTTTTTACTTTATGGCCAGTGAGTTACTAGAGTGGTTATGTGGAAAACAATTCACTAAGAACTCAAATCACATTTTTATCAAAACCAAACTGAACGCAAAATTTCTTGGTTTTATTTTTCATGAGGAATTTTTATACTAACAAAATCCTAAACAAAAACATTAAAAGTGAGCTTATAAATTATATATAATAAAACAAATTAAAAATTTTCTGAATGAATGTAATACCATTTACAATCTTCAGCAAAAGAATTTGAAATTGAATAATAAAAGTTAATATACTACAGTATTTTCATTAATAAAATAATTTATTAAAATTTTAAAAATAAATATAATTTCTTCACATGCAAATTAACCCTTTCATTCCCACATTAATTTATGGTTGCTGGTTTTGTAAAAAATAATAAATGTTTTTGTTAGTACTGTACTTAAGATGACAAAGATCTTGTTTCGCTATCACAGCCGATGAGCAGTAGGCTTTGTACTTGGCGGTCAGTTAGTGGAACCAGTCATAACGCAGAGCAGTGGCGTTGTTTACTAATCAGCTATAGCCACGGAAGTTCACTGGGCACTGAGCCTCGCTGTGTAAGAACCGCTCAAATATAATATTCCTGTGCAACATGAAACCAGTTGTCTACAATTGTCTTAATATTTAAACTAAATTATTTACACTATAAGTAATAAAATATCTATTTCAAATACGTAAAAATGTATACAGAATATTTACAAGGAAACAAAATTTTTCAAATTTATAAAATAATTCATCACTTTTGTTGAAAATGTGCTTTGGTTTTTTTTTAATTTATCAACAAACATTTGGTACACAAAGTTTTAAAAACGACTCTTATCACAACAAATTTGCAGTTGTATTGTTAAATTAATGTATTTCTACCAATATATATATAAATATAAATGTGTGTGTGTGTATTTTCGTGTACTTTTGGCAAACATTTCTTGCATTTATTACATTCGGAGAAGATAATGAAATTAAAGGTGTTTTATTTACTATTTTCGGTGTATAAATTTTCTATAAAAACGATTATTACCAAAGTGATACACATCACACACAACTCCGAGTAATGGACCATGTCTCATGTGCAGGAGCAATAAGATGTGAGACAAGAGTAGCAGTAAGCACCTTGTTATTGCATACAACTTGGTTACCTTGAGGTATTGATGTGTGATGCCATCGTATTTAGCAGTACTGTACATCGTAATCAGCCGAAAAGGCACTCTTGCTGCAAGTCTCTAGGATGCACCGTTTTCGTGTAAAACGCACACAAAGGTTTCA
Source organism: Clitarchus hookeri (assembly GCA_002778355.1). Lineage (NCBI taxonomy): Eukaryota > Metazoa > Arthropoda > Insecta > Phasmatodea > Phasmatidae > Clitarchus > Clitarchus hookeri. Next base: position 1,319,703 of record NQII01000090.1, read on the forward strand.
GCAGTAGAAATAATATGTCCTGGTGGGTAGGCAACATGACCTACACTCGGTGGTAAAAACTAGCCGGCTGTAATACAACGTCGCATGCTGAATACTTATCGCCAGGAACAAACAGGCAGCAATAAATAACAATTAGTAAATGCGCTACACCGACGTTTAGTTGTGTTTGGTGGCAAATTGTGAAACAAGGAAGTAGAAAGGAAGAAACGACGTTTCTGTGAAACTGCCTTACTCTGGCCGTTCTGCAGATACTGTAACCACATATTTTAGCTAGTAGTCAAAATGTGTGAATGAATGTCTTTATTCGATGTGTTGAGATGAGAGTAGTGATAATACATTATGGTGGGATTAGTGTGACTCTGTAAAAGTGTCTTTAATAAATTTGGTTAGTCACAATATGATAAAATATGTTGCATGTGTGGTGGTTGGTATGGGCAAAGATGGAAAATTTCGTACAGATTACCCTATAGTAAATAACACTAAACTAGGCTGGAATGGTAAGTGAAAAATGTTATTGCAATTTAAAATAAAGAGTGATAATTATCCCTGCACCAAAGCTATAGGCACCAAATTCATAATGTAGACATCACTCCTGGTGACGAACAGGCTGCAAGGCTAATTATTCCTTAAGCACTATTATAAGCTTAGTGCTACATTTTTTTACTAGCTCACAACAATAAAAAAAATATATAATTCTATCAACATCTTTGTTTTGATAGATGCTCCCTACTAGACGCTCATAGACTCTTAGGGTTGACAATGAATGTGCCTGAAAAAAATGTCAATGAATCCTAAAGAATAACACATCAGTTAAGAATGTCGTTGTTATAGTGCACAAATGTGCATTTCGAAGGTTTGTAGCAAGCAAAAAGTAACTTGCACTCATAAGAATAGAATTATAGCTATGCACGGCCTGCTGGCTACACGTGATCCATAGAAAATATTTTTGCGGCGCGCATTCGCCACATGCGACTGCCAACACAATGTAGATATCCATGTCCTTATAAATATTTCATATCGACTGTGAAATTCGCAACAAACACAGTTAAATTAATTTTTTGAGTTTTCTGTATTCAGATAAAATATTAAGATGTATACACTCAAACTATTTCAGATGGATTTTTTTTTCTTTGCCACTGTTTTAACACAAGTTTTAAAGTGTAATTGTAAGTACACTCGAGAGCCAAATAAACTGGTATAGGCGTTCGTATGCAAATAACAGAGGTGTAGAACCAATCAGAGTAACGCGATGCGGTCGGCAGCGCCTATATAAGACAACAAGCGTCTTGCAAAGTTGCTAGATCGGTTACTACTGCAACAATGGCAGGTTATCAAGATTTAAGTGAGTTTGAACGTTGTGTTATAGTCGGCGCACGAGAGATGGGACATAGCATCTCCGAGGTAGCGATACAATTGGGATTTTCGCGTACGACCATTTCACGAGTGTACCGCGAATATCGGGAATCCGGTAAAACATCAAATCTTTGACATCGCTGCGGCCAGAAAAAGATAGTGAACGAATGGGACAAACGACGACTGAAGAGAATCATTAAACGTGAAAGACGTGCAACCCTTTCTCAAATTGGCGCAAATTTCAATGCTGAGGCATCAACTAGTGCCAGCGTGCGAACAATTCAACGGACCATAATTGATATGGGCTTTCGGAGCCGAAGGCCCACTCGTGTACCGTTGTTGACTGCACGACACAAAACTTTACGCATCGCCTAGGCCCGTCAACACAGCCATTGGACTGTTGATAACTGGAAACACGTTGCCTGGTCTGACGAGTCTCGTTTCCAGTTGCGTCGGGCGGATGAACATGTACGGGTATGGAGACATCCTCATGAATTCATGGACCCTACATGTCAACAGGGGACTGTTCAAGCTGGTGGAGGCTCTGTCATGCTATGGGGCGTGTACAGTTGGCTTGAAATGGGACCCCCTGATACCTCTAGATACGACTCTGTGAGGTGACAGATATGTAAGCATCCTGTCCTTTCACCTGCACCCATTAATATCCATTGTGCATTCCGATGGACGTGGACAATTCCAGCAGGACAATGCGACATCCCCCACGTCGAGAGTTGCTACCGAGTAGATCCAGGAACAGTCTTCTGCCTTTAGACTTTTCCATTGGCCACCTAAATCCCCAGACATGAACATTATTGAGCATATCTGGGATGCCTTGCAACGTGCTGTTCAGAAGAGATCTCCACCGCCTCGCACTCCTATGGATTTGTGGACTGCCCTGAAGGATTCATAGTGTGAACTGCCTCTGGTATACCTTCAGACATTAGTCGAGTCCATGCCACGTCGTCTTGCGGTACTGCTGCGTGCTCGCGGGGGCCCTATGCGATATAAGCAGGCGTACCAATATTTTTTTTTGCTCTTCAGTGTACTTATATTACGAAAATGTTAAACATTTATTTCCCATTCATCAAAGAATTAGAAACATAACATCTCTAATTTTAGTTTTAATGTAAGAATAATGTATATAACCGGTTTTTAGCCTACTTTTCAAAGTAAAGAAAGGTTTACGAGATCACTTTCCTGTCTGCGGGTATGTGTGTCTGCATGGGTGTGTGTTTGTCCCCTAAAAATTTTTAATTCCTCAACCGAATTTCACTATACTCCGTACCCATGCAGTACTTAGTAAATTCACTTGGAGTTTGTAGTTTTTGACCAATCCAGGCACATACTTTTAAAATGGCTCTCATTTTAAAATGAAGTGTGATATGTCATATCTTGGGAACCATTCATCCGATTTAAGCCAAATTTTGTATATTCAGTGTTACATACAAGCATTGAATTTATAGATGGATAGTGTTGTTCGCCATTTTGAAAGGTCACATTATTAATTAAGTTGTTTAAATTTTCAATTTATGTAATATTGTCGTAAGCTATGTAAACATATACAACCTAGAAATACAACGTAATTGTTTTAAAAATCGTAGTGGTACAAATATATTATTTTTTGGTGATATATCTACCATACTACTTCACCGATTTCAAACCAAATTTTTTGTTATGAAGGTATTTATTCCATGCATTATATATGTTAACACATAGCGTTATTGGTTCGCCATTTTGTATGCTAGTGACAAATGAAATAATAAAGTTTTTATGTCATATCCGGGAAACCATCAACCGATTTCCACCAAATTTGTCGAAGACGTTGCACTGTGATAGGCCACATTAGCTAATGTATTAAGTGTGCCAGACAATTATTTTTTAAGTAGCGGGTATAAAGTTATAGCTAAGTGTTTTATCTACGGAACTATGTAATTGATTTTATCTTAACTTTTTTTCCTATATCTATGACAATAATCGAATGTGCTAATACTTAATTTATTTCCTCCATTTGAGAAGAACATCACATTAAAAAATGTAGGTTTTATGCCATAAGTCGAGGACCAATCAAGCTATTCCCACCAAATTCTACATGAGAGTAATGCTACTGTATGATATGTCAAATAAAGTGTTTTAGAGGAACAGTTTTTGCTTGCTGTTTTGTAAATTTAACATTTTTCCATATTTCTGGAACAGTTCAACTAATTAACATTAAATTTGGCACATGATGAAGATATAGAATGCCATGTAAAGTTATATAATTTAGTTGGGTTGAAATATTGATTTCCAAAACGGCAGTATATCAATATTTTGATAAGTTTGGATATTTTTTAAAGATTTTAACAAATTCAATCAAACTTTTTATGCTGACAGTATCTATCAGAATGCAGCGTGTACAGAACCTCTTTTTAGGCAGTTTTATAACATAGCACCAATATGATGCTAGTTATTATGCCATAGCTCAAGGAACTAATGAATCAATTTACACTATCTTTTTCAACAAGAAGCGGTTTTGTATGGCACGTAAACTTGCGTGTTTTAGTGCCTGAATCATTAATTTTTAAAATTACGGCTCTGGAAATATTTTGTGTTAATAAACCCTACCATTAAAAACATTAGACAGATTATATCCGAAGTTGATGCTCTAAACGGTCCCACCGTAATGCAGTTGAATGCAAGCTGGCTTATGGTACAAGGTTTACTAAGCTCGAGTTTTGGGTAAGGCACTTGTGCATTGGTAATTGTCTCACTACTGTAACATGTGTTTCTGGTTTTATATCTAACAATGTTGTTGTCAACGAGGCGTCAAGACCTACCTACCATCTTAGCTTTTTATAATTATATCCATGTATAGGAAAATAGGCTAATTAGTTGTATCAGTAACTTCTTGTTTGTTTTTAGGTTTACGTTTACCCTCACTAAGTAAGTTATACACGAAAATTCAACAAAATCAAGATAAAATTTTGCAAGTANGGGGGGGGGGGGAGGTTTAGTGGAGGGGATGGTGGAATGATGCTCAAATCCACAAAATAATACCTATTTCTAAAAATTTTACTGTAACGTAAGAATAGTCGCATTTAACGTTTCATGAAAAATGGTATTTAGGGATGGGCGGATTCCGATGTTCAATACCGCGATACTCTCGATATCATTGATATCGAGAGGTTTCGACGATACCGATTCTTTAACAATAAAAAAAATCGATTCCTTCTTGTAAATATTACTGTTGAGAAAAGGAACCATTAGAACACTTAGTCGTGACGGGAATAAAATTTGATGCGTTTTAATGCCGTATTTGCTCAATTTTAACAGCAATTTTTCCCGAACATATTTTTGAAAAAAAATAAAATAAAATAAAAAAACACAATGCTTTGATTAGAATCGAAGATCATAAAATTTTTGGCCTGATAAAAAAGCTTTAAGTGTAGTCGTAATGTTTATTTGAATAATGTTTTTGTTATATCCGTGCAATTTTTAATATATATGTTAATAAATAAAAAAATTAGCTTTCCAAATTTTGAAACAAGTGAGTTTTCAAAAAAATTCTGGGAAGATCCGCTTTGAAATGGTTCAAGGTTTACGTACGAGGGTTATTCGGAAAGTGGGGTCCGATTTCTTATAATCCATAAACCATCGCAGATTAAATAAATAAAAAAAAAAAACGTTTTTTATTTAATTCCTTACATGTTTCTCTATTTTTCTACATAGTTTCCATATTTTTTTTTAACATTTGTCATAACGTTCTACAAGCTTTTGTATGCCTAAGTCATAGATGTCTGCCGCCGGTGAGGATAACCAGTCTGTAACTGCTTCTTTCCCCTCGCCATCTGTGGTGAATGACTTGCCTACCTAAAGGCGTTTGCCTTTAGGTAGCGGAACAAGTGAAAATCGCTCGGCACCAAGTCTGGACTCTGCGGTGGGTGGTCAAACTGTTCCCATCAAAAATATCTGATCAGTTTATGGGTGTGAATGGCAGAGTGGGGTCTAGTATTGTCATGCAGCTACAAAAATCCAGACGTCAGAAGGCCACGTCACTTATATCGTATTGCACGACGATGTTTAGTCAGGATAGCTCAGTAAGCGGCTGCATTGATTGTTTTGCCTTTTTGCATAAGCTCGACTAAAAAGACTCCATGTCAATCCCAAAACACGGTTGCCATAACCTTGCGTGTTGAGATTGTCCGCTTGGCCTTGACTTTGACTGGTGATGTTAGGTGACGCCATTCCATTGACTGACGTTTATACTCTGGGGCCATGTGATAAACCCACGTCTCGTCCCTTGTGAAAATCTTCTCTAAAAGTTGATCACCTTCCTTATGATATGGTCCAAAACATCAAGAGCACAAGCCATTCTTTTCAATTAGTGTTCCTCAATAAGCAGCCTGGGAACCCAAAGTGCGCACAATTTGTGAAATTGCAAATTTTCAGAGACAATTTTGTGCAAAGTTGTTCTACCCACATTCTGAAATTCCAATGCTAAATTTGAAATTGTGAATTGCCGGTCTTCACGAATCTTTTTTTGTCCACGGCTTTGACCAAATTTTCTGTGATCACTCATGGTCGGTCTTATCGCGGTTCATCATGGGCATTTTCCCGTCCGTCGTTGTAAGCTCTCACCCTCTTATGCACTTTGCTCTCATGCTGTCACTCATCGCATAGGGACAATACATAGAAATATACATTACTTGATTGCATGACACGCGAGGAGGGTTACCTCAGAGTTTTCCCAAAATTAAAATTAAATTTAAGTACTTCCTACGTTATGATATACATTACGGTCTTGCAAACCAAGCCGAGAGAGTTATCTGAGAGTCGTCCCAAAATCAATTATCATTTAAGTCGTTTCTATGAGATGATATATATTACGTGATTGCAACAAAAGCCGGCAGGTTTATCGTAGTGTCTTCCAAAAATAGATTAATATCTAAGGCCTTCCTACTAGATATACATCACACTCTTGCATGCCAAGCTGGGAGGGCTATCTCCGAGTCTTCCCAAAAAAATTATCATTTAAGTCCTTCCTTCTAATTATTTCTACGAGATGATCATGCTCGTGCATACCAAGAAGGGAGGGCTTTCTCAGTGTCTTCCCAAATTCGATTATCATTTAAGTAATTCCTACATGCTACAACACACATATAGGCTTGAGCAATGCGAGAATTATTTAAAAAAACATTTTAAAATAATCTTTCATATTCCGTTATAGCCTAAGGCTCTGACCAGAGTCCTAGAGAAATTTCGGTTCCGAAAACACATATAGGGTTAGGCCACGCGGGAGAAGTAGTAAAAAAGACTTGCATGTTTAAACAATAATAATCTTTCATATACTGTTATAGTCCCCTCCTCGTCAAGAGAAGCTACGTTACATGTTTTTACCGGCACTCTTCCAACATGAACGATGGAAATATATATATTTAAAGAATTAGGATGAATTTTAATCGTAGCCAGGCGGTGTGTGTGCGAGAAAAAAAAATTGGCTGTACGCTCAGTCTAGGGTTGCCACCTTTTTTTCAAGCAAATAGAGTACATTTCCTTTCTAAGGTAAAAAAAAAGTACAACATCTTAAAATAGAGTATTATTTATTTAACCTACTATTTTTTTTCCATATATATTTTTTGTTGCTTCTGGCAACATCTAACAAATATTTATTTTCAAAGAACGTTTTCACGGCGTCTTTACAATCTATGATCATATTTAAATATATAAATAATTCATTTTTCCCACAGGCTTTTGTACTTTTGCCTTCGTTTTGTTTGCTTTGTATGATCCGATTCCAGTAATCGTTTTTTAGGTGTACTTAGAGATATACAGTTATCTGCATCCATAACTGAAGAATTATCACACACAATTTATACGTACAACACTACACACCAAGCAAAAACGGAAAACAATAATTTGAACTTCGAAATTTTCCAAAACCAACAGCAACACAAGTTACACACACAAGTGGACAAGTTGAAATGATAATGTTATTTGGCATTGACATTTTAGGTTACGTTCAAAAGCGACAGTGCTGCTTTGCATTTAATTTTATCGACGCGATGCGTTCTGTTCCACGCAATATTCGCTTTACCTTTTTATTTTTTTTCGTAAACAATTAAATAAAACCTTCAAACGTCGAAATAGGTAAAATAAAGTATTTTCACGTACTTTATTGTCCTCATAAAGTATAAAGTACGTTTAACCGAAATAGAGTACAATACTTTATTATAAAGTACGGGTGGCAACCCTACTCAGTCAGTACGCAAAAAAAAATCATCCACATACGTGATGCAGCGTTGTTCTCCCACTTACCATCTGCATAGCAGAACCACACATATAGGTATTCCGTTTTAGCCGCAGACCCCTGGCCAGCGCCTTCGAGAGAGAAATGTTGGTTTCATGCAAATGTGCCAACACACAACGCAGAAAAGTAATTTTTAAAACTTGTTTAAATAATAATAAATGTTTCCATTACAGCCCCAGACCCCTGCCATGACGCGAGCCCCCCGACTCACCGAGAGAAATAGGTTTTTATTTACATCACAGTGTAAGCAATGGAAATTATATATATAATTTAATAGTTTTATTTTCCTTTTGCTACACCAAGCCCGATGTGAGTTTCGGAAATATTAAACATTATTTATATAATCTAGTATGATTATTAGTTTTGCAACAGCCAGGCTCTGCGAGACGCCCTACGAAGATGACATGTTAAACTTCCTATGAGATGATATACTTCACGCTCTTGCATTCTAAGCCAGGAGGGTTACCTCAGAGTCTTCCTAAATTTGGTTATCATTTAAGTCCTGCATACAAGATATTCACCACGCTATTCAGAGACGCCCGCCACAATGCTGCAGAAACGAGGGCAGGCAACAGACATTTACGTTAATGGAGTGTCCTAAAAAATATTTATCTCCCAGATACGGCAGGCATTAAGTTAATGCGTCATATTTAAAATAAGTAGGTTACAGTCGGACTCGCCAAAAGCATCAGGCACACCTTAGCACGCTGACATATGCAAGCACTTTCAAGACATTAGTATCACAGCAATTCCACGAGAAAATAATAATATGTTAAAATACAGTGTACGCTCGACCAGTTAGCACACAAATTAGTATTACACACACACACACATACATAAGCACGAGTTTCGGAAATATATACATAGTATTATTTTTATTATTATTAATAATAATATTTCGGTTCTGCCAGGGATGCCAGTCAGTACGCAAAAAAAAATAATTTACATACTTACACACATGTACAGCAGACCCATCAACACATGCAAACAAATATTAACCGAGTAAGTTACACCAAAGGGGAATCTCTGTGTGACTCCTCCCGAGAAATACATTTTACATATGCTGTACGCTCACGTCAGTCAGTACGCAAAAAAATTCATGTATACACTTACATACACACACGGACAGCAGACCCTCGTCCGTTGTTAGTCTTGCTCCCACGATACATAACAAGGTAAATACTGATATAATGCGTGGAAAGTCGTTCTACACACACTCCAGACGACGAGAGTTTCGGAAATAGTTAAATTATTTAAAGTATTAATAATTATTTGCTACAGCCAGGCGGCGAAGGGCTTCGGCGACTCCCTCGTGAAATTCGTTTATACATATGCTGCAATGACTCTTCATTATGTGACTCCCCTTTTTTTTTTAGCCAATGGGAGATTGAGGGATTTTACCTAACATGCTGCGAGAGGCTCTCTACTCTGATTGGCTACGCAAGGCTAAGGATATCAAAATTAACAAGCAAGTATAATTCATCATGTCTGAAGAATGTTCGTTATTATTACCCTCCTATCATGTAATGCCTCACATAGTATAAGCATAGCAGGTTCAGATTTGTTTATGATACACACCCTCAACAATTATCACATAAGCATTTACGCGCTAGTTGCGCCTAATATCCGTCTTGTTGAAGATGCGATCGCCAAAAACATTCATAGACATCACTCCCAACATCACGAAAGGACTACGTGCCTGATTGGCTACGAGGGGCTCTCCTAACTTTTAACATTTCATCAACACATGCAAACAAATATTGACCGAATAAGCTAGACCAAAAAGGGGGGGGGGGTACATATTCATTACTAGATATTCCGAACATATATATAATTCCTACTGTTGGGTGTGATTACATGATTGTTTTATAAACATATTAACATAGGTTTTGTTACCCTTGTCGAAATCACTACAGCAACCAATAAACTTATGCCTAACGTAAATACTACTACTACTACAAGCAGTGCAGGACTTCGTTATGGCCCCCCTTCAGTGACAATGAAGCGGCCAAGTGATGCTTAACCAAAACCTGGCGTTCAGTTTCGACGTATCATGTGTGAAACAGTCCACAATGCAGTAACAGTATAGCAGCGGATGTGATTCGCCTATGTCAAACTTATTCACGCACACTCTTACATTTGAATTGTTTTTTGATAATCTCACAATATAGAGTAGTGACTCTTTTTTTTTTGGGCAAGGAGGGATTTTACCTAACATGCTGTGCGAGACTCTGAGTGGCTAAGGAATATCAACACCTACAAGCTAGCACCATTCATCGTGGCTGAAGAATTTTCGTATTCATTGGCCTCTTCTCATATATCTTCACACATCGTATAAGCATAGCAGATTCTAAGTTCCGATACGCAGCACACCCTCGACAATGGAAAAATTATCAAAGAATCATTTAAGCCCTATGAGCATAGGTGCTCGTAATTTCCGAACTGTTTAACATACAGACGACTATTTCGTTATATATATATATATATATCGTTCCTGACAACACAAATAATCGTGGAGTAATTTATGTACTATAAGTATAAAATTATTACAGATTCATTTACTCCTTACAAGCATAGGTGCGCAAAAGTTCCGTATCGTGTAAGATATGTTCGGCAACTTCATAACACCACTCCCCGTCATCTCGAAAGGGCTAAGTCTTCCCAAATTCGATTATCATTTAAGTCCTTCCTACATGCTACAACACACATATATGCTGTCCGTTGCATCACTGCTGCACCAGTTCTGAAATTACGAGCAACTATGATTGTATGGCTTAAATGGTTCTGTGATAATTGTTTATTTCATTGCTGATAGTGTGATGTGTATCATAAACAAATCAGCACCCGCTATGATTATCATTGATGTAAGGGGCAAATCTACAGAGTCCCTTGCTGTTGACGATGTAGTTGTCAATGGTAAGTCTTTAACCAATGATTTCCATGTTTATATTGTCAAAACACATGCGTTCGTGAATATGTGTACATATATATATATATATATAACAATTTGCTTTTATTTCATTAACATGACATGAGGGTTCGTGTTATTCATCCTGGGTTGTCACAGCATAACCTGCTTGTTACCTACTTAGAAATGCGCGAACATATATTGAGCACAGTTATATAAGAAAGCATTTTATTGTTAATATGTATCATGGTAATTTTTTGTATGATGAGCTCGATACTTAAATAAATAAATAAATATTTATTTATTTATATATGTGTGTGTATATATATATATGTGTGTGTATATATATATATATGTGTGTGTATTTATAATATAATTTTTTTTTTACTTAAATATCATGTATTTTTACCTGTGAAATTATCAGAATTTCTATTGAGTTTGAACCTGTGATAGCAGCATAACATGTTAGAGCCTCCTTTTATTATTATGTGCGGCGGTGAACTTTATGTTAGCTTTGTTAGTGGCGAGATGCTTTCGAGACATTTTAGGCTTCTTTGTCGTTGTGTGTGACAGCGCCCTTTATGTTAGGACTGCGAGAGCTTCGCATAACCTATTAGACTGCTTTATGCGCATCGGTGTTTGCTCTTTATTACAACATTAGCTTACATTTATGCTTTATATGTCTCTTCACATTGTAGGCATATGGAAATGAGATGTTACAGTAGTGATGTGAATGTTCTCACAATTTTTTTTCATAGTAGTGTGCTTTGCCATTAATGCTTTATTATCGTGTACAGTTGGGAAGACTCTGAGATAACCCTCGTGCATATGTTTTGGTAGACCCTGAGATAACTTTCCTGGACTGGCCTACAAGAGCGAGATATAGCTCGTAGGAAGGACTTAAATGTTAATCGCATTTGGGAAGACGCAGAGATAGCCCTCCCAGCTTGGCATGCACGAGCATGATCAACTCGTAGGAAGTATTAGTAGGAAGGACTATAATGTTAATTTTTTTTCGGAAGACTCGGAGACAGCCCTTTCGGCTAGACATGCTAGAGTGTGATGTATATCTAGTAGGAAGGACTTAAATGTTATGAATGTCCCTTACTATAATCAATTCACGGTATCTTCGATACTTTTGAAAAGAACCTTTGAAAAATCACCCTAGGAGTTACATGTTCAATTGGTTATAAAAAAAATGGTATATGGAAAAAGGTTTTGTCTTGCTTTTAGCACTGAAGCACTATATAAATTGGTTGTTTTAAGTTTTAAGTATATTTTTTCAATAAATTTTAATAATTTGTTAAAAGTCCGTAAGAATTAACAACGGATTTTGAAGGGACATGTTGGTTATAGCTGAAAAGAAATAGTTCGTAGGTTAAATATTAATATGTATAAATTTAATGCCGTAATTGTAAAGTTAATATTGCTAAACTATATATTTACATTTTTACGTAGCACTCATGGGTAAAGATTTCACCATTATTAATTGAAATTAAATAAATTTCAGTTGTTGTCCAGCGGACTCGTACAGTCCATCTTGTTCGTTTGGGCACGTTTTTTTCAGAAGATATTGGTGCGGTATAACCTCTGCGACTTAACACCAATAAAAACTAACGTAACACATTCTTTCTACTTACAAGATAGTTCTAGGTTAAGATGTAATTTTAGTATTAGCGTTGTTATTTCTGCAGTTTATCAAATAAACGTGCAAAATATAGAAAGGCATTTGAATATTTCCGTTACGTTATTCCCTTCGCAAAGAATGCAAAGGAATCGAATTTTGGTCGCCGCCAACTGATAATCGATTATTTTCGAAAGCTTTTTGTGGAGACCAAGAGATGGCAGCACATTAGCGTTGGTTCTTCAGTGCCAAATGTTAGCCGTGACTCGTCTTTCCGCCGCATAGTGTTGTTTTTATGCTGCAGTGAAGAATCGCGACAGTTCTTGATGGAACAGAGATGTACCTACACCGCAGGTTTCAAAATGAAAGTGATTTTGTTCGCTGAAGAGTTTGGAAATCGAGCCGCGGGCCGTGAATTCGTAGTAAATGAAACGTTAGTGCGGGGCTGGAGGAATTTTTCTCACTTATAAGTCGCACCCCGAGTTTTCAATAAATTTTTTTTTTTAATAAAATGTGCCACTAATATGCGATAAAATACGGTACCATTTATCACAGTGAAATCTTCAACCTGAGTGCTACTTCCAAAAGTTTATTATGTAAAATTTAACTTTTTCCTTACAGCAAATATGTAAGTAAATCTTAATACAATAAGTAAACTTTAATTAAATTATATAATTAACAGTTCCGATATATACTTCAATCTACCCTTTTGTATGTATTACAACATTTCGCTAAATTGATTAGCATTTTTTAGACATTTAGAGAATTTTATTAAAGTATATGACAGTTGAGATTACATGGCATTGTTTCTCTTCAAAAATAAATTTTGGTAGTTCCCACATGGACACTGTTAATAAAATATTTGACAGTTCCCACAAGGCACTGTTTGTTTACAAAATATTTGACAGTTCCCACATGGCACTGTTTACAAAACGTTTGACAGGTGTCACATGGCAATGTTTTGTTTACATACTGCGAAAGGATACATAATCGGCTCCCTGAAAGTAGATATTTAGCAGGGTTTCAGAAAATCTTGAAGTTACCGTGAATACATTATGCTTTGTTTTATTCGTGCTTCTAAAGGAAACGGTAAAAAAATTTTTTTGAAGCTGAAGAAACTTCCGCTTTTGAGAATTATTGTTCAATTGTGTGTTATTAATTGCTAACCTAGCCTCGTATTGAACATTAGTGTCACCAGTATTGCAGAAAATTAAATATGTTAACTGCACACCATGTCAAAATTTTTGTGCACGGCACAAATTGTACAGCCTGTTTGTATGGAATTTTTAAAATTAATGTTTTACATTAAAGTACATACTGCTTATCTATATTTAAAATATACGCTCGTAGGAAAATTCTCCTAAAAAATCTGCGAAGAATACATTTTGTTTGAAACACCTAGCTTTTAAATTTACGCACTGCGGGGGAATTTCTTTATAATAATGTTTCCTATTAAAATTTCGCAGCTCCCAGCAGGCAGGCAGTGTTCTTAAGACAGGATTAGCGAACATGTAAATGCAACACTTTACATCGCCGAAGACAGTTCTTGAGAGCGTGTAGATGACCGTGACCAGCAGTGCGGCGTCAGCATCCTGTGAGCCCGAAGCAACTGCTGGGAGGTGCTTCGGGACGACTGCTGTGTTGTCTGTGGTGCGAGTAGCCCGCGACAGATTGATAAGACAAGCTGGGTTGTCGATGAGCAGCGACTTGGGTTTTAGGGACTCGACGACATACTGCACCCGAGCTTAACAAGCCACTTGCAAACAACAGTACATTTTCGACAGACAACACATCACTCCAACACGCCACTCGGGCGACCGGCGGGGAGATTCTCACCGACGCCGATACACCAACACGTAACATTATTAAGAGAGCAGCAGTAGTAAACAGCTTTAATTATGGGTCCGGAGCACCGCCAAGTCTGTCGAGGTGCATCTAGATTTGCAAACCCACTTAACGAGCCATGAGAAATTCCATTCTCTGTCTCGTGACAGCACGTCCATCCGGGAGCATGTGACAGATCGCCGGCGGACTTGAGCATTCTGGCAGATCTAGAGCACTGGACTGCATAATTTGTTGACTGGTCTGCTTGAGTTGTGAAACGTATTAATGTTGAAAGATACTGAGTCACTTATCGTAGGACAGCTCTCACACACTCGCGGCTTAAGCCAACTGCACACCGTACAATACTGTCTACTTAATTAAACTTGTACAGTTGACCTCACGACCGTATTGACTGTATAAACGACGTAGAAGCGATAACTGCACTCACATGAGGATAAATAGAACACGTTTTGTTTTTAATAGCAGCTTCCTGAGGAATAACAGTGCTGTCACTACAACATCGAATGTAAAGGAAGTTCGCGCGTCACTTTCTATGTGTACACAACAAACACTGCTGACTACCGTAGTACACAAAACTAGTGTAATAAGTAGCTCGGAAATACATTTATTTTTCCGATAATTAAGATGTTTTTAAGAGATTCGGGCATTTTGCACATGTAAAATCTACTGTACCTTCTCGTAATTTGATTTAAAAGAAAATAAATCACATGACAGACTACACAAAAAATAGAAATTACATGGTATTTCGTGTATTACGAACATTACTTTGAAGCCTTTCACCTTGGCCAGAACACCATGTTTAAAATGATTTGCCTTAAAAGAAAGTGCGAATGAATATCTGCCAAACTTGTATAGGGTCCTGTAGTGAATTCTGTTCCATAATTTCCACATTGACAAAGTTATTGGATCACAGCTTTGGGTCTCATGATAAAGGCTGCACGGCGAAAAAGCCTGTGAGCCATGCCAGTGTCTTGCGCTTGGAGACGGCGGTACACTTATGGCGTGGGCCTGTGCCGCCCTCGTCATAGTCTTGATTCTTTGCCCGAAGCGCGGGGGATATCTGCAGTTAGTCGAGCATCTTAAGCAGGGATTACTGGCAACATGTAGCGACCCTTATCCGGATTTCAAATCTCGTACCTTGTGGCGCAGTAGCACACTAGCGACGCATGCTGCGGAGGTCGCCAAGCTTTTCATGCTCGGGAAAAAATAGGTGGTGTGTGAAAATAGGTTGTGAAGCACCGCGGCCAGGAAACAGCTTCCTTTGTGCGCTCCCCAGGGGGGAAAAGCTAATAGCAGCCATTCATAACACCCTGAAGGGTCGGCTGACATGAAAGGCGCCGCTCGTGAGCAGGGCGAGCCCCCACAGTTGGGGACAGCTAGGATCACAACGAAGGTTTCCATCTGGTCGCTGGCAGGATCAGGCAATTAAGATGTTTGCAGGCTTGACTGGTAGTCCGAGCACTCTCTTGCGGGCCACCCCCTTGTTCCAACCTAAGCCCCAGTGGGCTTGATAATACAGGTTGTTAAACTCAGCACTTTTGAAAGCCCTTCTTAAGGCTGTTGCGTGGTTTGAAATCAGTGAGAATTGGGCATAGTGAAATACATGTTAATGAAATTAGGTTTTTTCAAATGTAAATTTTGAAGATATAAACTACAAACAAAAACTTAAATGTGAGAAATGTTACTCTCAAGCTTCCCGCCAACGCGAACCGGGTTCAATCCCCGGTCGTGTCACTCCCAGATTTTCGTAAGTGGGAATTCTGCCAGACGATGCCACTGGTCGGCGGGTTTTCTCGGAGATCTCCCGTTTCCCCTGCCCTTGCATTCCGGCGCTGCGACATTCCATCATAATTGGCTCTCAAGACAACGTTGTTTGGAGCCGCCCAAATCTCTAAACTCAACCCAGTCATCGACCCTGGTTAAAAAGTCCCGCCTGTAACTAATTTCGGTTTAACTAACGCAACACTAAATAATTTCCTGAAGGATTCCTAGCAGAATACCGTTAACAAGACAACTTTCTTTCCATAATGGAGGAAAATGTTTCTCATCTATAAGTAGAGTAATTTGCATGATTATTTCCTACACGAACGGGTCTTATTTTAGATCAGTAGTTTCTGTGACGTTTCAGTCTCTTATTGGCTGCCGTTCAAATCATCCATCAGATGGCGAATGCCATTCCACTGCAAGTCACGTCTGCGCGGAGCATCGCCGCCAAGTTTTTTGACGCTGCTGCAAAACACCCGGCATCAATTTCGATGCGGCACGCTTTTATGCTGGCGCCAAATGCCGGCTCTGCATGGGGCTGTACGTACAGGTCAGTCTGTGACGTTATAGCAGACAGAATAAACACCAGTAAGTGTAACTTTACACGATTGCAGACCACGCCAACCAGCCAGAGCAAGATTATCGTGTTACAGCTTCAGCTTTGCACGCGTTGGCAGAATTTCTGCGTTATCTACATACCCATACATCTATGCTTGTTTTGGTTCTGTCCTTGAACTGCCAAGAAGTTGGAGTTCGTTTCTTTTTAAGTTGTTGCTCCATGATATATGTGAGCTCTCCCTGCAACGTTTCTAATTTTCCTTTTCTGTTTAGAGTTTTTATATATTTGTTGTTACGAATGAAACTGAATAAATCCATACATACAAAATACCTTTATAACACAGAAAAACTAGATTAAATTAAATTATATATATATATATATATATATATATATATAGCCTATAGGCTGTTAACGGTAAAATGTGTACTTTTAAATGTCTTGCTCTATTTTTTTTTTGCATTCACGTTGCGTTTTTTTCCACCGTATGTAAAATTACCTTTTCCATGGGCATAATCACTTAATTCGTGCGCCAGTCAAGTGAAACTGTAAAATTATCAGGATATGAAATTTGTTACAAATTTTTTAACTCATAAAATTGTACGGACTAAAAAATAAGAACGCAAAAGGTGTAATTTGAGTATTCACAAATATTTACTTAACATTTTCAATTCAACGTTTAAACACGGATCTAGTTCCCGTCCGTTGTTACTTACTTCACTGGGCACATTCCATCCAGGGTCTTCCTTATAATATATCCAAGTAGCAACAATGGCATGTAAATTTCAGAAGTGCTTACTTTACCGTGAACAGCATTTAACGTATTTTATAATTAACGTAATGTTTCTTATTAAAATATGTACAAATCAAGTATCACATTTTTTTGCAATGTTTGTGCACAGTTTGAGGTAGAGGTATTTTTCCGTTGGAAATAAACTCAGCCTTTCTTCGAATTTGCCGATTAAATGTGCTTTATTTATTTGTAAGTGTACTTCATGTGCCCGCGGCTCCGTTCGTGTGGACTACAGAATTGTTGTTTAGGTTTTTTTTATTAAATAAATTTGAATTTTACTTAGTGTTAATCTTTTTTACTATATACATTTTACAAAACACAACGTCTCGGTGAATTAAATGGTAAAAACCCTTATACGCATTTCTCTGATATAAATAAATATATATATATATATATGCTACCACGGAGTTTTTTTAGTTNACAACGTCTCGGTGAATTAAATGGTAAAAACCCTTATACGCATTTCTCTGATATAAATAAATATATATATATATATGCTACCACGGAGTTTTTTTAGGTCTTTTTTATTCTACACAATTCTTTGCTATATTATACTGTTCCATCCTTAACGGTTTAGACAGCGTATTGCAAGAGAGCGAGCTGGCGGCAAACTTTATTCCGACTTGATTCACTATTATCGTTTGTAAATTTTTTGAGATATTTTCTCGCGATAAAAAGTAGCCAGTATCACATTTCAGCCCTCCAACTATTTCTGTGCAAAAAATTACGTCGATCTGTTGCTCGGTTGCGATGTTCCATTGTTATTCCGTTTGTGTACGAGGGTTATTCGGAAAGTAAGGTTCAATTTCTTATAAAACATAAACCATCACAGATTTTTTCAAAAAACATTATTTTTCGTTCCTTACATGTTTCTCTAATTTTCTACATAGTTTCAATATTTGTTTAAACATTTGTCATAACGTTCTACAAGCTTTTGTATACCTAAGTCATAGACGTCTGCCGCCTGGGAGGATAACCAGTCTGTAACTGCTTCTTTCACCTCCTCATCTGTGGCGAAGCACTTGCCTACCTAAAGGCGTTTGCCTTTAGGTAGCAGAACAAGTGAAAATCGCACGGCGCCAAGTCTGGACTATACGGTGGGTGGTCAATCTGTTCTCATCCAAAAGATCTGATCATATTTTGGTTGTGAATGGCAGAATAGGGTCTGGGATTGTCATGCAGCAACACAATTCCAGATGCCAGATGGCCACGTCGCTTATTTCGTATTGCACGTCGAAGTTTAGTCAGGGTAGCGCAGTAAGCGGCTGCAATTATTGTTGCCCCTGGCTGCATAAACTCTACTAACAAGACTCCAAGTCTATCCCAAAACACGGTTGCCATAACCTTGCGTGTTGAGATTGTCCGTTTGGCCTTGACTTTGACTGGTGATGTTGGGTGACGCCATTTCATTGACTGACTTTTAGACTCTGGGGTCATGTGAAATCTTCTCTAAAACTGATCACATTCCTTATATATCGGTTCAAAAAATCAAGAGCACAAGCCATTCTTTTCATTTGGTGTTTCTCAGTGAGCAGCCTGAGAACCCAACGTGCGCAAAATCTGTGAAATTGCAAATTTTCAGACACAATTTTGTGCAAAGTTGTTCTACCCACATTCGGAAATTCCAATGCCAAAGTTTAAATTGTGAATTGCTGGTCTTCACGAATCTTTTCTTCCATGCCTTTGACCAAATATTCTGTGATCACCGATGGTCGGCCTGTTCGCGGTTCGTCATGGACATTTTCCTGTCCGTCCTTGAAATCTCTCACCAAATTACTCACTTTGCTGTCAATCATCGCATTGGGGTCATACATTTGACTTATCTGTCGATGAACTTCCGCTGCTGAAACGTTCCTTGCTGTCAAAAACTGAATCACTGACCGTATTTCACAGTTGGCGGGCTGATAAATTGTTTTAAACATTTTGAACTGACACTGTAAATAGAACACTGCAAAAATACCAACGCAAATGACGTCGTTTGACGAACAAGGCATGCCGGGAGTCGGTGCGCATGCGCTTTACAAAGTTCGCGCGAAATTCGATTAACTACGGCGATTCGGGCCTTACTTTCCGAATAACCCTCATACATTTACATTATCCAATAAGAATTTCCCCGAGGAAATGAGATATTTTCTCGGTATAAAAACGAGCCCATGTCCCTTTCCGGCCCTCCAAATATCTCTGTACAAAAAATCAAGTCGATCCGTTGCTCTGTTGCGACGTGAAATAAGGACAAACAAACAAACATACATTCGTATTTATAATACAAAGTGAGAATGAAATAATACCCCAAATATGAAGGTCTATAACATCAAAACAAAACCACCTACAACTTTGTTTGACCAATCAAATGAACCGCGGAACTGTGAAGTTTTCGCATTTCTTCTTATATGTTCAATGTGACCACCACGAGCGGCCCGAACGTTATCCACGCTTTAGTAAAACTCGTTCCACACTCTTGTCAGCATGTCCGGTGTTACAGTTTGGATGGCGTCCGTAATTCTCGTTTTGAGGTCGTCAATGTTAGCCGGCAAGCGTGGACGAAACACTTGATCCTTTGTGTACCCCCATAGAGAAAAATCGCACGGGGTAAGATCCGGGTTTCTTGGGGGCCACAGATGAAGAGCCTGGTCACCAGCTGCTCCTCGACCAATCCAGCGTTGCGGCAACGGTATCAGCGAACAGCTAGGTCAAGGATAGATATGAAGGCATCGACTACCTCGTTCTGGGCAGGAAAACATTAGGCCGTCCCCTTCACATTGACGTGTTGAATTCGAGCTTGCTACCCCCTCACCACCTTAAACTGAGAGTGACGGACGCCATACAAACCGTAACACCGGACATGCTGACCAGAGCGTGGTACGAGTTTGATTATCGCGTAGATGTCGTTCGGGCAGCTCATGGGGGTCAAATTTAACATTTATGAATGTATGGTAAACAAACTTCAAGGTTCCAGGGTTCATTTTATTGGCCAATCAAGGTTGTAGGTTGTTTGGTTTTGATATTATAGACCTTAAAAGTTGTGGTATTCTTTTATACTCATCCTGTATTATTAGTTAGGATTTGCGCACTGGAGTTCGCAAACTCACCGAGTGGTGCTCTGGTGCATATATATCAGATTCACCGACGCTTCAGGCTGGTTGGATTGATATATCGATTCAACCGAACTCCACCAAAACCGTAGTTTCCGAACGTCCGGTCTACACCTATTGATAAATCGACGAATTTCCGAAAACGGAAATGCAAAGACGCACTCTGCAAATGTATGGGAATATTCTCATATATAATGCGGGAAACCCACTTTCAATTACATTTGGTGTAAAATTATCGTACGGTACTACAAAAGACATACACATCACTCTGAAATTTCCCTCACCCGTGAGCTAAAACTACCAAATTGAAGACTGCACATAGTTGTGGTGTTGCCACCACAGTTGAGAACGAAACTAAAATAATTGCACGGTTTATAAGCGACCTGTGTGTGAATAAAAAGTGCTTGAAATCTACGGTGGTTGCGTTTTTTTCCCAAACGTGTTTGCTATTCACCTAGTCATAGGATATTTTTGAAACAATGAGAGTAGGATTTTTTGCCATAAAAATATTATTTATATTGTTGGTACTCTTGGGCTAGCGAATGGCTAGCGAATGACGTCTTGAATATTTCTCGTTGCTGAGGTATATGAATAAGCCATGATGTTGCTTTTATTTTCAGTTTTAAAACCGAAGAATTGCTTGCAGTTTCGTGTGAATGCTATAAGCACGTACATAATTTTGTTGGTAAGTTCATATAAAATACTACTTTATTACTAATTTCATGAGACACGTGTTCAGTGAAACAAAAACCTTGAAGTTAAGCTGTATTCGAATTGACCACGTTATTGCCTCCGATAGTCACTCGTTTAGCGATGGTTGTTATGTGGTAATTTCATATTTTGGTAAGTTCAGTTGTATACTAAAAATTAAATACTAAAATACCAAATGCGTAAGAATTTTATTAAACTAAAAGTTCCAATTCTAACACGGCCAAATCTGAATTGTTGTCAACGGTTATATGTTTAGTACAAATGTCATTAATTTAAATTATAGCCTCTGCTGCTCTCGGTACTTTTATTACCCGGTAGTTCCAATAGCCTTTCTACCTAGCAGTCCCATCTTAAATTTATTTTGAGTTTGTTTTAATTTTCTTACCTGAAATGTGTTCAAGGTGTATATTACGTACACTAAAAATTAATAAATGATTAAATATATTATTTTTTAAAGGTACAAGTACCGTAGGGCTACCACGATAATAAACATCCAACATAACCTACAATTTGAAAAGTAATTCGGTTATCTATAGGCCCTATTTACACAAATAAGAAACACCCGAATTTTATTTATAACATTTATTCCGTTTGTTGTTCATTTGGCACAGTATTAATTAAGTATATGTATGATAATCTTATATGTTATTTATGGCTCAATGTGAAGTGAAGAACCACACTTATGCGTATCGCCCAAAAAGTTTCTGGTATCGTTATATTTTTAAATATATAAAGTATCCTTTTAAAACAGCAGCAAATGCCATCTGCGGCATTATTTAAAAATAATACTCGTCAACTGAATCAATTTTCACTTTTGTGCATACTTAATGTTTTTATGGTATTATTTCATAATTTAGGTTCATTTCAGTTGTTCGACATTATAGGCCCAAAACAAAATGTTGCACTTAACAATAAACTTAAAAAATAATTATTGAACGTACACATTTCCTTTAAGAAGTTATGTGCGTGTTTGCCCATAACACAGAGTGCCCAATTGCACTTCGAAGTCAACAATTAATGTTATGTTTTCAGACAATACTACCACGTAGAGATTACTGTTTATAAGCCACAATAATTTAATACTTTCATATTTTACACGAAATTAATCGAATTATAGCTATTGATACACACTGAAGAGCCAAATAAAAACTGGNCTGCCTAATATCGTGTAGGGCCCCCCGAGCTCGCAAAAGTGCCGCAAGACGACGTGGCATGGACTCGACTAATGTCTGAAGGTATGCAGTTGGCAATTCACACCATGCATCCTGCAGGACAGTCCACAAATCCAATCTGCGCCAATTTGAGAAAGGGTTGCACGTCTGTCACGTTAAATGATTCTCGTCAGTCGTTGCATATCCCGTACTTTCACGATATTTTTCCGGCTGCAGCGATGTCGAAGATGTGATGTTTTAACGGATTCCCGATATTCACGGTACACTCGTGAAATGGTCGTACGCGAACATCCAAATGTTATCGCTACCTCGGAGATGCTATGTCCCATCTCTCGTGCGCCGACTATAACGCCACTTTCAAACTCACTTAAATCTTGATAACCTGCCATTGAGGCAGCAGTAACCGATCTAGCTGCCGACCACATCGCGTTACCCTGATTGGTCCCATACCTCTGTTATTTGCAGACGCACGCCTATACCTGTTTTTTTTGGCTCTTTAGTGTAGTAGTACGACATAAAATCATATATATTAGCTTCCCACGTTGCCCAAATTTCAAGTTTTTAACCATATACACACATCATTACAAACAATTTTCCCCCCCAAAATCTGACCAGTGTACAAACGAAATATGCACTTCTTTCTGCTGTCATAACGGCACAGAGCACCAACGGACAGTAAGATCCTAATAGCAAAGTAGGAATTTCTATGGACTTTTAAAGTAAGTGGTACTTTTGAGTATGCTACTTACCGTTTTTAAATACCTACTTCATTTGGCTGCAAGTAATGGCTGGGCATTGATCCTATTATAATGAGCGTAGGAATGTAAAAATATGCATTGAAAATTACCGTGCCTTAAAAAAAACCTCTGTGTGTAAGTATTTGATCATAATAGAAACTGTTGTGCAGAAATCTGTTCAAACTCTCCACATATAATTTTTCTGGCATTTATTTATAAGGTAGGAAGTACGCTGTTGTATTTACCAGCTGTTAAACTCCAACTGCAAACTTAAATTTCTGTATGGTGACTCACAATTATACTTGAAAATGCCTCTGGTACATTTTTATTACTATAATTAACCATATCAAACACAACCTAGTATGTTTGTGTATAGCAGGTATTTCATGTAAACCCAAGATGCATTCAACGTTTCTATTAGCTATTGACCTAGGATACTACCCTACCTGTTTGATTTAAGTATTCCACTCTACCTTGGTGACTAATGTGTGAATTAGGTCACAGCTTCAACTGTGAGAAAAATGCTAATCACAAATCAAAATATTTTTATTCGATCTAACAATTTGTGTTCTTACCAGCTTCCTGTGTAAAACGAAAAGATGGTACCCAGTATAATATTTTTCAGTGGAGCAAATTTTACTCTTGGAAAAGTGCAATTGGATATGACCTGTAATTTGTGTTACTATAAATAGCAAAACTTGTAAATAATTGTTTTTAGAAATACTAAAGTGGAGGTGCTACAAAACAAAAATAAAATTGGAAAACTGAAAATTGTGATTAGAATATTCCAATTGGAAGGCATGTAGTTTAAGGTTAGACCATGAAATTAAGATGGGGAGGCATTGCCCAAAGTGATCGGAATCAAATATGGCGGCCGCATTTCAAAATTGCAACACACGTAAAAGTTTTTTAAAACTATTTTTATTATCTTTGCACTGCGTAGTGTTTGGTATCGATTTAAATGTTTTTGAGGTCAAGAATTTAATTTTTCATTAAAAAAATATGCTAGGCATGAGATTAGGCTATATTTTTGCACTTAAAGTGGGTAAAGTATGAAAAAACGTGGTACTCAACGCATCCTGGAATTAAAAAAATGCTGGTTTTAATGTCTAAATAAAAAAAAAAAAAAAAAAAAAAAAATTTAACATTGCTTTTAAAAACATACCTTTTAGTCTGACCACGTCAATTTTCACATTCGTTTTTACAGCTGCACAGAAGTGTGCAAGACAAACGAACACTTCTGCAGTCACACTTGTTCTTGCAGATTTAGCACTTACATTTGATTAGATTTTTGCATGAATCCGACATTTCCGGCAACTCCGACCATTTCATCTGCCATGATACATCATTCAGCCACCATCCCCACTCGGTTGGAGATGGACACGTATTGTGTATTTGTTAGCTTGTCCCCAAACGTGTTCAGTATTGACAGCAGTACGTAACACATGTAGTTGTAATGTTAATTTTGTCGGTGGCAGCCTTTCAAGCGGACGATGTCTTGCGTAACCTACATTTGTATTGGTACTAGTTGAGTAGTATAGTAATACTGTGTATTTTTCAATAATGTCTAAAAATTTTGTAAGAATGGAAATTTGCGGTGGTGAGATGAATGAAAGAAGCAGTAACGTCTTTAAACAGCGCCCATGTTTTCCAAGTAGATTTTTGTCTTTCTTGTAGAAACAGGATTGCTATAACATCCTGAGTAGAATGAGATGGGGAGAAGACGAGGAGACGAGCTGGCGGCCATCTCGGATGACGTCACGCCAAAACCTGCTCTGTTATTCCTCGTCAGCAGTATCCATCTTGGATTTCCCTTTTTCCCTATTCCCGACTTCCTACTCTATAATTCCATCTTGTCTCTCCACGCTCTTGCATTCTGATTATTTTACTTCATGCTCTGGCATTTCGATTTCCTTTTTCTCACGCCCTCTCATTCCTTGCTGTCACTCTATTGCATTCTATCCCTTGATTTTCTCATATTGCTTCTGGTCTTCTCTATTTTCTCTCTTCTCTCCCACCCCTTTCCTCTCTCTTGCTTTTTACGCCCCCATCTTTAATTCCCGCGCCTGCCGCCAGTCTTCTGCTGTAGGCGGCCATGTTTAACTCTCGCACCCATCACCAGTGTGTGAAGTACTACCGGTCGCAGCTAGGAGCACTGGTATCAATGCGGCTATTTTGTGAAAGTTGATTCACTATTCACCCACAGGGGCGCACTAGCATCGGGGAGTGTAGTTGAAACGGTGTCCTCCAGGAGTACTGGGAATTAATTTTAGTTGGTAGTCGTTTCGGAAATCAAAAAATGCCGGAGGCGTGCAGCATCACTCCGGCACCCCTTGGGTCAGCAGTCGAGCGTTTTGACTACAAGACCGCTGCACCATCTAGGAAGGGAGGATGTATAATGACGAATACGTAAATAGTTATTACCATCCCGGCATTCGGACAGGCCCCCGACATTATATATAAAAATCGCTATTGCATGGTTAGGAGAAGAAATAAACTAGATACTTCCAGCGACCTATGCACTTCTCGATAATATTCTTGTCATCGCGAAAAAAAATAGAATTTTTAGTGACAAATTCACATAGAAAAAACCGCAGGCACTTCACATGCCCACGCGCCTATTTATGTATGTAAATTTTGTATATAAAAATTAATAGTCCGATAAAACTATCGTCATTCGATCATTAAGGAAATAAGATTTATGTACAAAAAAAATTGGGTAGGTCGCGTCAATATATAAAAGTTATATACCTCCATACAGAGACAATTGCAAAGCAACGTACATGCGCAGCGATCACGCGCGCGCACCTCTGTATCTCCAACTTGTCCGTGCATTCGAGTGCGCTCACTGCTGTACCTTTATCTTGTCTGCGCGGTACGGAGCGAAGGCGGCACGCGCGCGGGAAACATTGCTTTCTTGTTGTTCCGTAATAATTAGCTATACGATAAAAACACTCACCACACCTACACGACGTCATCAGCAGCAGTGTGGTCGCTCTCTCGCCACTCTCGCATGGATGACGATGTTCGCAGCTTCGCTCTCACACTTTACATTAATTTACCTTACACTTTACTAAATGCGCTTGAATACACAATATTTGTTTTAAAATTATGTCTTGGCCCCACGGCACGATAAATTTCTTCATTTATTCAATAATAATACTTCCTTTGCGCACTGTTCGTCCGAAAGAGCAGGAAATTAAAATACGGCAACGCCGCAAAAGAAACTGTTCGCAGGAAAGCTTTCTGTTTCTCTCTAACACTTCTCTTTCCTTATTATATCGATAGTCGCGGTTCCTGGAAAGCTAATACCGCTGCATGTGCATGACCCTAATTCATCGCTTCGGCATAATAGTGAAATGTCAGCAGAGATTCAGATAATTACTTACTGGTACTAACACGCGTTAGATGGCGTCAAATTCCAAATTCGGCCAGGTATGGCGTCCATCTCTTCACCTTATGTGAAAAGTACGAAGTTCCTTTCAATGATAGCTATATTTTTTTCCCATTTGAATTTGTAATTTATTTTTAATAAACTTGCTTATGATCGTTTAATGATAAACAAAGTGGTATTTTTACTATATGGTCTTGTAAACACCATCGGAAAGCTTGAATAATAGTTACGAAATAAAGTTATTACTTAACATTTTGGCTGATGCAAGTATAAATCACAAATTGAACCAAACACTAACTTTTTCCACAGAAATAAGTATAATTTATATATTTACCGCCAACAAAAACGATCTATTTGGAACACCAGCGCACCTTGCGGCGGAAATTTCTCCTATGCTGGGGATGGGTGATAATGACCGAAATTATAATAAATGTATAACTATTTATGTTGCAATATATCGATAATTTTCATCGATATATTTCATGAACGATAATCCGATTATCAATATTTTCCCCCGAAAATGTTAACCGGTATACAATATCCAAAGGAAAAAAACCTCTAGTGAAGTACTTTTTATTAATCGCCAGTGCCACCAGAGAAAAAATGCGGTCATTTAAATAGATGCAAACTCACTTCCGAACACCTTTCCCAGCTACTGATTTTGTCCTCACTGCATGATACAGAGTGGTTTCAGAAAATTTTATTTTACATTCTGGAAATTTTGCGATAATGTGAGGACACTTTATCGGTGTTTATTCTATCAAATATGTGATGTTTGGTGATAGTATAAAAGTTCTCACATTTTGTCCTAAAGCAACACATTTTGTTGAAAGTTTCAAACAAACATGTGTTATAATAATATAAGATGCGTTTAATCCATGTTAGATACTACTGCGGACAGTTAATAATTTTTTACATAATCTGCGAAATATTATTACCGCAGCAGTGACAACAAAGGTTATTTTAACTCTCTAAAACTGGAGTACAGTTCTAACATAAAGTATTTGACGAGGATTACATGCAAACCAATCTAAATATCGAGAGAGGCCAAAAGTTGTTATTGCATATGTACGGGCCTTTACAGATTTTATTCTCGCAAAAACCATTCCCTGTCCAAAGCGGTTGACAACTTTTTGATCTGTTACACGTTAAGTAATATAGTTACGGAAGTAGGAATCAAATACAGGAAAGATTTGGTTATCTTCAGGCTTTATGTACAAATTTATGCAACGCAAGTTAAATGCAATATTGTTGCTTCGGTAGCTCTTTTTTATTTGAAAGTAAAAAGTAATAAGACACCATATACTGCATAGTAAAATTTCATTAACGGCACTGATTATCGCATGTAATATGTACAAATTTACATGCACGGATACTGTTTTTCTGTTATAATCATGGGTACAATTGGAATATTAATCTTATCGTTCATGATGCTCGAGACTTAGTCACTGCCACCTAAGGATTTCAGTACGTTCTCAGTTACGTACATGTGTGCATAAGAAATTTGTAATGTAGCCGCGTCATGTGTTCATCACTTCGCCACTCCTGATCACAAAGAAATGATAGTCTATTAAGTTAAATTGCATCCTATATGAAATAATTTTCTGTATTATTAAAGATGGACTCTTCAATCATTCTTTCCTCCCATTAAGTAAAAAATGTTTATATTCTGTTTCTCATGTACTGATACTTAAAAGGAATGTAAAACCACTATACCTGCATGCTACCAGCATGCAGGTATAGTGTATATAGGGTATAGGTATATTTGGAAAAGCATTGCTAGTATACCTACATAAGCATACTAACAAAATAGGCGTAATGCACATTTGTAAGTTTTCCAGCTCCAGTTATAGTCGTAAGTTGAAAATTAACATCATTTTTATCTCTATGAACAAGAATTGTAATACGCAGACTACAATAAAGAGGAACAAGGAATATTTACAACGAAACAAATATTTTAATGTTATATATTCAAGTTGCAAATTACATAGGACTACTTACAAATTACTCAATGCATTAGTATCTACTTTCCTGGCAATAAAATAATTAACTTTTGACATAAGTTATATTAAATTCCTTTTTCCTTTTGCATTATTTACACAAAACCGTTTACAAATATCGTTGTTTCGAAGTAAGGAATATAGAGAGATTTTACCCGATATATTGATGTAAAATATCGGTTGAAATCGATATATAGATGCTTTACATAGGTACTTAAAATCTTATACTTCGCTTCCAACCCCTACATGCTAAAAACACTTCCATAAGGAATCTAGATTTGTCCCCAACATGAGTAAAATAAACCTTAGGTGAGGTTGCAACGCGACCTGCAACGTATCCGTTATAACAGTTACTAGCAGGTATCGGTAATGGTACGAGAGCTGGCAAACATTTTAGGGTAGGTATTTGAAGCACCGTGAAAATTTGTGAAACACTACGACTCCAATTTCTGAATAGAGAATCGAACACCTGGCTGGGGCGTTGTGGGACTTAGCCAATCCTTCAATTTTAGAATTTGCAAAAAAAATTTTAGAGGTACTTAAAAATTTTAATACCTTCAAATTTAACATTTAATTAAACCAAATAAAACCAGTTAGATTATTTGGTTGGGTTGAAATTGTTGCCAGACGGTTTCAAAAAATTATTTCATGAATATTGAAAATAATATATCTGAGGCACGCTGAAATATACACAGAATAATCATTGTACTCAGAAAAAGATATCTATAAAACGACAGGCCATTCTGATGGGTTTTTATACCTGCCAGGTGATAGAGATTGTTTTACGTGAGTGCGAGTAAACAGCGTTATGGGTACGTTTGAGTGTGAGAAAGAGCGTATATCGGCGACCAGCTAGAATGAAACGTTCTGCTTTGTGATTGGCCGCCTGAGAGTTAACATGACTCAGGGTACACGTGCAGTTGTAAGAAATATTTTTTTGTAGACACAAGATATTCNGTATATATGGAGATAACATATATATATATATATATATATATATATATATATATATATATATATATATCTGTATTTATACGGGTTATAAAGTAATAAATAAATTGTTTTTTTATTATTGTTTGTTTTACGACCAACCCTATGTTTTTTTATATTTCTGTTTAAGTCTATTGTTATTTATTATTATAAAATAATTTGTGATTAATGGTATTGAGGACAGAAATAATCAAAAACAATGTTTGTAACATTTATGAAATTATGGTTATGTAACGGATTGAAAAAAAGAATGAATGCTAAAAAATAATTACATTAAAATACTTATATTAACGAAAACATTACATTGGTATATAAAAAATATATTTTTATATACCTTGTTAGGTGCTCTGAGTGTGTTACGTTATTTATTAATATATTATACATAATAAAATGAAATATTTGACTATATCTAATGAAGAAGAAGACACAAGACTTTCTTGAAGCGTTTTCGTCGTAATACTTCTTAATCAAAGCGAGGCAATATGTATAGCGGTGGGTGTGACAACCCTCCTGTGAATTAACCCTAGATGGTAAAGCAATTACTTTATATTCTATTCCATGTTTTTGCCGAATTTTCAGCATTTCACTGCTCTTTCCTAGGGTTTTTTTTGACTGAACAAAGTGATTTTTTCACCACTTTTTTACAGATAACACAAACATATTTTTTTCCTTCCATAATTAATATATATAATTAATTCGTATTACAAAATTGTAAAATAACTTAGTATTGCATATAAAATAGAAAAACTGTGGTTGCATGTGTTTCACTACGAATGAGCGTATTTTAACTACTCCAAAATTTCCCTTACAACTGCACGTTTACCCTAAGTCATGTGATCTGTCAGGCGGCCAATCACAACGCAGAACGTTTCATTCTAGCTGGCCACCAATATACTCTCTCTCTCACACTCAAACATACCCATAACGCTGCTTACTCGCACTCACGTACAACATTCTCTATCACCTGGCAGGTATAAAAACACATCATAATGGCCTGTCTTTTTATAAATATATTTTTCTGAGTGCAATGATTATTCTGTTTATATTTCAGCGTGCTTCAAATTAATTTTTTCAATATTCATGAAATACTATTTTGAAACCGTATGGCAACATTTTAAACCCGACCAAATAATCTGGCATTTTTTATTTTGTTAAATTAAATGTTAAATTGAAAGGTATTAAAATTTCAAACTACCTCAAGAATTTTTTTTTTGCCAATACGTTTTTGCAAATTAAAAAAATCAAGTTCCCACCCCTCAGCCAGGTGTTTGATTCTCTATTCAGACATTGGAGGCGAAGTGTTACACAAATTTTCACTGTGCCTCAAATACCTAGCCTAAAATGGTCGCCAGCTCTCGGACTATAACCGGCACCACTGAGGAACGGTAACAGGAACTGGGTCTTCCTGAGAAATACTTGTTTTGCTCATCTCTACGTTTTCACCGACCGACATGCAACACAACCTTGAATCAGTTCGTATAGATTTTTCTCCCAACCTATCTTAAACATTCCCAGTGAGTCGGTGGTCGGAGGAAGGGCTGGGCCCGACTTGCAGCACTAGAATGAGGAAGGCATGGTCTCAACTGGGGTCTTGGTAACCTCTCGTAACATCGAGCTGCCGTAAGCTGCTGAAGGGAGGAAGGAAAACCGGCGTAGATTAAAAAAAAAAAAAAAAAAAAACTTCTTCTCACCATGAAGGTATTGGAAAACTGCGTGCAATTGAAGCGGTAAAGAAAAAACCTTTATGAGGAGGGGGAGGCAGGGGTGTATTTATTAAAGAGTTTTGAAAGCTCGTATTGATCGATGCACGCGGTGGTGGCTCAACCAGCCAGTAGAGGAGGGGCGTACGGCACAGCAACAACACTTCCCCTCTAGCAGGGGCGCAAGGCAGGTCAGTGGCGAAACGTGGTGCGTCTTCACATTGTCTGGCACAAGGTTCCGAGGCGAGTGGGAAAGCCAAGGCGAGGGGATTCCTGCGGCGACGAACGACGTCTGGACGTGTATGTGATACCAGGTTAGGCTTGATGTTGGTTTTTTTGCCGTGAATGTAGCCGTTGTGCTTGTATCTGTTTTACGTAATTGACGCTAATTTGCGTCTGCGACGAGGCTCCCGATAGTCTTAAGTGTGATGCGTGTTTTGTAATGTTTCGAACTTCACGCACGTATGCCTGTAAAACCGTTAGGTTTAGAATAAATCACATAGGACGACCTTTTTGTTGATCTGGAGAGGTTGATTAGTAATAATTCATAGAAAGATGAAAATAATTAAAGATTTGGCGCCACGAAATTTTATGCAATATCAAAGTTGTAACTCCTAATTTTTGTCCACAAATATTTGATGGCTGACGTCACACTTATTCCAGTTTTTTTTCACTTATATATTATCAGAGAGTTTATTGTTCGAAAGTAAGTATCTTTGCAAAATTTGTAATAATCTAGTATTTGTGTTCCACACTGAAAGGCATGTACCGCACCAATTATACCAGGGTTCGTACCCTTAATTTTGTCTTATTTTTATTGTTACAAATACTCGCATGATGAACTCCAATAAAATAATAAAATACTGAAAATATCCGACGGGACACAGTCATAAATTCAGCTTACTTTCTTGTAATAACATATTCTTCAAATGTGTTTTTAATCCAAGCTTTTATTTAACTGCACTAAAAAGGTAAATTTAATTTAACATAAGTATGATTGACTGCCTNAAAAAAAAAAAAAAAAAAAAAAAAAAAGCGGATGGAGTTGATATTGAATCTATTATTAAAATTTATCTCTTTCACATAGTTTTGTACAAAAGTAATACTGGGTAGACACCGATTATTCACGTATTAAAAATAAAATATATCAACTTCTGGTTCTCAAAATGCAATTCTTAAAGATAGGTACCATCTTCAGACATTACATTTAAATAATGTTTAAAGTACTGGAAGTACCAAGAAAATGAATCTCGGTTTCTGTTTTTGCTACTGGAAGGTACCAGTTTCTGATTTATTAAATTTAATAAATTTAGGTGACTCGAAAACCGCAGCACAAAACATAAGTATTTGTGATTGTTATAAATTTTTATAACATGGCTATAATGATGAACTCATCACGTTATTCTCTCGCGATATCAACTTTTTAGCTGTAATCGGAGAGTCTTTTAATACTTCTTGGAGGCTGTATCGTTTAGCTTCGAATCAACTTTCAAGAAGTACGATAGAGCTAGTATTTTTCATTTGATTGCGATATTACAACTCCTTAATTCAAAGTTTGTCCTGAGATGCCACCAAAAATTTATTTTTATCAATATAACATATTTATTTCAGAGGAAACAACAGGCATTTTCTTCAAAATTTGACTAACTCAAGTGCATTGTGTTGCTAAGTTGTTATAGTATGTCCGTCTGTAGAAGTATTTTTTTGCAACATAGAGAGAAAGAGAGAGAGAGAGAGAGAGAGAGATAGAGAGAGAAAGAGAATGAAAATATTGTATTGTCGGATATCTGTATTTGCGTGCAGAGTTTAAAGTCGATCAGATTTGTAGAAGTACATCAAATTTAGCTTTCAATATTTCACCGCAAAAAGAGGGAGAGAGGGAGAGCAAGAGAGAGGGAGAGAGAGGGGGAGAGAGAGACCTGGAAGTATTGTATTCTCGTTGGAACTACATTCGTGTGTTATGTTTCAAGTTGATCAGATATGCTGAAGGGTGTTAAAATTAGCTGACAATATTTTACTCTTACTAACAAGTAAAACTAAATAAAACTCTATAAAATTTCCTAAGTGAAAGAACATCTGTATAAAATAGCGGATAACATTTAAGAAAGAGAGGCGCGTGTTGTGCTTGTGTATAAGAAATACAGCGACATTTCCTCTCATTTACCGTGTTGGATTTGTGTTCGTCAATAGTGACAGCCGCTTGGGACTAGTACTCCCGGTCGTTTTCAAATGCGAAACGAGACATCTTTAACTCAGAAATCGAAAATTCATTGTAAAAACTCAGTTCCGAGAACTGAGAATACACCCTATGGACGACTTATGCAATGTTCTCGAAAATGCAACGGAAATAATTTTCTACTACAAGCATGACCCCGACTTGGCGTTTTATTTGAGTAGTTGGCGGTATAAAGAACGTTCTGGAAGAGATCGCCACAGAAGTATGTACTTCTTCACGCATCGAGCAGAAACACGCAGAATTTCCAGTTTTCCTCTCTAATGTTTTTGGTGTTTCAATACCGTGGTATCAGTGAATAAGAGAAAAACATACAGAAATAGCCGGTAACAATTATGCCTTCCATTATGATGTACAATAATATTTAATAAAATAATGTGCATACATATACATTTACTCTACCTTCCACTGTAATGGACAAAAAAAAAACCGTTTTGTTATTGAGATAAATTTAACGGAATATTGTATATCCAAATGATTTGCAAACAGTATTCTAAGAACATGTACACGAATAGGCAATTTTTTTCTTCCTTTTGAAGTGCATAGGCGAAACATTAATGAAAGGTTAGGAATACGCTATTATTAGCTACGTTCTCAGGAAAAGGGAATAGACGAAAAATATATCGTCATTTCAATTGTCTGAGACTAAGCTGAAAATATATTTTAAATCACATAATACAGGGCTTGATAACGGCGACACTGCATTCAGTGTCGGAAAACTATCGCGTTTGTTCTTAATCTACAGAACGACCGTGCAATTTACATTCGTGGGACTTTAACCCAGCGATCCTTAAATTTTATTGGAGAGAATTTGAAGCACAGATCAGTTCAGTCTCTTTTACATGTAAGGTAGATGACATCAGATGTAGCGGTGTGAAAATTCCATTTTCTGGTGACAAGTAGTGTCCAAAATATGAAATACAGGTAAATATATTTGACAGTGTTTTACAATGGATGGCCTGTGAGGAGGAGGGGTTTGTGAAACTCGCGACGATATGCTGCCTAGATGTGACAACTCTAAAGCTTAGTCAAAATATGACGAAACCAATAGTTCAGACTTATCAGATACTGAATTTACTGAAAACATACATTTTATTTTTCTACTAACATATCCAATAAAAATTTATTCTAGTTATTTTAAAATTTGAATTGATATTTAGTATACTGGTTAAATTAAAATGTCAACAAAATAAGAAAGCTGTCTACTTGTATTGGAAGACGAATTTTTAGTTACTTTGAAAATATAATATTATATATTTAACTAAATGTGATAAAATAAAGCTTCAGACATTTCTTTACAAGTTGTGGATAGCAACATGACTGACCTCTCATTTAAACTTTAAATATAATCAATAAATACAAAACAGATAAAAAAAAGCAAATGAGGAACTCAATGCAGATGGGCAAATTTTCATAGAGGATTTTAATAAAATGATTTGAAATTATTTTCATAAAAACCTATAATCATTTCATAGTCAAGATGATTAAAATAAAAATGCAAAGTTTATTAAAATAATTTTAAGAATTTAAATTATAGCAAATAAGTTTATATTATACAGGATAATCCACGAGGAGTTACCGCCACTCACAGAGTTTATTCCTTACATCATTTGGAGTAAAATATGTCATAATAATGTGGGGCCTATTCCCAATATTCACAGAGTAATTCTTAACATTAGCAAAATGACAAATAAAATAATAACCCTTTCAGAAGTAAATACAGTGATGTATTGTGTGACCGTATTCTTTCAGTTGACCATCACAATTGCGCCTAACAAGTTTAGACAAGATGTTCTAAAATGTTTCAGTCCACTTCCATACACTAAGCCTCACGCTTGTGAACCGAACGTGTTGCTCTACGTAGCTGCACACGGCTGTCTATGATCTCTGTAGCGGTATGCGTGGTACTCGCAAGTAGTTTCTCCCGTGTCTGTGCAGTCCTTTGGTAAACAATATCCTTCATCCATCCCATACGCAATAGTCGAATGGTGATAAATCTGGCGATCGAGGAGACTAGGGGTGAAAACCGCCTCGTCCTATCCATCTCTCAGGGAAATGCACATTTAAGTGTTCGACCACAGCACGGTGGAAGTGAGGAGGTGCACCATCATGCTGGGAGATCATACGACGTCTCACTGCTAACGGAATATCCTCAAGTAACAGCGGTAGTTCTTCTTGTAAAAATTGCAGATACACCACACCAGTCAAGCGTCCCTGAAAAATTAATAGCCCAATCAGCTGATCGTGCAGGACACCACCCCACACATTGATGATGAAACGATATTGAAAACTCCACTGTAGGCTGGGTATGATGAATGTCGAATTACTTCATAAATATTGGGAATATAACACTCATTTATAATAAATATTTTGCTCCTAATGATGTAAGGAATAAGCCCTGCAAATGGCGGTTACTCCTCGTGAATCATCCTGTATTGTATTAAAATTTTAAGTTATTTAATCAATTATAACGATTATTTTCAACGATTTATATCAATTTTTGTACATCTGCACTACGAATTTCGTTAAAATAATCATAAGAAAGAATTTATGGGTAACTTATGTATTTTTCATACTGCTCAAGCTTGAAAAGTTGTATCGAAAATCTCACAGTGTTAATATTAGTTATATCTCTTCCTTTCTTTTAATATTTGCATATATATATATTTATATATATATACAAATATACACACACCTATAGGTTGTCTTGGAGGAAACAAAAACTTTATTCTCCATCATTACTTTTTATATATTTATGAAACAGTTCGTTATTTCATAAACAGTTTAGAACTTTTATGGGCTTCTAAATTTCTTATGATCTTGCTATATTTCGTGAATAAATACATCATCGAATGTAGTACGCTTATGATGAGTTTATTGCAATGTATTTTAACTGGTATCTGTGTGGCTCTGGCTGCTGGTCTGCGGCTCGACTCAGAGGGTGCTCGGAAGCTGCCGACTTGAACTGTCTAACGTACCCGAAGGTGCTCAGCAGTTAGACCCATTAATTCTTCAAAAATGATTGTTTCTGGTAGCCATATTGGTTATATATATATATATATATATATATATATATATATAGGTTATGTCAAATCGTAAATTCTGTATTTATCCTACTATTAAATTTTTTTCATTTATAAATGTATTTTTTTATTCCGCCGAAATTATACATAGAGCATTGCGGAAACATGTAAAAGTCTCTCATTCAATTACTACATTTCCAGACCCCTCTCTTAAAGACTGATTAAAACATGATGCTAGAATTTGCAAATATTCACTGCCTCGAATGTTTTGTAGGTATAAATTTGTTACTCAGGCTTTTAAATGTTTGTATATGTGACTAAACCTAGTACATCATATTAATAGCAACAACCTGCCCAAGTCGGGTTATAATAATGGTATGGATCGGCATCTAAAACAGTTCTATAGATATACATGGCATTAATTGAAATATCAATAGTGCTAGTCCCTGGAGACTTGGAATGTACGAGGGTGATAAACAGTTTCATCTCGCATGGTCTCCTTGAACATCAATCCGTCAATCGACCAATGATTCCATCGATATTTGGATCAATCCATTAATCTTCCAATTTTTCATTCAATCTTTCACAATCACTCACAATCCTCCTCCTCAGCAATCATTACACCAATCTTTCGCATTGTTTCCATCAATTTTTCGCAATCTTTCCATCAATCTTTCAATCTATCCATCCATCTTTCGTTCAATATTTCAATCAATTATCAATCCATATTCAACCTATGGGTTTGTCTTCTGTCCCCCAACGACAGATATTTAAAAAAATCCGCAACTGTAATCGAGATTTGTGCATAACGACAGACGTAATGTTATGTATGCAGTCCACTATTCATGCATTTGTTGTACCTAAAGTCTTCATTAATATTCTGTATGCGGATATTTGCCTTAATATCTGTGTGCTTATAGCACCACTTTCTCAGTTGTGAGGGATGATAGGTTACGACACACAAAAATAAAGAAAAAAACATTTATTTTATAATACAAATTTATTATTATTTAGTAATTACAATTTCATATGAGGTCAGTTCATCACATCATGGGCTATAACCCCTTCCTTTCAGTTCTCTAATGATTAAAGACATTTCTACAATGCATGAGATATTCCCACGTTTAATAAAATATCTGAGTATATCAACAATTTCATTGTGGTCTTAGGTAAATATGTAACAAGCATTTTTAACGCCTTCTGTTTTCTTCATGTTGCTTATCGCAGAAAACACGTTGGTGAAATGTGTGGGAATGTCGAGAGAATTATCATCGTCTTCATCACCGCTGGCATCATAATCATTATCATCAATGCTATCTTCATGATCGTCTTCACTTCCTATTTCATATTAAATATCAAGTTTACTTTTCTTCGTAGGAGTCGCATGGTCATCATCAGTATTTAATGCCAACGACCATTCATTTTGAAGTTCATCGAGTTTACGCGAAAGTCTCGCAAGTGTACATTCAACACAAACCGACTGTACTGCATTCATTCCATCTTTAGCACTAACTACCTCGGCACAATCGCCTAACGAGTTAGTATCCACCTATGTATCAGGGGTTATTGACATCATTTGCTGGCTCCCAGTAGACGAAGAGACGAAGAACGACCTAGGTAACAATTTAGTAAAAAAATGCTAGAATAAATCTCATATGAGTACATGGTATAAAACTTATAATGTATGTTGTTACACACATTTTGGATCGAGAATAAGGGTGTTGTGAGATATAGGTTCCACAGTTCGAATACCGACCCGAGTTTTTTATCTGTTTACGTGCTTATATGTACCTGAAATATAAATATTTATGTAATCTTAAAAGTTGAGGTATGGTGTAGTGATATAAGTTCAATATCCTTAATTATAATAAAAAATATTATCAATTCACTTACGAACTGAGAAAAAATTTCAGACACTGTTTTGGGAATTTATAAAAAATGGCGAAACGACGGTTTTAGCTATAGGATATAGGGATCAGGGTAAGAGAAGAGGTTCGCAATTCAATTAACGACCCGAGTTATAGAAGCATATAAGCGATCTTCTTACATTAATTTTTCAGTGTTTAATATTAATTCCCAACTGATAATTAGTTTTAAGTAATTTGCTTATATTATGCGTGGCTTAGGGCTCTGAGTTCGAAGCCCGAAATCGTAAAAATATGTTAATTATTTAGTGGACTTATAAAAGATCGAGCGACTATACAAACGGTAGGAGAATTCATATATTGAGCTGTAATACATGTTATTACCTTAGTTGATGTTCATGCGTCGACAAGTTAACATCGATTTCGAAGAATTCTCTCGCCTAATAGTGAAGATGAATTGTGAATACGAAGGCCTGTCATTGACCTCATCGAACATAGAGACGCGACATGCATCATCGTTGTTTGATTGCCGACTGTGTCGATTCTGCGATCGAATTTTTCATTCGGTCAAAATTCTCGTCGACAT
This sequence comes from Clitarchus hookeri, assembly GCA_002778355.1. NCBI lineage: Eukaryota > Metazoa > Arthropoda > Insecta > Phasmatodea > Phasmatidae > Clitarchus > Clitarchus hookeri. The sequence continues at coordinate 1,358,332 of NQII01000090.1, forward strand.
GAAAGAATAACCTGTACGAAGAGTACTTTTTGCATGATTACGAATTACGAAAATGGACACACACAGATTATGCAAGATGATACATTGAAGAACCACTTCAAGAACTGCAACGATTCGTCTACTGGGAGCCAGCAAATTATGTCAATACCCCCTGATACATCGGTGGGTACTAATTCGTTAGGCGATTGTAACGAGGCAGTTAGTGCTAAAGATGGAATGTAAAATCCATGAACTTCAAAATGAACGGTCTTTGGCTTTATATACTGATGATGACCACGCGACTCCTTCAAAGAAAAGTATACTTGATATTGAACATGAAACAGGAGGTGAAGACGATCATGAAGATAGCATTGATGAAAACGACTATGACGACAGTGTTGGTGAAGACGATGATGATTCTCTTGACATCCCCACACATTTCACCAACGTGTTTTCTTCGACAAGTGACATGAACAAGAGAGAAGGCGTCAAGAACGCTCATTACATATTTTCCGAAGACCCCAATGAACTTCTTGATAGACTCAGATATTTCACTGAAATTCAAAAAAGCAGGGAACACTCACGCATTGTTGAAATATCTTGAATAATTAGAGAACTGAAAGATAGGGATTATATTGCATGATGTGATGAATCGCCCTCTTATTAATTTGTAATTGCAAAAAAAAAAAAAATTATTATTATTAAGTAATTTCTTTTTCTTTAGTTTTGTGTTGAAACATATCATCCCTCACAACTGAGAAAGTGGTGCTATGAGCACTTAGCTATTACGGTAAAGATCCTCATACAGAATATTAAGGAAGACTGAACGGACAAAAAATGCAAGAATAGTGGACTGCATACAAAACGTTAAGTCTATTGCCATGTACTAATTTTGTAGTGAGTTGGGGATATTTTTTAATATGTATGGATGTGGTCAGAGGGCAAAGCCATAGATTTAATATGGATTGATGATTGATTGAACTATTGGATGAAAGTGTTGATAGAAATATTAAAAGTTTGATGCAAAGATTGCGAAACAATGATGTAAAGATTCCGAAAGATTTATGGGAAGATGGAAAGATTGATGGAATGATTGAAACATTAGTGAGGATTGGCGAAGATTGTGGAACTGATTGCGGAGCTGATTGCGGAGCTGAATGCGGTGCATGCGGTGCTGATTAGTAAGGATTGCGAAAGATTGAAAGATTGTGAAGCATGTGGAGAAATTGTGGAGCGGATTGTGGAACAGATTGTGGAGTGGATTGATTGAAAGATTGCGACATTGATCTATAGATCGCGAAAGATTGATGGGGAGATTGAAAGATTGATGGAAAGATTGCGATAGATTGACGGAAACATTGCGAAAGATTGATGTAATGATTGCTAAAGATTGTTGGTAAGATTACTGAGGAGGACGATTGTGGAAGATTTTGGAAGATTGATTGAATGATTGGAAGATTAATAGATTGATCCATATATCGATGGAATCATTGGACGATTAAAGGATTAATGTTCAAGGAGACCATGCGAGATAAGACTGTTTATCACCCTCGTACATTCCACGTGTCAAGGGACTAGCACTATTGGTATTTCAATTAAGGCCATAAATGTATATAGAACTGTTTTAGATTCCGATCCATACAGTGATTATTATATGACTTGGCAGGTTGTTGCTACTAATATGATGGACTTCGTTTAGTTACATGTACATACATTTAAAAGTCTGAGCAGCATAATTATACCTTCAAAACATTCGAGGCAGTGAATAATTTGCAGATTCTGGCATCGTGTATTAATCAGTCTTCAAGAGAGGCGACTGGAAATATAGTAATGGAATTAGAGAATTTAGCATGTTTCCTTACTACCCTACTAATAATTTCTGCAGAATGTAAAAAATTAATAAATAATTTCGAAATAAAAATATTTTTTAAATTGTAGAATAAATACAGAATTTACGATTTGACATATCCTATATTTTTTAAACCAATATGGCTACCAGAAACAAGCATATTCTTGAAGAATTAGTCGGTGTAACTGCCGAGCACCTTCGGATGAGATAGACATCTTAAGTCGCCAGCTTCCGAGAACCCCCTGAGTCGAGCCGAATATTGCCGAGCTCGTCAGAGTCAGGCCGAAGACCACCAGTCACAGCCACACAGCTCCCATTTAAAATACATTGAAACAGACTCACCATAATCATACTACTATAGAAATATAATTTCCAACTTCCTTTTGGAAAAAAGCTTATTTCTACACATTATTACTGGAATATGTATTACAGCACAATGATCGAACATTAAAGAATGAACAATTTGATTAATTTGATTAATTTGATGATATTTTCCATTTTCTTCAAAACGAACGATTACGAAATCCAGTCAGCCACTAATGACCTTGCTTTCGATGAAACATTAAGCCCAACTACCTACCTGCTTACCTAAATACCTACAAAATACAGCACTATCAAATAGTACAATTTTAAATTGATATTCAAATAAACATTATTTACATGTTAACATTGAGAAAGCGGTTTTATTCTATACATTTTTAAGAATTTAATCGTATATGAATTTCAGATTTTATGTGTACACACACATTTATGGCAATTACCGTATTTAGTTTATTTTGACAACTTGTCACAACATTTTCAGTTTTTAATAATTTTTTTTATCTTTGGCATAATATTTATTGTTATATTGGCTTTCTTGCCAGATGAACCTACAAAAAATTACTACTGGATGAAGATACTATATAACCAGTTTTACAATAAATAGTATTATAACTGATAAAACCAAATAAGAATCTTAAAAGACTATTCATTTTATATGTTTACTGGAATTAACATTTATTTATGAATTTACTGTGACAAAAAATAATTTATAAATATTTCGGTTCTCTTGGGGATTTTAAAAAAATAATACCTCGAGGTAATTTCGGGGTTATCAATAGTTTTGACTATATTCATGAACTTTGAAATTTCAATTATTGAAAATAGGAAATTTATTAAATTTTCTGTCACATAAATTGTTGCATATTTAAGAAAATTTGCATTAGAATATCATATACATAATCTTTATTTTTAATAGAAATAATCATATTTAGTTATATAAAATCCATCGCCTAAAGTGTTTTTCTAATAATATTTATTATTATAAATAATTTTTTTATTTTAGTTCCATTTATGGAAGTGTTTGCCTGTCAAAACTTTCCATGCATTTAAAACTAATTTAATATATTATTTTTAAAATTTTCAATTAACTATAAGTATATAATAATTAATATAAAAAGTTGCATATATGTTTATTCACATAAAAGGATAAAAATTATAATTGGTTAAAAATGTATTACAATTATTTTTATAGAAAAGATTTTAAATTATTAATTACTGACATGAAACTGATTATGTGAGACAAAAAGCTATCTTTAATTCATGAATTACAAAACATTAGGGGGAAAAAGTCGAAATAGTTACTCAAGAAAAAAAAATAGCGATTTAAGTTCAGGTTCCAGAATAAAATTATATTATTCCCAAAAAAAACAGCATCTAAAAAACCTAAATCTGTTAAAAAAAATAGCAAATATACGCTTATTAGGAAAAAATATTAGGAATTAAATCATTAATAATGTATGTGAAAATAAATAAATTTTGACTTCTTAGTGAGGAGTTGAAAAAATTTACAGGTGTCTAGGAAAAACCGAAGAAACGTAGAAAAATATTTTCGACTAAAGCGAAGAGAAAAATATAGAGAAAAATGAAAGGAATGTCGGTGAAAAGGAAGAATGGAACCAAGTTACAGTTGAAATTAATGTTGTCCATAGTGGCTCATACAAATCATATGCATAACCTTAAAATTAATGAAATTAAAAATATATGGTTTAAAGGAAAATTGCCGAAAATAAATTATATTGGATATACCAATGTTTGGATGCTAATAATATAAATGTTCAAAATTAAGATTTTAAGTTTAACTGAATCTAAAATAAATAAAAAGGATTATATTAAAAATAATTTTATTACTAGAGATTTTAATAATATTATTGAAATACAAAGGTAGTTTTCAGAAAAAAATATCCAAATAAAAATGTTTTGAAAATATAATTTACTTATTTTAAACATAATTACATATATATATATATATATATATAAATTAAAAACCACCCAGGTAAACCGCTTTTCCAATTTTCCCCAAAAATCAGGGAGGAATTAAGAATATAATTATTTGCAGTAAATTAGAAATAAATACATATGAATGTGTGAGAAGATGTTCGAAATTATATTGATCTATTGTATTTTATGATGAAGATTACGCCAGAAATGTAATTGCCATTCAAAGTAAATTTTAGCATAATGAATACTTTAAGTGACAAATTGACTGATTTTGTTGTTAATAATCCAAAAGTAATTTCACATTTAATTAGTTTTTCTAATGTTATTCCACGTTCATTTTGGAATAAGGAACACCTTAGAAGAAAACTAATATATTGGGCATTAAATAATTTACATTTACCTAAAATTTATCATTCTAGAATTAAATATTGTGTAATTTTTTTAAATGAAATTAATGATTATACCAGGAGATAAAGGAGTTAATAAATTAGATAATGCTCCTAAAAAATATAACTTTTTTTTAGATATTATAAACAATTATTATTGAGACATGAAGCAGATAAATATACTATAAAAATATAGCAATATAAATTATATTATTTAAATACACCCTAATTTATGAAAAACTGTATATATGGATATATACATATATATATATATATATTTATATGAAGCAAAAGTCAACCTGTTGCTTCAAAAATGTTTATGAAAAGAAAATTAGGATGTGGTTTAAATGTTTTCATTACATTAAATAATACATATTAAAAACAATCCTGCACAGGGATTTAGTATATTAATAAGAACTGTAACATTTAATATTATTAATTATTTGCTTACATAGTTAGAAATATATAAATATTTAAACATCTGAGAAGAAAAAAATTATAAGAAAACACACTTTTCATATTATCAATAACATTACCTTGCTAGAAAAATATATGTACAGAAAAATAAGTATACTGTATAGTAAAAAAAAGTGAATTTTTACCACTTTTACTCACGATTTTGGGTGAATTAGTTTTAATAGCCTGCCGTGCAAGTTCAACAGGCAATTCGGTCGAACAAATGTAAGGCATAAATAATTAGAAAAATAAAATATATATAAATAAGCAATGAAAGGTAATGGCATAGTTGTTAAAAATAAACGGTACACCTGAAAATATAATTTAATTACAGACTTTTTAAACATTGAATATGTAACATATATTAAAAATTAAAATAAATTTAAAGGCTTTTATGTTTGATGATATGCCAATAAAATAAATAAAAACGAATGCATTGTTGTAAATTTAACTCTCTCTTAAAATCCTAAAAGTTACTTTTTGTGGTATTAAAAAAATTTTAATATATATTTATATAATTTTTGTTCTTTTAGTAGTAATATGCACAAATAATTAATTCATACTTGTTAACAACAAAGTTAATAATAATGATGATAATTCTATATTTAGGAAGTTTTGGTGCCATGGGATAAGGTATGGGATTCAGCATTCATCTACATCTTGGATGTTGTCTGACGTCACAGCAGCAAGCAGCTAGGATCGCGCTCGGCCGCCATCTAGTGATATCACGACGTAAACATTTCTAATGTTACCCCAAAATACCTGTCATAAATCTGGAAAATGTTCGTATTGAGTTCTTTGGTTATTGTTCTCCACGCAGTTGCTCAAATCAGCTAGTAAAATCCAAGACTCACCGAAGTGAGTAAAAAAAAATTTCAAACCAGAAAGTTGGATTCAAGGCTCCTTGATGTGTGAGCCCAGCTCTGTGGATATTGTTGGACAACAGTCATGATTGTTTACATTATCGACCAAACTGACATACTGGATGATGACACTCGTTTCCCAAGATTGACGTTTGACCTTGACCCCAAAAATTTAGAAAAATTGTAAATAAAAAATCTTCAGATATTCGAACAAATTAAAAGAATTCTAAATATTTAAATACATAATAATTTCATATAACTTATAATTTTCAAAAAGTAACTGATTCAAATATTGTTAAAATAATGAATTGTTTGTGAGATTTTATAAACAAATTTTAAATTGGGAAACTTCTGAAATTTTGGAAAAATTCAATTATATTTAAGACATACATGCTGGAGGCCCATGATACCATTATTTTAAAGATGCTGAAGTTCACATCCTCCCTGTTCAGCGATTGAAGCCACCACTATATATATTTGGCTATTTAGTCGCCCCCAAACAAACTACCCTCCCTCACCAATTAGTCTCTTATGATCCACCAATTCACTTACTTGCAATTAAATCCCTTTACCACCACCCACTGTGACAGCATTTGCTAATTAGAGTGTGCTCCTTACTCATGTTTTTATTATTGACCATCAGAGCACAGCCATGTAACCCATGCCAAATATGTCAGCTAAAATGTGCTGATAAGACTTGTTTAAGGCATCTGCTACTAGAGCACGTCCATGCCACCTACGTGTTAAACATTTATAAATATATTTTTGATATCTTTTTTAATAAAATTTGTTAAATCCGTAATTTAATTAAAAAGTTAATGTAACAGGAAGGGAAGATTCTTTTGTATTTTAAACTAATGACAAAACTATATAGGGGAACTGATGGAGACGAAAATAATTGCTCAATTTTTAACCTTTTTTTATACCAGTTAAATATTAAATCAGTATATTTTCTATATAAAAAAATGATTATCATCCAAATAATGTTTTTGTTCACATCGACATTGTACAAGTACTATTTTGGAAGTTTGCTGAATTCTCTCTTTCATTTACTATGTGCATATTAATGTACTATTAAATATATATAAATTTTATTATTTTTAATTTAATAAGAAACAAAGATATAGGATGTGACCTATTATTGGACATGTTACTTCGAGGCAAATTAATTTATGTTATTAGATCATGCCACTTACTGACACTATCATCTTCACTCTTACAACAGAATAGTTTTTATGTATACATAGTAAATTTTAAGGATTTTTATAAATTCAGTATATAGAGTACTTACTACATTTACAGTCTTCTCTTTTCTAGTCGAATTCTTTCACAATATCAGGATCTGCAAATCATTCATTCTCTCGCCTGCTCTTAACTTGATCGATTGCAATAGAGACATAATTATGCCACTAGAAGTTTAAAAAAGTAATTATGGTATTTATATCTGACCTCACCAAGGACATCATAAAAGTAGTTACCACCATGCCTGAAGACATATACGCATATTATATGCCAGCGTATACTTTTTGTAGGCATATGTGACTAAATTTCACGAACGATTCGAATCCTATATTTAGACCGATCCCGGGAATCTATTTAAGGTACATTAAGTCAAACTTGAAAGGTATAGTTGGTTATAATGTACAAAACATTATGATAATACCATTAAATCTTTAATGTAGCAGGTCAGCACAAGACCAATCAGCGTGATATAGCACACTATGATATAGGTACTCTCATAAGCATAGTTTGCCACTATTTTCTAACCACTGGTGATATAGCCACCAAACTCAATTCGTAGGTAACATTACAGACTCTGATTTAATGTTTTAGGTGAGATGTATGTCTGTAGCATACTTAGTGTAACACATTGTCAGTTAGGTGAAACTACTTCATCTTTTATAATAACCATAGTGACCATGGCAAATATCAAAGATATAACAAATACGTCAACACATAGTCAGGTTATGGACCTACAAGCAAGATCACCCGATAATACGAACTGACATCGAGACCGACTATACCTACTTACTTGACCGACCGAACATACCAATAAACAATAATATCCAGACCATCCAGCCAACAATATCGACCAAACTGTCCAGACCAACTGACCAACACGACCGACCATCCATACAAAGTGACTAGACCAAGTGATCATACTATCTTACTAGAACGACCGAGCATACCAACCAACAATACTGGTTAATCCATCCAAACATCAAGATCATCCAGACTGTCGAGACCAAATTACAAAAAAGACAGATCATCCAAACCAGCTGACCAACAAGACCGACTGTCCAAACCAACTGACTAACAAGACAAATAATCAAAACAAACCGACGAACAAGACCGACCGGTCAGACGAACTGCCATCATCACCAACCTAACTACAAAAACCGACCAAAAAGTCCAACGAGATGTCAAACATTCTTCAGAAAATAAGTTGCTCAATATATTCCTCTTTCCAACCACTGCTCAAAACATTCCTCAGTCAAGCCATTCTCCAAAATACTCCTCAGTCCATTCATTGTTCAAACTGTTCCTCAATCAATTCATGTTCAAAACCTTTCTCAAATAAATCTAACATTTCTCAACTTCACCAAAAATTCCTAAGTCTGTTCATTAGTCAAACAAAAATCAGTCGACTTTAAATGGCCCCAGAAAGATGTAGCACTTGGGACTTAATCATAGTCTTCCTTGCGCACTTGTTCATACAATATTTATGTAAAACATGCTTTTCAACCAATCGCACACACCGCTAAATTAATGAATCTCTCCGAAGCAGGAAGGGTTGGTACAAAAACTTAAACACAATGCTATGTATACTTAAGCTAATATTTTTGCTTATATGTCATACACTTAGGCTTTGCATTCCTCAGAGGTTTGCAGTTAATGGACATTACCAACTGGTCTCATTTGATATAAACCCTGTTTTTCATTTGGGTCTTCGAGAAATATGTAGCCAATGTTCATGTCGTTTTGTGGTTTCTTCATAATTGGTCGCAGAAATTTTTTTAAAGAAATGCACGGGAATGTAGTGAAAATAACCATCATCTTATGATTCGTGTTCATCATCAAAACTGTCTTCAACATCACATTCTCTGTTTCTTTGTCAGCGTAGGCATCACTGAGTTTCCTTTTCTTGGCAATTGGGGTGTTGCGGGCGACATTAGTTTTCATAGATACTGTTCCTGCACTATTTTTTGAAGCGCATCCATTTTAAGTGCCATTTTGGCAAGTGTATATTTTGCACAATCCACTTGTACTGCACACTTTACGTCGCTTGTAATGTCTGTACTAGAATCCTCGTCTTCTACAAATGTATTATCAAGCGAAGTAGCAGGAGGTAGCGACGGCAACACATGCTGTTTCTCGGTGGGTGAAGGAACACTACCTTTGCAGGTCTTGCTGTGTCTATTTAAGTTATTACTTAGAGTGAACCACCTAGAAGTTATCGCAGCTTAAATACCATGAGATAGTTACTTTAAACATTTTAAAATTTCCATGTCGCTGCTCATTGCAGCCGAATGCATAAGCATTGTTTCAGAACCAGCACTGTCAGCGATCTGACGATTAAAGTGGTAGCTTTCACTCTATATTCATCGCAGTCAGTCGTGAACCTTTGTATGAACGAAAATTCATGAGTATTAGGAGAGAGAGATTTTCCAAATCGATGATTTCATCTAAACTTCTAAAAGTGGAATGAGCTATTACTGACTTCAACAGCTATGTATGCATGCATCCAGTATGGAATTTCACATTGACATCATAAAAATGTCCTGCTCTCCAAAAGCCACAAGGCAAAGTAGGTTTAACGTCTTCTCATATGATTCGCAAGTCATCTGAGCAGAATCACTCTAATTTATTTACGCTTTTTTTGTAGAGCACATGCATCAACCGAGACAAGTGACGTATTTTCAACAACCCTCGTATTATAAATTCCCCGTTTTGCAGTTATCACATACATTCCAGCACAGCCAATGTCATTTTATCAAGTTACTTCGCCTTCACTAATGAAGGGTACGAATGCAATTTATAAAAATGCACAAGTAGAGAGGTTATGGGGACTTAAGCACATCGGTACCTGGGACCGAAGCGTCGGAGCTGTTCGTACTCTGTCATTCCGGTCGGCTGGCCGCCATCTTGGACCTAGGTGATCTTGACCCTGACCTTGTCCCTGGTGACCTTTGACCTTGCAAACCCAGAAAATCCAAACGGGACGAGTTACCGTACCTGCCGAAAGAATTTCTCCTGGTCTACGCACCTTACGAAATTTCGACTGTATTTAAGTATTTCCCGGCCCACCTGAAGCAGGACGAAGACATACGGGACTGCCTCCCGTGCAAGGGGTGTTTCGAGGGCTACACCACCTCGGTTCCCAACATGCTGCATCGCAAGGGTTGGTGCAAGGCCCGCCGAGCAACCCTCGCCATGTCCATCACGGGTGATACTGTTAGCAGTGGCATCAATCATGTTTCCCACATGCGCGAAAATACAGGTGTGACCCCTGCCGGGAACTGAATCTAGCTCGCCTTGATGGGAGGCGTGCGCTTTGGTAGCTCTGCAACTACTGTCGAGAGGATGGTGTGAAGTATTGAGCGTGTCCGGTCCTGTGTCGGTGCCAAATAATCTTTTTAAGAATGGGTGCCTTATCTCAACCGCAATGTTTCGTTGTTCTCTGGGATGGTGATTATCGCAGTGTTCACATAACAGTTTCTATATATTTATGCATCGCGAATAGGGCTTGCATTTTTTCTGCAGCATTTTTAATGGAATAAAGGATTACTTTATCTCTGGTGAAGGACTGAGTTGCGATGTTGAGACATTTTACTTGTGTAAAAATGGGCTCGTTTTCACCCTATAGCGCAAGGCATTATTAAAAAAACATGAGGATGTGCCTGAACGTAGTTCAAAGCCAATTTGATGCATATTTGCAATCATATATTCATGATCTGATCGTGATCTCTGTTATAACCGACAGTAAGGTTTTCATATTAGATTTTTTTTTCGTAAATATTCAAAGTGATGTTTTTCCATCGTGCTTGGTATCGACGGCAGTAATATTTCAACGATTATTTTCCGAGTCGATAGACATCAGGGTTCTTGGAGGCTATTTTTGCATGACATGCTCCCCCGTAAATACCTCTGCTAATCACAGTCGAAGCGACGCTGCTCGCTGTGTGTTGTGAGAATACTCCGAACATATAACGGGCAATAGTGAATCATATCTAAATGATTTTTCCTAAGTTTCTTAAGCGTATTTGAGATTTTGTTCTGGCTCGAAGAAATGCGAAAAAAAGAGGGGCAATGTATACGATAATGAAGACAGCGTTGACTCTGAAAACAGTTGCGATTTTTTTGACGTCTTCACACTACTCCTCGCCGGCTCTGCTGAAAAAAAGTGTTATGAATAATGCACAAGACGACAAGAACACCGACGGCATATTTCCTGAATACCCATAATGATCTTGTTGATGGCATCGGACGTTTGATTGCCCTGCACAGTAAGGAGATATCTTTAATCATCGGTGAACTTAAGGCAAGGGAGTACATCGAATGAAACCATTGTGTACTATCCATCATCTGAAAACATCAGGGAAATGCAAATATTAAATGCATGGAAAAAGTAGGATAATACATTTATGTGTTCTTAGTAGTACAATTTTAATTTATTTTACCTTACCCTATTGCTTTTCTGAAAATTTATTATTTCAGTGATGTATAAAATCGAATGCAAGGGTCTGTTTTAAAGAAACATTGAAGGAGAAATTGCGTTTTGGGGAATGAATATGGTTCAATATGAATTATTAAGTATTTCTCGGTCTGTTTAAGTCGGCTGAGTTTTCTTTAACAAACAAACGAACTGAGGGAGGTATGATTTTGAGGAATGAAAGGGTGAAAATCTGGAAACGACCCTGCCGGGAATCGAAATTGTCTCTTCATGTTGGGGGGAAGAGGCCGAGTGAAGAATGGATTTGTGTTGAGGTGGACCTCCTGTACGAAAATGTGTGTACAAAAGAAAGGATGTTGTACGCGTACTCGTGATGGGAAACGAGAGCTCTAGCCACTGCAGTTCCCCTGTTTTGTGACACCGTGTAAGAGGTCATCGTTGCAAAATGGGCCTGGGTGCCGCTTTCTATGGGGAGCCTTAAGTGATGTGTCAAAATCTTCATAAATTCGCAGTTTAGAGTAGGCATTATGACCTGAGTAATCTCTCCTGCAGCCTGATACTTTTTAAATTTTGCATGAGTAATAAACCTCATGTGCTTAAGCATGAGTGTTTTAAATATTTTTTTTGTGAATCTATTGCCTATTTATTTGCATTATACGAGATTTTATATCTTCATGGCATCACGACGGTCTGATAGAGCGGAAGTATGCTAGCAAGCAACATAACTTTTTCTGGGCATGGTGGAGGTTCACAAAGTTTGTCGCAAAAATGAACACTGATAATGGGTGATTTATCTCTCGTTTCTGACATTTCGAAAATTTATCGTTCGTCTGTTTGTGTGGTACATTGGCATGCCTGGGCTGAAACATTGCCAACATGCCTATGTATCTTTGCAAGTTCACAAAGAACTGGGGACTATTTTAGAATCTGTATTTAGCTATGATATTATAATGCGTATTCTGTAATTTAAAAAACAATTGAATTAGGGAACTGGATTAATTTTTTTATTAATTTTTGAAATTGTCAGGTTTTGGTGTGTGAACATAGGCGTTTCCTCTGAAGGTTCAAAATTAATATAAATTAAAATACTAAATTTTTTTTCACCTCGAAATATAGCTTAGATTCGGAAATATAAATATGTATCACTATTCGGGGCATGAAGTGTATTATCATAAGTTCGTTACTGAACATATTTTTTCCCCCTATTTCTGTAATGGGTGACCTGTTTTCTTACCTCAATTTGGTTTCACACGCGCCTGTGTGTGTGTATACAGGTTGAGTATAAAAGAATACCCCAATTTTGAAGGTCTATAATATCAAAACCAAATAACCTACAACCTTGGTTAACCAATCGAATGAACCGTGGAACTGTGAAGTTTGTTTGCCATATATTCATAAATGTTCAATATGAACACCGCGAGCGGCCCGAACGACATCTATGCGATAATCAAACTCGTTCCACACGCTTGTCAACATGTCCAGTGTTACGGTTTGGATGGCGTCCGTTATTCTCGTTTTGAGGTCGTCGATGTTAGCCGGCAATGGTGGACGAAACAGGTGATCCTTTATGTACCCCCATATAAACAAATTGCACGTGGTAAGATCCGGACTTCTTGGGGGCCAGTGATGAAGAGCCTGGTCACCAGCTGCTCCTTGACGAATCCAGCTTTGCTGCAACATCTCGTTCAGGTATCCGCGAACAGCTAGGTGCCAGTGGGGTGGCGCACCATCCTGCTGGAAAATGAAGTCCCTCGCCGCTTCTTCTAACTGAGGATACAACCACTCTGTAAGCATGTCCAAATAAAGGATTCCAGTAACATTGGGCTCGTGAAAAAAGAAAGGGCCGAAAACAGTGTCTTTGGAGACAGCGCAAAGCACGTTTACTTTGGGGAAAGCGCGCTCGTGTTCGGTGTTTTCACGTGGAAGCTCCTGACCCCATATCCGCACGTTGTGCTGGTTCACCTTACCATTTGTATGGAACGTCGCTTCATCGCTGAAAACCAGCTTAGACATGAAGGAATCGCCTACCTCTTTCTGGATACATAAAAGAAACATCAGACCATCCCCTTCACATTGACGTGTCGAATGCAAGCTCGCTTCCCCCTCATCACCTCAAACCGAGAGTTGCGAACACCATTCAAAGCGTAACACCGGATATGCTGACAAAAGCGTGGAACGAGTTTGATAATCGCGTAGATGTCGTTCGGGCCGCTCAGGGTTGGCACGTTGAACTTTTATGAATGCATGGTAAACAAACTTCATGGTTCTACAGTTCATTTCATTGGTCAATAAAGGTTGTTATTTGTTTTGTTTTGATATTATAGACCTTCGAAGTAGGGGTATTCTCTTATACTCATTGTGTATAATTCAGAGTATGAAAGAAGGGTCGTATTCCCTTACCTCTGCAATGCGCAAAATACGGAGACGAGTTATTCTGTCAGCTGGATGGAGGCGCAGCTGTGTACATTATACATCATTCTACTTCCGGCTGATCTCGCGATCAACTATATGTGGCCTGGAGAAAAAAATGCTTCGTGCAATGACGTCAGGTTGGTGCGAATATCTGGCAGGAACGTGCCGCAAAATATGTTAAAAAGCTAAAATATCTTCAACGGTTTTATAATTAATGTAGGCGTCTGAATAAAAGATGCATTTGTATGGTTTTCAGTATAGTTAAGCTTCGTTACGTACACAATATCAAAATATTTAATAACGCAAAGTAAGGTTAAGGTATCCGAAGATAGTTTATATGCAGCGCATTGTCCACCTGCATTATCAAGCAATATAGAAAGAAGCGCGCGGTTGTTGTTCCGTTACATTGGACACACAAGAATGTACATATTTAAATACGGGATAATACCACACGAGTTTTCTAGCAGTTGCATTGTTGCAGGCAAATAAACATGGCCCATTTTACTTTAAAATATTACGTAACTTTGGAAGTTTAGATGTTTGGTGTGTGACTGTTTTATGTTTGTTGGAAAGTTTGGGTAAGCCTGCGTGCATTAATTAGCGTCTGCGTAGAACTAAATACATGTTTCTCCCTCTTGCGAAAACGTGACTGGTAACATGGCTGATTACACAAAATTGGCGGAGATGCGTACAAAAATAATTAATTAATATCAGATGTTACACAATCAGTGACTTTGGTGACAATTACACTCCAGAATAATTGCTGGTAAGTGAAACTACTGAGGTTTATGGGTTTCTTCTGAATAAAAACTTGAGATTTATAGTTTAAATGTTTTATTCACTACACCATAACAGCAAGAAAGAGACAATTATACTACAAGACGCCATTTTACAATGGCGCCGCCTAGTGACAGTTATACGAACAACACATGTGACAATTATGCCAACTAAGCCATTTGTTTTCAAACAATGCAAAATGTTAAACTTTTATATTTAATACTTCCACTAAAATTTAACATCACTTGTTAAAAAAAAAACATAACTTGCAATACAAAAAATGATTTCTCAGATATGCAAAAGAGTGAGTGGGCAAGGTCTTAGTTAACATGTCTGCCAATTGATTTTTACTTGATACATACTCGATTTTTATTAAGCCCAGCTCAACCTTTTCCCATAAAAAATTATATTTGACATCTATATGCTTTGTTCTCTTATGATAAGCAGGGTTGTTAATTAGATTAATAGCACTCTGATTATCAACACATAGTGTAATACATTTATAATTCCCACCTAACTCTGGCAATAATTGTTTCAACCACAGTATTTATTTTGCCGCTTCACAAGCAGATACAAACTCTGCTTCAGTAGTGGAGAGAGCAATGGTCTTTTGTTTTGACTGCACCAAGTGATTGGTCCTCTATTCATTTGAAAAATGTAACCTGTAGTAGACTTATAGATATCAAAATCCCCTGCAATGTCTGAATCTGAAAATCCTATGAGATCACTGCTTTCTCCATATTTATACAATAATCTTTAGTATCAATTAAGTATCTTATTACATGTATAACAGCATTTATATGCTGTTGACTAGGGTTATTAACATATCTGCTCAAAACATTCACAGCAAATCATATATCATACCTTGAAACGGAACACAAAAATAACAATGACCCGATAGCTTCTCTGTATGGAAAATTCGGAACTTTTTCATCTACATTCTTTGTGATAATAACATTTATGTCTGCTGAAGTACTTGCAGGGTTTTGATTATGCATATAAAACTTTTTAATTACTTACTTGTTGTAATTACTTTGACATGCATATACAATTATTTAATCTCTCTATTTCCATGTCAAAAAAACATGTTAAATTTAATTCTTTAATTTTAAATTCTTGTTTTAAATAATCAACTATATCTTTAATAACTTTTTTACTCTCAGATAATACCAGTGCATCGTCAACATAAATTATTAAGAACACTCTAACACCTTAAAAAAATTCTATATATAAACAGTTTTCAGCCTAAGATTGTATGAAACCATATTTCTTTAAAACATCACTAAACCTTTTGTTCCAACACCTAGATGCCTGTTTTAATCCATACGGTGACATATTTGATTTCAAAATATAATTACTATTAACCTGCACACTTTCATACCTGGTGGTTGGAGAGAATATCTCTTGATAGTCAACCCCTTTTACTTGACTAAAACCACGTGCACACAGAAGAGCTTTACAACGTACAACCTGGCCATTCTCGTCCTTCTTAATAGCAAAAACCCACTTAGAAGTAAGTGTTCTCTAACCTAAAATGTCAAATGTAAACCAAGTTTAATTTTCTTCTAGCGCCATCAGCTCTTCTTGTATGGCCTTGGACCATTCCTCCTTGTGTGAACATCTCATTGCTTCTTCATGTGTTTGTGGCAACGAGAACTCAATAAGATTTGCCTCAAAATTTCTGTTTCTTCGTGGTCTTAAATTATGAGACTATTCTATATCCTCTATTTATTGAGATGGCTCATGGGGAAGATCATCACTGTTACAACTGTGCATGTTGTCTTCATTCTCTGTTGATGGACTTTCTATCGGTGTGACATCTTCTTTTCTCACTTCGGATTTAAGGTTAGTTTCATAATTTATGTTTTCTAAATTTTCGTTTCCTTCATCGAAAACATATATTTGGGCTATATTCTTTCTAATCTCTGGAACTTGAACTTCATTAAAAATGACATTAATCAATACTTTAATTTTTTTGTATTTATATTATACATTCTGTAATTAGTAGTATCATAACCAATCAGTATCATTTTCTCACTCTTATTATCTAAGTTTGTTCTTAACTGGTCAGGAATATGAACATACCCAGCACTACCAAACACTTTCACATGACCCAACTGAGGTTTTATTCCATTCCAGAACTCAAAAGGTGTCATGTTAGGGGTCTGGCTTGAGGATATTAAATTCAATATATAAACTGCACAGTTCACAACCTCAGCCCACAAATTCAATGGAACATCTCTGGTATACAGCATAGAGTGAGCACTCTCCACAATAGTGCGCAGTTCTCTCTCAGCCCGTCCGCTTTTGTTCGGGGGTGTATGGAGTTGTACACTCCTGAATTATGCCTTCTTCTTCTCCATAAAGTCCTTGAAAGCCTTGGTTATATATTCTCTTCCATTGTCTGTATGAAAGACCTTTACATTGTGGGTATACTTGTTTCTGACCATGGCATTATATTTCATGAAAAAATCCTATACATCACATTTGTGTTTCATAAAATATACATGCCTGTAACTTGTAGCAGCATCTTTGAACAATAGAGAATACCTCAGATCATGAACTGATATGCCACTCATAGGCCCGCAGACATCGCTGTATACTAAGTCACCTGGCTGTAGTTCTCCTCGCACTGATTTGTGAAATGGAAAACGACACTGTATTCGATATGCACATGCTTCGCAAATAAAATTACTTTTATTGTCTGCAACTTTTAAACCTTCAACAACACTATTAACACTCATGTTCTTTATTTGTTTAAGTTTGATATGCCCTAGTCTCTCGTACCACTTTTAATGTCACTTTGATTGCTTTGAACCATATAACAAATGTCTGGAACTACTATTTAAATTTTTAGTATATATAAGTTTTTTTCTGCGATTAATGCACTCATTACCACTTTATATTCTTTGTATATTAAATCATTTGCGTAGTTCTTGATAATAGTGTACCATTTTCGAGAGATTACTCCTTCAGAAAACAGGTTTCGTCTTAATCTAGGGACATACAAAACTTCTTGTAGTTTGCTGTACTCCCACTGTTCATCAACCCATCTGCAAATCATAACTTTTTCAATACCGCACACTTCTAGAGACTGTTTGTTTCCTAATGACAATGACTTTTGTTTGCAATCCACAAGTTCTTCAAAATAATCTTTTCTGAATGTAATGTGCGCAGATGCACCGCTGTCCAAAATCCAGGGTTTCTCTTCAACTACACTCAAGTTGGTTTCTACATTAAACACCAACATTGTCTCATCTTTTAATGGTTTCCTGGTTGCTTTCTTTGGAGCACGACAATCTTTAGCAAAATACCCACGCTTCCCACAATTATAAGATTCAAAACGATGTTTAGAAGTTTTGTTTTGATTTGAGCTACTGCCACTCGCATTGTGTTTCTTTTGTTTTGTATTTGCTACAAGAAGGGCAGTTTCTTGTTCTTCCTCACATGCAATACTTGCCTCTTCATCCAACAAACGTGCAGTTAAATTTATAAGGGTCTGCTTTTTAGGATCCAATAACATCCATGCTTGACGCAACGGCCTGTATTTGCCAGGTAAAGTTCCTAGGATTTTTGTAATGATGGCCAATTAGCTGACACTTTCACCACTATCTCTTTGCTGTTGATCCAGGTTTTCTACCTTCGAGATGTGTTGTGCTTCACTGTCACTTAAATACATTTTATACTGGTAAAACCTTTCATGAATCAGCATTTTATTCAATTCACTTTTCTGTTCGTATACTGATTGTAGTTTGGACATTATTTCATGAGCAGTTTCACAGTTTTTTATCAGTGTTATTTGCTTGAGATCCATTGAAGATGTAATAATGAACATTGCCATGCCATCATGTTTTAACCACTCACTTGGGTTTGTTTCCGGTTTGGGTATAGAAATATCGATCCCATTTGCTTTCAATGCGCATCTTATTTGGAATTTCCATTGTCGAAAATTATTTCCATCAAATTTTTCCGCATTCAAAGATCGTGATTTTTGCATTTTTGAGGTTACCGGTGCGCTATCTTTCTGACAATAAAAATAATTTTTTCTTTGCTGTTTTCTTTTGTTCTCTAAGTTCCAGAGCTATCTCGACCCATAACCTACCGAGGTTTATGGGTTTCTTCTGAATAAAAACTTGAGATTTCTAGTTTAAATGTTTTATTCCCTACACCATAACAATGATACAGCAAGAAAGACACAGTTATACTACAAGACGCCATTTTACAGTGGCGCCGCCTAGTGACAGTTATACCAACCACACAGGTGACAATTATGCCGACTAAACAATTTGTTTTCAAACAATACAAAATGTTAAACTTTTATATTTAATAGAACCTTTGCCTTTAATTTAGTGTTGCTGTAATGCAGTGTGACAAAACAAAGCAAGGAAATATGCAAATTTTGACCAAATCACTGGATGAACACAAACATGAAAATCTTCAGAAATCATAATTTATTGCACTGAAATAGTAACACTTTACAGTAGGCATGCATTCAACAGTACATTAAAAATGCATTTCAATGGTTTGCAAAAAATGGTTTTTACTGAAAAAAATTCTACTGTATGAAATAAATAGTGCGAATTTACTTTAATAAGATAAACAAAATTCAAATGAAATCAATGCTGACCTCAAAAATAATTATTAAAAAATTGTATAAACTGTTTAGTAACTTTTCTTTTCCTATTGTGTGCTCTCATACAAATGATACAAATAAACGTATTACGTGAGAAAGGGCGTAACTCATATCCAAGTAAATAGTTTCGACTTTTGAGTTAATTTAAAAGTTTCCATACCTTGCATGAGATTAACTCCTGATCCTAAACTTCTGGCCTGACCCGTGTAGAAAAACACATTGAGTCCAAAAATAAGTTAAAAATTAAAGTTTTCAGTTAAATCTCAAATTTCGTGATCAAAGTTCATGATTCTAATAACGTGAATCAAAGAATATTAACTTCCTTAACCGGTCTTACAGCTTCTCATGATGTATGCGTCTGTGGTGTCGGTGGCACCGCCAGGATCAAGAAAACTGACAATGTCTAATACTGGCGATCTGGAGACTCTTACTCTCATGCCCGCGCACAGTTAAGACAGACTATCACGCCTCTGAAACGCACCGCCTACCATTACATATAATGCAGCAGCCAAACAAATATACATCTGCAGCACGAAAATTACGCTAGACTGCGGGTTATGGTCACAGGTAAGAGAGCCAAAGGGCTTACAAAATCTCTAATATCGCCAGAAATCACAGATAAAAAGTAGCTTTACTTTATCACACATACATAACAATTACTTATATTTCATACATCTTAGGCCAATTATTATAGTAGGTGAGCTAAGTAACATTGCTTAGAGAAAATAACTTGTAACCAAATACTGACATGGTTTAAAACTTGTATTAAATAAAATAAGTAAACCCGAAAAAATTACTCGCATGTGGTTATGAATTTCATAACTCCAATACAAATTTATTTGGGTCTCCAAAACTGTGAAGTGAAAATTCTAATCAAAATACTGACCAAATAAATGTAAAAAAATAAAATGTAAACTAACTGAATTTCTGTACTGTAAACGACAGCATCCTCTGATGTTCCGAACTGAAATTCACTAGTTATGAAAGGAACAGCACCGATAAAAATTACAGCAGGCGGTAAAATGTACTATGGAGCTGTAGCAAGAGGCATTGTCAGACATTAAAAAATAATGATATGTCTACTTATCTTGAAGAAAGATGTATGTGTACATTAAGACATTAGCTGAAGCAAAATTATCACATGAAGTATAGAATCAGTAAAGAAATAAATATACATACATTATAATTGTGGACATGACAAATAGTATATAATGTCCTCACAAAGTTCTTTGAAATAAAACATAAAGCACGTAAATTAAAGTCATATTTGTATAAGCGTTTCATGCGCTCCTTTCAAAAACGAAAAGAATCCCGGTAGTTCTCAATATTCAACGCGCTGAGTTCCAGGAAGAAGGAGACGCAACTGGTGGACGAAGAGAAGTGAATCAAAGCCGTTAGTCCTCTGCCATGACGTCTGTAGTTCGACCCCGTGAACATCTGGATAGTTTCGTCTTCAATTTATGTCTTCACTGGTAATGCTTTGTAGCACAAGGAATTAGTAGCGTTCATTATTCACACAAACATCAGCAGAATTTTGCATTTAGGTAAAATTAACCTTACAGCATTATAGAGTTGTTAAATAATGCAAATACTGTTTTCAACGTTCGAAATCGTGGCGTAAGAACTGACTTGGTACGCTAATGTTTTCAGGACTATAAGTTCGTTTATTTTCATGCTAGCGTCGTTTTATGTAAATTAAACATAGTGTTCAAAGTTCACATTTATTGTTTCACTATCTTGATGCAAAACATTCATTATACTTGCTAGAGCTGTTCTCTTAATTAATTTTTTGCATGAGTGCGAGGGAAGTTTTCGGTGGTGTATAATCTGTTATAGCACATCGACCTAATAACTAGCTTCCCTCTAATTTCATATGAAGAAGTATTCTAATGCGAATTAATAGGACATTTGTGTGCAGAAACAGTATGTTCGATTGCTCTAACACGACTTCTAATATTCATTCAAACATATTTTAAATATTGATAAACAATGAAGTGTGTAAATAGATTAATGAATGAAATCTCGGGAAAAATATACAATAACACATCAATTCAAACATATTCACAAAGAAACATACACAAAACATAAAACGACTGCAAGTGAGTTAAGTAATGTAGGGTTTTACATAGGAATACATGGCGAGGTGAAGTGACGTGGCGTGTAAATAACGATGCTGTGGAGAAGAAAACAAGATGATTTTATCAAGAAAATGCCGAAAAATAAATTCGACGCCTCTCACAATGGATAAAGTATTAACAATAGAGCTGGTGAGCAGCATAATGCAGCAACGTGATCAAACATGTTAAGTGATTCGGAGTTTTGTTAAAGTAGTAAACGAACTTTTAAGATTCACAGCTATTAAAATCTTACTTGCTTACATAAGTGTTTGCCATTGTAATACATTTTTTTCCCCCACCAGGAGTAATATAAAATTCAGCGCCTTCGTCCTTCCTTCCCTTATCAGACTTACGGCATCCTCTACCACTGACATCTAGTCGTTATGGCTTTGCTGAACATCTTGCCGGAAAAACAGACGCCTGGAGCTCAGCTCAAGCTTGGAAATATACAGCAAATTGGCGATGCGACTTATAGGTACTCTACACATACTGGTGAGTAAATAACAGCTTGGCTTGATGGCAATAATACTGCTATTCAAAAGCGAAGTCGTCGCACATAATACACATAACAACCTCTCCTCAAAATAAACATATTACACCAAAGACAAGGCAATGATGATACAAGAACAAGGTTATGACTTGCCTAGTTCATAATCACAGTTCAATACTTCTCACTTTACAAAACTGTCCTGAAGCTACTAAAGCATCTTGCAACATTTTTGATGCGTAGTTAATTCCTGGATAAGCCATCAACGAGTGCTTCTAGCTTGTTAAACTGACTTTACGATTAGCTGTTGCCTGATGTTTACTGAACGGTCGAGCAGGGTTCACTATAGGGTTTTAACTGTGTAAGATTATATTTTTAGTCCAGCTTTCCATCAAATGAATAAATAATAGCAATTAGTTTTGATTATACCAGTAATAAGCAACCGTCCTTCAAACACAAGGAACAGTTTACAATAACATTCATATTTCCAGAATGAATCAATTTCATTCGTTTGATGTAGAACTAAATAGTTTCCTTCAAACTTGCTTTTCTTACTGGTTTTCTGCTGATTTTACTGCTTTCTGCTGCAATGAACAGGCGTTTCTTGACTAACTTTTTTACTTTTCTCCCGGTCTTTAAACGATTGGCACTTCAAGTTGGCGTAACACATCTCCTAGTAATTCGCTTGAGTATAGCGAAGTCTTCAAAAGGAGCCAAGCTTGTAGAACAATAATTGGTTCAATTTATCACGAACGCAAACAAGCAAATTTAACACGCCAGCTTTACTGTGCATCATTGCAGTAAATTCGTGGCATGGTTTCCAGTGTTTTATGCAATGATCCACCGGGTTACTTTGGGGGTGCCCATCAACAATTGTGGCTGTCGTGATGTTCAACTGACGTAGTCCTCTCTGCCATAAATATCCGGTAAACTGGAGTGNCCATCAACAATTGTGGCTGTCGTGATGTTCAACTGACGTAGTCCTCTCTGCCATAAATATCCGGTAAACTGGAGTGAGTAACATTATTTAAAATAATTAAAAAATCGTAAGTTTGCCAATCTTGACATAAGCCGATACAAAATTAACACATAAAATATACAATAAGTAAGGAAAGCAATAATTACACATTATATTTGTGGACATAACGAATGTCATATAACATCCTCACAAACTTCGTTGAAATAAAACATAAAGCACTTAAAACAAATACACATTTGTATATGCCCACCATGCGCGTCTTTAAAAAGTCGAATGATTCCCAGTAGTTCTCAAAACTCAACGCGCTGACTACCAGGAAGAAGGAGACTCAACAGATGGACGAAGAGGGGCGAATCTGAGCCGCTGGACCACTGCAATGTCGACTGTAGTTCTACTCTGTAAAGTTCTGGTCTGTCTCGTCTTGACTGGGAATGCGACGTGGTACAAGGAATTATTACTGTTTATCATTTACACATACTTCAGCAGAGCTTTCTCTTTAGGCGAAATATATGTTACAGGATTAGAGAGTTATGAATAAGTGCAAATAATGTTTACACTTATGGAAAACGAGGCGTAAGATTTGACTTGGCACGCTAATAAATTCAGCACTATAAGTCCGTTAATTATCAAGCTCTAGCATCGTTTTACTGTCACTTGATTATAGTTTTCAAACTTCACATTTAATGTTTTACTATCTTGATGCATAAAAATTCATTAGACTTGCTAGAGCTGTTCTCTTAATTAATTTTTTGCATTACTGTAAGGGAATTTTTAGGTGGTGTATAATATGTTAAAGCACATCGACCTTATAACAAGTTTCCCTATTAGTTTCATAATAAAAAGTATTCTAACGTGAATTAATAGGAAAGTTGTGTGCAGGAACAGTGTGCTCGTTTGCCCTAACACGATTTCCAATATTCGTTCAAAAAAAATTTTAATATTAATTAACAGTGAAGTATATAAATATATACATCAACGAAATCTCGGTAAAAATGCACTACTACATATCAATTCAACCTACTCATGAATAAATCTACACGTTTATATCGTTTTAACTATAGGAATACATGGTAAGGTGAAGTGACGTGCGTGGAAATAACGGGGCTTTGGAGAAGAAAAAGAGAATATTTTAAGAAGAAAATGCTAACCAAATATATTCTACGCCTCTCACAATGGAAAATGCATTAAAAATACAGCTGGTGAGTAGCAGAATGCAGCAACGTGATCAAACCTTTCAAGGTGTTTCAAGGTTTTGTTAATATAGTAAACGAACTGTTATGTTTCGCAGCGATTAAATGTAACTTGCTTACGCAAGTGTTTGCCAGGGTAGTAACATTTTTTTTAAACCCCCACTATGCGTATTATAATATACAGAGCCTTCGTTACTTTATCAGCCTTACGACCCCTTCTATAGCTAACATTCAGTCGTGTATTTACTAAAAATCTCGCCGGCAAAACCGGCGTCTGGAGCTCAGATCAAGCTTAGGTATATACATCACTAGCGAACCGGACCGGCTTCGCCCGGGTACTATTTATTTTTACAGTGATACACTTATAAATAAATTGGGAAAAGACAATTCATTTATGTCAAAACAGAATTATAAATTTATACTATGTTGGCCTAGGTTTTTAACTGATCACGGCAACTCAAAAGGAAGGAATATTATTTACCCGATAGCCAAGAAGTAGGGTATTGTTTTTGGAGTGTATATGTGTAACTATTGCGTTATTACCACATTTACACTTTCCAGGGTAGATGTATGAAAATCAAAACGTGAGATTCATCAAATTGTAGCTTTAGAAGTAAGTGTACCTAGGTACTACTTTTTGCGGTTGTTTGAGGGATCTTAATCGATCACCAAAGTTAAGCAACGTTCCCAGCGGCACATATTTGGATGGGTGACCGTTTAGTGGCATAACATCTGAGCGCTTCCGGGCTTCGGAGGGCACGTTAAATATTCGGTGTCGTTAAGCAATTTCAGAGGTCCTTGGGTGGCCTGACAAACTCTGACACTAGTGGGAAAAAAATATTTTGGTCACGTTCCCAGCCAATGCAGAATAAGGTTTTGTTGTTTTTCCACAGGAACCGTACAATTGTCCGGGATCAAAAGTATCATATGTCCTATTCCAGGACCTAACTTATCTACATACCAAATTTCATCAGAATCCGTTCAGCCGTTATGGAGCTGAGTGGTTACATACATACACACACGCGCGTGCACACACACGCACACACACAGTCTTTCGCATTTATAAAATTAGTAGGATATCGGCGATGCGGCTTGTAGTTTCTCTGCACCTACTATTGGTTAAATAATAGCTTGGCTTGACGGCAATACGACTGCTATTCAGTAACGAAGTCGTAACACATTATACACATAACCAAGTGTCCTTAATTTAAACGTATTACAGTGAAGACAAGAGAATAACAATATAAGAACACGATAATTAAGGGCCTAGTTCATAACCACAGTTTAAGACTGCTCACGTTCCTACAACGATCAAAAAATCTTGCTACATTTTTGATGCGTAGTTAATTCCTGGAAACTGCCTTTACGATTAGATGTTGCCTGATGTTTAATGAACGTTCGAGCAGGGTTGACTATAGGGTTTTAACTGTGTAAGATTATATTTATCGTCTGGCTTTATGTCAACACTGGATAAAAATTACCTATTTATTCTCGTAATACTTGTATTGCGAAATTAGGGAAATTATTCGAAAAATAGGGACATTTTACTTGTAACATTTTCCCATAATTAACTGGCTGGTTTCGTTCTATGCAACACTAGATAATTTACTTCAAACTTGCTTTTCCTGCAGGTTTTCTGCTTTTTACAGCTCTCTGTTGCGGTAAACAGACGTTTCTTGAATATCTTCTCTACTTCTCTTATCTTCTCCCGGCCTTCCGTCGATTGACATTTCAAGTTGGGGTAACACGTGTCTTAGTAATCCACTTGAGTACTGACTTGTGAGGATTTCAAAGGAGTCAGGTCTGTAGAGAAATGTACAGTATGATTTTTCACAAACACAACTTAAGCAATTATGTAATGCTAGCAATGCTGTGCATCATGGCAATACATTCGTAGCATGTTTCCAAGAGTTTTCATGCTCTGGTTCAACGAGTTACTTCGGAGGTGTCTAACCTAAATTGATTTTGGATCAATGTTCAACTGGCGTAGTCACCTCTGACATAACTCTCCATTTAACTGGCTACTTTAACCTGAGAATATACAAGCTGGTTTGCCAGATTCTTCGACAAACAATTTCGGTGTTGATAACATTTCTGCATTTCCTTGTACTAACGGGTACAATTGTGTATGTTCTTGGAAACAAATCAAACATCTTAAACACTTTTTTACTCTATCCATAGATCTGCGTAAGATACCAAATATATTGACAGATACTAACTGTAAAGGCTCTTGAGGTAGTATAACTTGGATTTTACCTTGCATTTTCTCAGTAGGCTGTTTGGCTTTATGGCAGAAATTACAATACATTGTAAAATTTTCTCAAACAGTTTTGAGCATATTGAGAAAATAGATCCTTTATTTTAAAATACCATACGGATTGTTGGATCCAAAATGTCCAAGAGTCGAGTGTACCTCATATATTTCTTTTTGAGTAATATTTGCTGGAAGTCCTGTCTTCCCAAACTGTTTAAATTCAATATTACGGCCAGTATGGCAGAACCAAAATTTCTCATCAGATGTACAGAAAGTTTCATTAAACCTGTCTTCAGCCGGTAAAATTTCAATCGATGCTTTAAATTTCTCCCAGATTTCATCTTGCTCTTGCTTCAAATTTATCTCTTGCAAAATTCCTTTAAGTTGAAAACTAGACTTGATATAATATGTGTTGATGCTAGTTACTACGAACTCCCTCATACTTTTAGGTGGCATCAGAAGATCAGGTTTGGCATCCGGGATAGGGCTGAAATAGTCTGCTACCTCGTTGTCTGGGCCTTTGATGAAGTGGAGAGGTAGTGGAGAGATTTTGAACTTTGGGGTCTTGAGATCCGATGACGGTGAAGCGAGGTGAGTATGTAGCAGCGCCTGAATAAAAGGGTGGGCCGAACGGGAGATCCACGAAGAAACCTATCGGCGAACAGCATTGTCCGGCACGATTATCATGTGCAAAAATCCGGAAAACCTCCCCGCCGGGAATCAAACCCGGTTCACCTTGGTGGGAGGAGAGAAGTCTGACCACTACACTGCCGTGGACCTGCGTTTCATGTACTGTACTTCAAGGTCGTACTCTTGTAGCAATAGTATCCATCTGGTGAACTTGTCCCCAAGTTTGCCTAAGAGAGCTTTTAACTAATGCGTATTATCGGTTACAGGAAATTGTTTAACACGTTGACCGCCAGGGGGTACGATCGTACCACCGGTGGTTTATTGGTTGGGGCCAAGGCAGTTTTGTTTTCATATAATATGCAAATCAGTTCAGAATGACATATAAACAACCAAATTAAAAAATACGACAAGCCACTTCCGTTTAGACCCAAGTTTGTGGAGCGGTATGTGGGGACCGCCCGGCCCCAGGGTAATGACCTACTACCTG